>JARQZJ010000103.1:2497500-2845000 GCA_030704895.1 Henosepilachna vigintioctopunctata
TGGTAGTTCACATAATTCCTTGATTTGATCCATGGTTTCCACAAATTCAGTATATTGATCCCCATTTGTAGAATTCTGGAGGCTCTTTAATTTTACATCACATTGCTTTGACAATAACTCCAAAGCTTCTAGATGAACTAAGCCATGATGATCGTCAAAAAGTGTTTCATAATTTTTTATTTTTCTGATACAATTGTTTTCCGAAATCATGTCTTCCTTTTCTGCCTTTTCTTTTGCTTCTCTAAGAATTTGAGAGAGCACTGGTTTATCTTGTTCTATTTTAAGGAATGCACGCTTCTTTTTCAATCCCGGGTCACCTTCTTGAAGAACTTCCATAGTTTTTTTACCAATGGTTTCGAGGGTGTCTAGACCACCTGATATAACCTTGGTTCCTAGGAAATACAGTATTTTTGTACACATACATATATATTTATTTATTATGATATATTTTTACATACCAGTATTTTCCACCAATTTAACTAAGCTACCCAACTTAAATCCACCAAGCAGTTCTATAGAAGTATCTTGATGTGGAGCATCTTCAAAAGATTCTTTCAATTTTTTTTTCTCTTCTATATTTAATTTAGCTAATTCTTCTGGATTTACAGCCCCTATACCTGTTTCTATTACATTTGTTAATTGGGATGTTATTGAAGAAACACTTTGTGATGCGGTAGACAACACTGATGCACCCCAACTGCTCCAGCCACTCCAACTATCAGACTCAATTTGGGTTCCATCTTCTTTTTTTTCATAGAAAAACTTACTGGAATTATTGCCTGTGTTTGGATCTAAAATTGAAAAGACCAATAATACAAGTTTGAATGAAAATTGGATAAGTTTTTCTATTTCTAACATCTTAAAAAAATTTTAATATTTTAGAATTATTATAATAACACTTAATATCTCAGAACATAATAATGATTTCAACACTTAATAAAAGGCATTTTGTGAGATTTCAAAACAAAATTTTTTCAAAATTCAATTGAACTTTTTTTACTGGGAGTCCATATAATATTTAGTCCAGATTAATTCCATGTGATCTGAAATAAATATAATGAAAGTTTCTCATTAATTTATTAGTAATGAAAAATGAATACAAATTTTTCTGGAAAATAAGTTATACAACTAATATTTTCATAAATAGTTCTTTTTGTGTATAAATTGGCATTAAAATAAATTAAACTCTTGGCTTAATGTTTCTCGATTTATTTAACAATATGTATAGTCAACATGTTTCGAGCGTTAGCTCATTTTCAAGACTGGAAAATGGAAAGACAGTCTTGAAAATGAGCTAATGCTCGAAACATGTTGACTATACATATTGATAAATAAATCGTGAAACATTAAGCCAAGAGCTTAATTTATTTTAATATTCAATTATGTTTCACCAAGAGTTAAGCGAGAATTCAATCTCATTCAAATTGGCATTATTGTCCATGTTGGGAAAAAAGATCTTAAGCATAATATGCAGAATAAAAAAAAACCAAAAAAATTCTTTCAAATATAAAAATGTAGCATTGTTCTTACTATGCTCATTTGTCTCCCTGCACATTTGATCTTTCTCATTATCTAAGCCCCAATCAAGTTCGTCATCATTCCATAAATTTTCATTTTCAATACTTTCTTTTTTTTCTTCAACATTCAATTCTTTACTTGTTTCAGTATTATATTGTTCACATGGTCCATCAGAAATATTATCTGCTATTTTTTTTGGAGATTTTTCAAAATTAACATTATTTCTGCATATCCTAACACCAAGCTTGGATTTAATAGTAGACTTATTTTTCTTAGAAAGATTACATAAATCAGGATTTACAATCGTTCGTTTATTATCTAAACTATCATTTACTTGCCTTTCACAAGTATCCTGAATGCTCTTTGAATTATTCCCTTTTAGGTCACTGTTTAGTTCATTTTCTTTCAAAAAAGAATCAAGACAAATATTTTCATCTTGTGAACTTGAAAGAGATTTATTTACATTTTCATTTTGAGTACATTCTGCTTCTTTATGAATTACTTTTTCACTCTGTTCTTTTTCCTTCGGTAGATCTCGTTGGTTTTCTGGTTTTATATTTTCTAATTTAGGATTCAAAATATTTTCATTATCGACTTTAACACATATTTCTTCCTCCGATTGGATTTCTTCATCAGCACTTTCGAAATTATCACTGTCAGACGAATCCATCTTGTCGATAGAAAATATAATACCTGTTGGTAAAGCCAACAAGGAATATTAATCAAATAATAAAATACATTTATACTGCTATGGAATATTCCAACAATTACACGTATTAATAAACATTGAATAATAAAAATTTGACAATCTAAAACACTTTAGGTAGATCTACTGTATAGACGCAGAACAATCTACATTCTGTTCATTTCACTAAAAAGATGAAGATAAAGTTATTGAAACTTATATCAAAAGATTTCAATGTTTCGTTATCAAGGAATTTTAAAGAAAAATAAAGTCTTTGTACTTCAATTTATAATTGCATACAAATTAGGAATATTTTTTTCCATTAATGGATGAGTATTATTATTTGCCTTTTTAACTTTTTGATACGTAATTCAATTTTTAAATAACAAATTGAGTTTGTTGCGTGGGTTATGTTATTTTAGATCTGACAATGGAGTAGTGTCCATCAAATTTTTCTGATCCATCTTGTACACAGGAGAATCCTGTGAAAAAGCAAATCAATGATGTTTATGCTTGTATATATTATACATATAATATAATAAAACTACGAACTAATCTAAAAAAGTTGATTTGAGAATTCCAACCGGAATTGAAAATTGTTGCAAAATAACAAATATTATTCTTCTTTATTTGTATTTTTAATAACTTTTAAAACAGATTGAAAATCTTTTTTCCTGTTGAGAAGTGGAGACTGAATTGTTCCTGATAGCTTTAGAATGTTACAATAGAAAGGAAGAAAAACAGTTTTCCTAGAGGAGTATCTGAAATTCCAACGCCTAACATCAATTTCTGCCAAAAAATATTAAAAATTTCTAAGTAGTTACAGGATGATATTTTTGAAATGAGTTTGAGTTAGGGGTGAAGTAGTTCCAGTGTAACCGAAATCAAATCGTTTAACCTATATCGACATTAATAGTTATTGAATGTATCAATATATTATGCACAATATATATATGTATATATTATGAATTATTAGCATTAAAATTTTGTATTACATCTTTTAATGGCCTTATATATCCATCGTCCGTTATCTTTTTTAAATTATAAAATTGGTTTTTTGAATATCTGTTTCAAAAAATATAGTATATGCAGTTTACTCAGAAATCCTGAATTGGGAAGTGAAATTGAAATAAAGGTATATGTTGGCATATCGTCCCTACTTCATACATTCCTGAGTATATACCAATATTTCTTTAATTGAATCACGTGTATATGTTATCTGCTATCGATGTGAAGAAACTCAAGAATCTACACATATCGACACACAAGATTACTAAGAATCTTACACATTTCTGCTATGTTTAAAATACAACTGGTATATTTAATAGTGCTGACGATAGAAATTATAATTTTAAAATTTCAAGACAATTTGTACAATTATTTTCGGTAAACCTTATTTTTAAGTAAGGTTTAGTTTGTAGGTTTTCAGATATACTTAAACAAAAGTAATATTTTATTGAATTGAAACTTTTTATTTATTTATTGAGCAAAAAACTTCTATCTAATTTTCTTTTCATCAATTCAACTAAAAGACAAAGGTTAAAATACTTATGTACAATTTAGATAACAGGAATAGTTGGTCTGGTAAAAGTGTATAAAAACTCATTTATTTATTACAATTCTTGATATTTCGACACTTTTTTTGTGTCTTCTTCAGGAGAAAAAACAAGAATTAGAGTTATGCAGTAATGATAACAGAAGTAACATTATTCAACAAATGTCTCTTATTTTGTCTCCACTTATACCCTGTATGTTGCTAAACGTTTAGCTCAGTTGTTCAATGCAAATAAAGATATAAGTTCTATATAATTCACACAAATTATCAATTGCTTGGAAAACCTTCATCAGGATATTTATGGTTACGTGAGATCTTTTGTTATAATTATTATTTTTTCTACTTACAGGGATGGATAGCAAATATTCGTAAACAGAAACATAATATTTTCATAGATGTGAAAGATGGTTCAACATCTGAACAAGTTCAAGTAATTGTTTCATCCGATTTGAATGTAAATACCAAAGAATTGTCTGCAGGATCATCTATTATAACTTCAGGTTCCATAGTGAAATCGCCAAAAGGAAACATAGAAATATTGGCAAAAAAAATTAAATTGATTTCAAAATGCAGTACAGAAGAAGGTTACCCCTTTGCTCCAAGAAAGGAGTATTCACCAGAATATATTAGACAATATTTACATTTAAGAACAAAAACAAATCATTTTGCTTCATTACTTCGGGTGAGGAATTCAGCAGTATTGGCATTCCATTCAGCATTTCAAGATGAAGGTGTTATAAACGTTCACACTCCTATTCTAACTTCTAATGATTGTGAAGGAGCTGGAGAGACATTTAAGGTAATTCCAGACAATGAACATTTATTGAAATCCATGGCGAAATCGGGTGTACATGTTGATGAAATATTTTTCAATAAGAAATCTTATTTGACTGTGTCTGCTCAGTTTCACTTGGAGGCTTTAGCGAATGGACTAGGAAGTGTGTACACCTTTGGTCCAACATTCCGGGCAGAAAATTCAAAATCTAGATTTCATCTTGCAGAGTTTTATATGATTGAAGTTGAAATTGCATTTTTAGAAGAACTTAAACCTCTTCTTAATTTTGTAGAAAGACTTTTAAAAAAAGTAACCAACAATTTATTGGATAACAATATTTCAGACATTGTTTCTTGTCAAGGAATAAACAGAACCGAATTTGAATGGTTGGAGAAGGACTTTGTTATTTTATCTTTCGATGAAGCATTGAATATCTTAAACTGCAATGCTTCACAATTTAAGAAATTAGCCAATGCACAAAATGGATTTAATAAAGAACATGAAATATTTCTTGTGAAGTACTTGGGAAATATACCTACTTTCATAATAGATTGGCCAAGACATTTGAAACCATTTTATATGAAAGAATGTAAAAATGATTCAAAGGTAGGTAAAATGTAATTCAACAAATTATCTGAAATATTGATTGATTGTATTTTTTAATTTTGATTTCTTTTTAATAACAATCATTTAGTTTATGTATTAATAACAAAATGCACTATCAACTTGCTTGTGTATCTAGATTAATATGGAATAATTACTTGTGGGAATCCACAGAAACTTCAATAACAGGAAATTTGACAGAACAAAACATAGTACAATATAGAAAATTTCTCAATTTTCAAAGTGACTCTAAAAATTTCTTTATTTCAGATTATTTGAAATCATTGAAATATTTTAGCTAGAATGGAATAATAAGGAGCATTGATGTTCTACTCCTTTTAAATATGGCTCTCAAATTTTTTTTTAAGTTTTAATTTTTTGTACACCTTGTAGAAATTCTTTTAATATTTTCATATTATTACATTTTTTTATTAATTTCAGTAAGTGAATGCTAGGACAAACAAATATGTTGCGCCGAAAATAGTCAGCACCCCTCAAACTTTTTGATTGCACTCCAATATGAAGGACTATTATATTATCCAAATGTGAACGCTCTAATTCATAACAGATATCAAGCTTGGTCTTTAGTTATTTGATATTATAACTCCAAAACTATTTTATTTTCAAATATAGAAATTACATTTTAAAATTTTCAGGCTCACATTGCCTTATTTAAGATCTTTTATTACCGGGTTTACCACATTACCGTAATTTTAATCAATAATTAATTACGTTTGTTGATATATTATTGATTGTTGTACATTTTGTAAGGCCTTCTCTTCTTGCAAGGAGAAACCCAAGTTCACATGAAAAGTGCAGCATGTTACCGATTCTCACTCTAGTAAAATGTGTTGAAATACTTATAACAAAATAATCAGGAAAAACTCAATTACTTCTTATATAAATAAAAAAACTTCTTAATTAAATAAGAAGTTACTAAGTCGACAATAAAAACGGTCATTATAAAATAATATAATAATTTATAGGTATTAGCTTTTGATCTTCTTGCACCAGATGTTGGAGAGATTGTAGGTGGAGGTTTACGCGAAGATGATTTCCAGAAACTAGAAGAAAAATTACCAAAAGAAGGTGTTTTAGAGTGGTATTTAGATTTTCGAAAATTTGGAGGAATTTCAACTGGAGGTTTTGGACTCGGTTTTGAAAGATACTTGCAGACTATTTTGAAAATTGATAATATTAAAGATACAATTCCATTTCCAAGATGGCCACATAATTGTTCTCTGTAAACTGTATATGAAATATTTTATGTAGTGTATATATTATATTATTAAAGTTTGGGAGTATATTACAATGTATTTCTTTATTTACGTTAACAGGTTCATTATAATTTACTATTTTGACGACTTCACTTGCCTCAGGACACTAATCCTTAATGTTTTCCTGTTTCAGTAAAAATTCGATTAATTAACTCCTTGTTTTATTTCAGAATTTAAACTTTAATTTACAGGCAATAAAAGTCAGGCACAATAGTGAATAATCTACATTGCCACAACTTTAAACAGGTTAACTATCAATTATTTATTTATTATTAGCTACAAAGATACTTATCAACAACAAGAAATACAAGTTAACTCATTCACAAAAACAAAATGAAAATAATAGTCTTATTATATTAACCTAATATTATTTTTATTCTCCCAAATACCACCTCTTAATTCAATATCCTGACAGATGATGGATTTTCTATTTCCAAGGCCAATGCGTTTCATAATCTCAAACCATCACTGATAAGATACTTCTGCATGTGAGTGGTTCTAGTAAATTTAATATAAAAAAGGTTGCATGATCTCAAATTAATCAGATGCCATTCAGATCTAGCAACCAAGCATTCCTGCAAATATTCTGGCAACAATTTATTGTTGTTTAAAAATAAACAGAACACAAACATTTCTATGCTTTGCTGTATCAATAGCCATCCCAGTGTTTTGACCATCTAATTAACTTGGGTATAACAAGTAGAGCATATTATTGCTTGTTTTGAAGCAACTGGAGCCTCTGTACGTCTGGCCTTCCATGATAATGAGAAGCAATAATTGAAATATGGGTAAATTATGGTATTATAAATAAGACAAGTCCAGTGACGAATATTTTCAGCTATCCTTCTAAAAAATCAATCTTTTTCTCCATTTTTCCCATAATAGGAATGGAGAGAAAAGTTTAGTTGGGAACCCAGTATTAACCAAGATATTTCATAACAGTAGAATTTTCTATTAGAGTGTTATCTATGCTAATACAAAAATTTTCCTCTAAACTTTTTTTAGTTTTGTTGTTATGTTTTTCACAAACAAGTTCAGATCAAGTATAATTTTTTTTAACCTAACTAAAATACAAGAATATTCATTTTTACTTGAAGTTATAGGGTAATAAAAAATGAAAAGCCAATTATTAATTACTCTAATTTATTGAAGACTTGCAAACTATTAAATAATTCACCGAAAAGCTACAATATTCAAATAAAATTTCAATAAATTTTTGAACATAATCACCATCTATAAGCTACAAAAATCAATCATAACACAGAACGTTTGAAAAAATATTTATTTCTTCAAAATCAACAATTATTCAATGATAAAATTCATCTGACAATTAATTTAAAAATCATTTTAAAAGAATTTAATTTTCCTAATGAATCAACTTATAAACTCAATCAAAAATATATATATACAGAGTGTTTTATATTCATACTATTTACAGCCGTAGTTAAACTACTCTCAGTAGAACCAATTTTATACATACAAATAAATAAAGTTTACACAAATCACATTATTGCGCACATGCCAGTTAACTCGGAACCTTTTTGTACAGTTGGCATTTTTTTAAGCTGAACGCCTTGTAAAGCAGGCTTTAGTTTCAACAGAATTGGCTCCTCACCAGGAGGTAAAGGTTGCGAAGGGTCTATTACTGCTTCAGGTAGAGTATCACTATCACTAAACATATCTTTGTTAACGTCTCTTGTTGTATTTGTGGGTAGAGGCTTGTGAATATTAATTTTGATTTTTCCACTAACACTGGTAGCAGGGGTAGGTGTATTGGCATCTATTTCTAAGTTACCATCGATTGATGGAACAAATGTTGTAGGTGTCTGCTCCATCTCCTTTGGTTCATCTTGCATCTCCACCAACGTATCTGCTTCCTCGGCAGCCATAGTCTCAAAAATGGTTTCCTCAGGCAATTCATCTGAACAAAAACCTTGAAATTAGTTTTTCACAATGAAACAAAAAATTGTATATAGTGATTGTTAAATCCTTGAAATTAGTTTTTCACAATGAAACAAAACTGTTTACACACAATAATATCCCAATAATAATAATAAAAAAATTGTATATAGTGATTTTTTTGTTGGTAGTGGTAGAATACCTATAGTCCAACTTCCACTTTTCATTCTGATTTTTCTTTTTACAATTTTATGAAGGTTCAGTAAATATTTTTATTATAAAACCAAATTATTTTGCTATCTATTTCAAATTTGAGAGTATTATAAAATTTTCAACAGCAATTTTAAAAAAGAAATTAATACAAATATATTTATGTTATCTTCTAAACTCGAGAATGATTTTAATTAATTTACCTTTATCGATTGGTTCAGATTTCACTTTAATTGGACCTCCATTCTTCAACATCAGTAATCCCTCATTAACATCTACAAAACCATCATCTATGATTTCTGCAACCTCCTTGGTTTTGGGGGACTCTGGTGGGGTAAAAGTTTTAGGGCTCAACTGGGGTTGTTCCTCGTCAGGTTTATCATCGTCATCATCAAGAATAATTTGTTCTATTGTTTCTTCTTTGATAATGACGTCGTCGTCTTCATCTATATACTCTTCTGTTTTTTGCATTTCATCTTCCTTTTTCTCAGATTCATCGCTCTCATCCAAAATAACTTCATCAACAACCTCTTCTGTTTTTTCCATATCTTCATCATCATCTAAAACTATTTCTATTCCTGGTATTTTATTCAACTCAGTATTCTCTTGATGTTCCGTATTTGAATCCTCAAGGGCTGCATTTTGAAGTGATTGCTGTAAACATTTTAATTTATGAATAAAATATACTTTTGTTGAACATTTTCAAAATATTATAAAATTATATTTTTAAAGACAAACGTTTAAAAATTTCGGAGCTACTTATAACATAATTTGAAAATGTGTAATAAATAAACTTACAATATTTATTTATTTTACATATTCAATATTCATGCAAGTACACATATTTCTTAATTGTGTGTAAACATAAACTTTTGACATACTTCCTGAATTTAAATAATTTCTTCCCAAATTAATGGACTACTGACTGAAAACCTGAATATTATGATTTACAATATTTAAAGGTTTCTTTCTACAAAAATTGTGCTAATTACCTGGTATTCTTCAAAACAAATTGGATGGTACAATTTGTCTTCAAAACGTATTGAATTTTTAAACTGCCATTCTTCTTTATCTTCATTGAAGAAAATTTCAAATTTGTCACCACAAACCTCGCAAATATCTTGCAGCTCCGGATCAGCTGTAACACTTGGCAACTCTGCAGTTTCAGTAGATATTTCTGCTGCGCATTCTGCTTGCTGTTGTTGATCGAAGTAATTTTTTTCTAATATAAAAGAAAAAGGTTTAGTACACATACATGAAAAAAAGATTGTTATTTTTAAGATTTATACAATAAGTTGATGATTATTTACATATTCAGCAAACAAATTTATTTTTTATGAAAACTGATTTTACCTCTTTCCTCAATATTTTCGATTTCTTCATACTTCAGCCAATCGCCCAGTGAGTAATACCATTTTCTGCTAGATGCAACCCTTGCATTCTTCTTCCCTTTACGATTTTGCCTAAAATGCCAATCTAAATGTTGACTATAATGCATACTTTGCTCAGGAGGGAATCTCATTCCACAACTGCTACACTGCATACCACTATACAGTTTTTCATATAAAGCAGCTTGCCTTATTTTCAACTGCTCAGGTTTAGAAAAGCTAACAAGTTTAATCGGCTGAATTTTCTTCAATTGTTTATTACTGTGTCTGACCCTTTCCCTATTCTGACTAGGGACAGGTTGGCTTTCTTTAACTGGCAATGAATTGGTGGTGGTTAGCATACCAGAAGCTACCAACTTTTGGAAGAGATCATTTATGCTATTCAAGTTGAACATATTGCTAGAATTAGGAATATTTTCAGGCTGCTGCATTGATGGTTGATTTTCAACTTGATATGAACTAGAATTTTCTACTCGATCTGATGAAGACACAACATTAGTTAAGAAATCAAGATTATCTGCAAAAAACGATATTATTAATATCTACATGAAAATTCAAAATAAAATTTAAATTGTGATAATTCTGAAAATACTTACTAATATTTTGCTGTTGTAAGACATTCTGCAATAAACTTGTTGAGTTAGAATTATCAGGAGACATATTTGGATCATACGATTTCAAAATCCTCTGAGGAACAGGCAGTACAGGTTCGTTTATATCTGGATTATCTTCTATTCTGGGACTGGATGAGACATCATCACTTTCTAAGCCAATTATTTTAATTTGCCCTGGTTTGAGTCCTTTGGGTAATACCGAGAATCGGATGTAGTGCCTCTTATTTTTGAGCATTACAGGTTTTGGTAGACCACCAAACTGCACATCAAAATGTTCATCATTAATAAGAACTCCTTTAAGTCCTTGACATAATTTAACAGTGTGTTTTTCTCCATTGAAAGTAAAGCTTTGAACTTTGGAATCCAAGAAAATTGGAACTATAGTTTTAGCATCTATAATTAGTTTAATTTTTCCAGCAACCAAATCTGTTCGACTGTCACCTATTTTTACTTGAGGTGGAGGACCATCCAATTTGATTGTTGTGACTTTTCCATCCAAGTCTATTGTTATACCAGGACCTCCAAAATAACATTCATATGGTTTATAATTAATATAAATTTCACGACTAGGTCCACCAAGTCTTACTTGGTATAAATTTTCTCCTATTCTGTATTCCCTGTATGGTTCATTGAAATTTAACATATACATATCTGTATCATTGAAAACAACCCTTCTTGTCCCATCTTGGAAAGATATTTCTCTTGGATCATCCCAATTCATAAAAATGACAGCTATGTCATCATAATATCTAATATCTCTAGGTAAACCATCAATTGTAATAGTTTTTATATCTTCTTGACTAGCAGATTCAACTAAAATTTCGTTAGGGTTATCTGGAGATGTTCTCTCATTCTGATCAATGTCATGATTATGAACGTTTTCAGGAAATTGTGGCCTGAAGTTACCAGGAGGTGCCCAGTTATTCATCGGACCTTGCGGCATCGGCAGTTGCATCCATGGTCTCAATTGTGGTCGTATCAGAGGTGGTGCATCCCAATGTCTTCTACCTCTAGCACCCCTCCAATTAGGCATACCTCTTCTATTTTCTCTTGCGAATCGTTTTGGGAAATTTTCATCTGGCATTACCATATTCATGGGTAGTATTCTTTCGTCTTTGTCACCAAATGAGGATGAAGGTATCGAACTTTCGTCTCCTTTGGGCCTGCTATTATTTTCATTAAAATCAGTTTCCAATTCATCATCACTTATTGGAGTGAGAGATATATTTCCTAGCGCCTCTTCATGATTATTTTTCTTTGCTTCAATTAGTTTTTGAACTTCTATTTGAGCTATAATTTTATTCATCAATTCTTTTTGTTGCAATGATGTCATACCTCCTTCTTTTATTTTCTCACCCTCAGCTTTTGAAATAACTATTTTATTTGTGATATCTGTAGTTGAAGATACTTGATTGAGACGAAGATCTTCATCTTCAGGTCTCTTCATTCGGCCTGATTTACTGGAGATAGATTTTTTCAGATTTGCCAATTTAGCTCTCACGACTTCTAAATCTGTTTTTTGGGGTTGTGGTTCGACTTCTATTTTCTCTAAATTGTCAGATGAGGAAATAATTGGTGGGGGTGGTGTTGGTGGTCTTTCAGAAATAGGTGCAGATAATTTCCTTAAATCTGTATCTTCGCTCCCAAATAATCTGAAATCAAATTGAAAAATTAACAATTCAATAAATGGTAAATAATATTTTACTTACACATCGAAAATTTCTGTTTTGCTCTTTTTGGGGGCAGTTTGTTCCTGATTATCGGTTGATGACCTCTTCTTTCCAATTGCTGCAGGTAATTGCCTCAAGTCAACATCCATAGACATCGATGGAATGGGAGATGGTGCTTTAGAAGGAATTTGTGGCACATTACCTACAAACATATTGTTTCAGAAAAAATTGACACAATTCTTATAATTTGATATTCATTAACTCATATTTCAAATCGGTTTTTTTCCACCTACTGTATGATATTCGTTATCTCCATCCTCCCACAAGTTCTTTGAAATAATTAGACAATAGTTAAAATATTCTTTTGAACACATTATGCACAATCTATTAATTAAATTTATTATGTTAATAATCAACTAAAACAATACTAACTAAATGTAAAAACATTAACAATATCTTTGACAGCGTCTGTTTCAAGCTTTTGTAAGAATAGTATCTGTTGAGATCCCAAGAAATTTCAAAGATTTTTGAATTGGGGCATTAGCTTTTTCATTTTGAAAGCAATTAATACGAGGTACGAGAATTTTTGGAAATCTCTTTAGTACAGATCTCATAAACTATTATTTTCAAACTAACAAATTTTATTCTAAATTATACCCAGGGATAAAAACAGTTGCTTGCTGTTTTTATATAAAGTCATTTAAAAGTATTTTATATGACTTTTTATTGTAAACAAAAATTCGTGAACTAGAATACATAACTAGATACTAAATATATATCATTTCAATGTATTTTATATATCCCATAAGGTAATATAGTAATTATAAACAGATATCTTTCTCAAAAATAGTAATGAAATTGATTTTAATATTATTTAAAATAATAACTTATCAAAAAATCAGTAAGTGCAATTTCATTATTTATATATATATTCATTATTTGAAACTGAACTAATTGAGGTTGATTTGATATTTGGAAAAAAATAAGGTGCTTGAAATGTGTTAATGAAAAAATACTTTATCATCCGGTCTTGATTCAATAATAATACAAGATAGTGGATAATAAAATTAATTTTAAAAATCATATAAATAACGCAAAAAAATCTCTAACGTATATTATAATTTTGGGAAGAATATACGAGTATCATATTTTAGTGCAAGTATGGATACTTACTGGACTTAGTATAATGGAACATTATAGGCATATATTATCTCACATCGGCTATCTAGTATTAAGTGAGGAATATGCTAAAATAAGGCGATGCAGCTGTTATTTCAAAGAAACAAACGTACACCGACCTAGTCATTATACCAAGAGTTAAAAGCTCTTTAATATTGGTGCATTGATATTTATAGTGTTAAACTAATATACAAAATGAATAACATTTTGATAGACAACCATATAGGCCTTAATATAACTACCACATATAATAATTTTAAATAATAATACAAGAACTGCATCACACATATAATTTTTTTACCGCCAACTACCAATATTGGCAAAAAAGTGACTCATTCGGCTGCAAATTGGTTGTTGACGTTAAATAAAGCAGACCTTTTGTTGATTTCGCAAAGAGGACGAAGAAATATTTGACAAACCTTGTATAACTGATTATTAACTGGTTATTAAGTGTCACCTCGAACTTGTCCCGAGTTAGTCTTTATTTTATTAGATTTAAATGTCACAGTGAAATCTGTTTTGCTTAAACATAACACGTGCCTCTTATAGGTTTTAAAAATCTTTTTGAGAAATAAAATTTCATTTAAAAAATAACTCAACTTTTTTCTGGTAACAATTACACCTGTTAAAAAAAGGTTTAAACGCAAAAAGCTATAAAAAACATCAATCTTCATGTTGTCTCATAAATAAGTTACTCATGTTTTCACCACGGCGCAATGGTAACACTTTCACTTGGCTACGCACTCTGATTTGCATATCAGAGGCAAGTAATGAATTATGCTTCCAACACAAAATATGAAATTTTTACACCCTTTTGTGCGAAAAATATACTCCGTCAATTCTCAGTCAGTCGTATTTCCCTATCAGAAATCTTCCATTCAGAGACCAGGTTACACATCCATCTTGATTAGTAGTACAATTTAAAATACATTAATTTATTATATATATATATATATATATATATATATATATATATATATATATATATATATATATATATATATATATATATATATATATATATAAATGCTCTTACTAAAATTTTTTAATTAGAGCCATTTCATAGGCTTGTTTTCTCGTGTTCAGTGTGATATATATATATATATATATATATATATATATATATATATATATATATATATATATATATATATAACGACTGAAAAAGAGTATCCAACAAAGAGGCTGTCACTAACAGAAAGAGAAAATAGTACAACAAAATTATAAATCTAATGTAAATAAGAAATCTCAAGCTATACAAGAAAGAAGAACTATACAAATTGTTGATGAAGATTGAGCTATATACTGTAGAAAAATTTTCATCTTAAGACAATAAGATTTAAAAAATAGACACTGAATTCCCGTAGACAAAATCTCATTAGAAGTGGATATAATGTAACAAAATTACTTTGTTAAAATAATTTATTTTCTCTGAAGAAAAACAGTACTTAGTTTTTTGTGACAATCATAATTGTTCATAAAAGCAATATATATATATATATATATATATATATATATATATATATATATATATATATATATATATATATATATATATATATATATATATATATAAATTTATATAGAAGTACAATAAAGTTTAACACTTATGAAAAATAAAACTAGAAATAATATCAATAATGTACAAACAATACATATGAACTAAAACTCTGTGGGCGCTGACATTAAAGCTCACCCACAAGATACAGGAAAAAGTAATATCTAAAAAACAGTCAGGCGAGAGCTCGTCTGATATCACCAGGCGCGCATACAAATATGTCGATGATGTCATGAAAAGGCTCAAGTTACCACAAATTTTATGAAGTGGTGAAAAAGCCAGAACATTACTACGAGCCAGACGTGGATAAAAAATGTTCATATTTCTACAAGTTATTCTCGGAACACGGAAATTTATGAGGGAAAGAAGAAAAGAACAATCAACAGAAAACCTTATCAGCTTGTATAGGAACATTACTCCCAAATATAATAGGCGTTTCAAGCGATGGAACATTAAATCTTTTAGTAACTCGTGATTTATATCTCGTTTTGGGTACAAACCGTCGGAGCAAAACCATAAATATTTCAAAAATCGTCTTTGTCGGATTCAAGATTCCTTATATTACACACGTATCCTGGATTCCAAACGACACTAGCATATACTAGTTTTGAACGTATTAAGGTATTGTATAGGAGCATAGTTGATTCAGATTGAGAGAGCCATTTAGAATTTCTTATTACAAAACCTCATGTTCTGTAACAACTTGAAACAATATCATTAATTATATTGATGATAATTAAATATATAATAAAAATGATCATAATTATTATAATAATTATAATGATAATTTTGTGTCAAAAGTTACTCCAAACCTCTGAATTTGGTACATCTATTGATTTTATTACTATTCACATTGTAATTGAAATTAACTATCCTTTTTTTACGAGAAAAATACATTATGTTGCACTTAGAAATATTCAGTGTCAGTAGATTTCTTTCACACCACCGATTCAAATTTGAGATATTTTCTTGAAGAATGTGGCAAAATCTTACTGTTGAAATTTAGCGAAATAACTTATAATCGTCCGCATATAGGAGAAAATTACAGTTCATGTTGGAGGAAATGTTCACAAAAATATTGGACCGAAGCAGACCTAAAACAGAACCCTGTGGAACCCCCGACTCGGCAATAAATTTCTGTGACTTGAAACCGCTGTACTGAACAAATAATTGTATTGACGTTAGGTAGGATAAAAAAAATTACAAATTTATCTGAGAGTCCAAAGCGACTGAGTTTCTGGAGAAGAATTCCATGATCTAACCTATCAAATGCTTTAGAAAAATCTGTATAGATCAAATCTGTATAGTCTATAAACGAATGATCAAAACTATTTGCAATATATTGTGTTATACACGTAAGGTTAGTAGCTGTTGGCCTACCTGAAGTGAAGTGTTGGTCATTCGTTAAATGGGTACTCACGTATGAATAAAAAATATTATGAAGAACAATTTCGAAATCTTTACTAAAATTGTTCATGGCAGTAATAGGCCTATAATCCTCAACGGAGTTTTTATTCCCTTTTTTAAAAATTGGGCAAATCTTGCCCTCTTTCCACACATTTGGAAATTGAGCAATTTTCAAGGCCAAATTGAAAATAAGAGCCAATATATATGTTAGTTATAATTATCTATTCCATAAATTCCATTTGAAAATGAAATAATCGAGAGACCTAAAATGAACCAACTATTTAGTTGTGTTATGTCTTTTGATCAAGAAGTATAACACGAATCACTTGAAAATGCCGAATGAAGTTCTGGTGAAACGTCTGAAAATTCACATTATCTTTCACAAAATTAATGGATCGAAACCTGGAAACGTCATCACTACACGTAACAGCAGTCAACTCTAAAACCAGCAAATAAGTTCATAGAATGCACTTATTCTGATATACTGTGTTTATTACTATCATGGAAGAAATATACAAATACATAAGTTTTTAATGGGTACTAGATTACCCAAACAAATAAAACCGCTTCAAAAGTTATAAAAACTTTATTAAGCAACCATAAATAAAATAATTTACAAAGAAAGTCAACTTTACCTTTTTCCGGTGAAGATACCATGCGTGGTTGTTTTTCAGGAGGTCCACTTAATCTCAAATCAATATCCTGAGAGGAAGGTTCCGGACTAAACTGAGGGGAACGATTACGTCTCACATAGTTCCTCGTCTTGCTGCCCTTGGAATCTTTGAAAGTAGGCAAAGAAGTATCACTTTTTGAAGCCTTGGGTTCTCTCGTTGATTTGAAGAATTTTGTTTCAGAAGTTGTTGGTTCTTTCCTTCTGCTTCGACCAGATGGACTCTTGGAAGGGGATGATTTTTCAGGTTTGGATTTTTTTGGGGAATCTAGGGATGAACTAGAGGAACTTTTAGATGATTTAGAATCATCTGAATGAGTTTTGATATTACGAGAAGACCTAATCTGATTTTTATCAGATTTTGGCTTGGGCAGAATTCTAGACTTTGTTTTATTTATACTATTAATAACTTTATTTGATGAATCCAAATTGTTTTTATTTTCTAGTTGAACAATATTAATAGAGGTATTTTGAGTTTGCTTCTGGTGCATTTGCTGACTTTGTTGTTGTTGCCTCAATAACCTTGGGTCTCGAATTGGACGGTTAACAGCAGCAGCTACAAGAGCACTGTTTGCTGGTTGTATTCTTGGGCCATTATTCAAGTTTACAACATGCATCCTTTGGTTCTTCCCAACTGAATTAACCTGAAACAAATGAATAAACTCATTACGAATTATAAAAATCAGTTTTATGATAAAAAAGTTTTCTTCTGTTTTTCAACATTATTTTTCCTTACGTTTCGCAATTTGATCTTTAAAATCAAAGTTACACTGAAGTACATTCACATGAAATTAAAAAAAAACTTTGCACAATGTCTTTGTGTCGGAATATATATATATATATATATATATATATATATATATATATATATATATATATATATATATATATATATATATATATATATATATATATATATATATATATATATATGAGGGAGGGGTGAAAAGTTTCCGTCCTGACCAAGAAAAACGATGTTTTAAAATTTTTGCTTTATTTTTCAACATAATCTCCATCAACACTGATAAATTTCTCATAACGGTATTCTAATTTAGTTATAACAGTTTTAAACGTAGATTCGTCAAGCTCCTCAAAATACTGATTTATAGTTTCGATAACTTCTTCGTTACTCTCAAATCTTTTACAGCCAAGCCATTTATTGAGGTTAGGAAACAGGTAATAGTTAATAACAGAAATAGAGGATGCGGCATCAATTCAAACTTCAATTCGTGGATTTTGAACACAACAATCGACGAATACGCTGGTGTATTATCGTGATGAAACAAAATGTTTTTCTTCTCCAAATGAGCTTGTTTAATTTGCGCGTCGTTCTTCAAACGTTGCAATAAGTTTGTGTAGTACTGACCAGTGATAGTTTTACCCTTTTCAACATAATCAATGTATATAAATGATCCTCTCGCATCCCAAAAAACGGTAGCCATAAACTGTTTTGACTGTTCTTTATTTTCAGGAGTGTAGTGGTGAACCCAAGTCTCATCAACAATTGTGAATCGACGCAAAAATTCGTTTGGATTACGCCTATACAGCGCCAAATTTTCGGTGAAAATTTATTTCGAAACAGTTTTTGGTCGAGCATTAGCAAACGCACCCATCTTGCACAGAGTTTTCCATGCTCAAATGGTTTTCTCAATCATTTCTTAAGTTGTGACCTCAACGGGCCGTCCTATGGGAGGCACGTCAAATGTGCTCACACGGCCTATTTTGAATTGAGAAACCCACTGTTTTAATAGTTTAATATGATGGGGAGGAGTCTCCTAGAGTTGAATCCATCTTTTCTTTTATTTGTTTTGGAGTAAAACCTTTCAAATTGAAGTATTTTACGACAGCACGTTTCTCCAATGTTTCCATTTTCACGAAAACAACGGAAGCGTTTCGCACAATGTACTCTCAAACGCCAACTAACGTTGCGATTGGGCTGAAACTTTACATACAGCTCAGTAAGAATGGTACTCTAGAACGCCGCTCTAAAAGTAGACCTAGTGGCGCCATTTCTTGGTCATACCGGAAACTTTTCACCCCACCCTCGTATATATATATATATATATATATATATATATATATATATATATATATATATATATATATATATATATATATATATATATATAAATACAATAGATGTTATTCTTGAAGTTTTCACAGATGATGGAAAATGAATGAAAGTTATTCCGGGTTTCAATCCGTTTATTTCCTAAAAGAGAACTTTTATTTGCTTGTATAAAAGTTGTGTTGGTATCTTCAGATCAAGAAGTATAATACATATCATTTAAAAATGCCGGATGAGATTCCGCTGAAACGTCGTGAAAATTCACATTCTATTTCAGTAAACAAACGGATTGACACCAGAAATGACATGTATATAATAAAAGTAATGGAATTCTTAAAACTTACAATATTGGAGGCTGTTTTGATTGCATCCAAGGTTGGTATCCTTGATACACCTCCTTGTGTATTTTTTTTGTCATCTACAGTGGATGACCTGGAATTTGGTGGTAGCAACTGCTTAGCAACTTCTGGTTTCAAAAGAACATTCTGTAGAAAAGTTTTGAAAGATGAAATTTCATTTTATATTACGAAATATTATAATGCATTAGTGGGATTACATAAAATTATAAAAATACAAACCTGAGATGTAGGCGGTGTACTACCAGGTAAATTGCTACTGCTTATTTGTTCTCTCAACCTTACTTTTGTTTGCAGTAATTCTAGCTCTACTTTCTTTTGCTGCAGTTCGATGAGTTCTTTCTGTTTCTGAATTAACTGCTGTTGCATGTCTAAGGTTACTGGATCGGCATTTGACACTGGTACTGGAATGGTGGTAGACTTAACTGGGGTAGGAGTGGCTGGCTAAAACACAAATTTAATATTTCGATTTTTTTCGAATCACCAAGAACTAAATATTAATTTGTTTTGGAAATTTATACTTACAGTGTTCTTCAAAAATTTCGGATTTAGGTGAATACTGCTACTTTGAGGTAACGGTGCAGTAACTGGCCAAGCTGGATCCAATAAACTGATTTGGACATCAATGGCATACAGCTTCTTAGGCGAAAACACATCATTCCAAGTCTGCCGCAGCTTAAACATCTCAGCTCTGGTTTTTTCATCGACCTATCAAGAAAAATGCTATACAACTATGACAAAAAAAGATTAAGATTGGAATTTGAGATTTTTTAAATTTGAATTTTCCCAAAAAGTGAATCTCGTCAATAAAATTTTGATAATATATCAAAATGTTCCCTACTTTAGTTTTATATATGAGTTACAACACACACACACACACATGTATATTGTAATAATCAAAACGTCGAATTATGCCGTTCCAATTGTAATATCAATTTCTCTACACAAAACTTGATTTTTTGTGTTAGAAGTACTTGTCTTCTAATAAGAATAAAATCCAGAAATTTCAGAGCCGCTATGACTACAGCGGAATATTAAGAATATCCTCCTATGATAAAAACCCTTATTGATTCTCAAATTCTCACGATTAAATGTTTAGGACAAATCTTCTTTAAGATTTTTTCACCAAAAGGATAATTTGAAAAAATGTAAAATTTATATAAACATACATAATGACAAATAAAGAAAAAAGTTTAGTAAAAAACAAACTACGACTTTACGACTTTTGAACTGAATTGATCAAACATACTGCCTTTGCTTATTTTCAAGTATTTTCTCTAGATTTATTTCTCTTATAACCAATAAAATCTGGACCAAACCTTCAAATCCATCTGGGTGTAAATTACAAAACTCTTGGAGTCTTTGAGAAAAACTGAACTCGCAAACAATCATTGATGAATGAAAGAAATATAATCATTCTAGAATCTAGATGAGCATAGATAAATTTATTATCAAACAAAATTATACCTCTACACTATACTCTATATAATAAGAATATAGAACTTATCAAAATCAATTTAAAACTTCGAAGACTGAGACAAGTACTACACATGTTTAAAAAACTCAAGCATGTTTTACCACTATTTCATACTTCTTTACAAACAAAAGAATTTCCTTTGAGGCTCTCCCCGAAGCACTAAATTAAAATTGTACATTAAACAGGCTGAAGGACCCAAAGTTGATATCTACTTATATATATTATAGATGCAATAAAAAATTGTTGTCATTATAAATTCAGTAGTGCTGAAATAAGATTTCATTCATTTCGGTTTACTATAATGATAACTAAAACAAAATGTTCAGAGTGAAATGTTATGAAGCAACATTTCTGATTAAATTCTTCAAATATTCTCTGCACAAGTGAAACTATTAGATTTATAGAATGAAATGAGTAAATTCACAAAACTACTTACTTTAATAATAAATATGGATGATAATAAGATATACTCACCGTTCTAAACACACCACAAAACGTAGCTACAATATTTTGGCTAAAAAGTTCTGTGTAGGCGCCTCCAACATTCTTCACAATGCAATCAATCAAGTACAGAATTGGAAGTTTCACTTCAGTTTTAACCTAGAGTAACAATCAAACTTCACTGTAGCAGCGAACACAGGCAGGCGCAGCTTAATTTATAACTTCACAAAATTACTCACTACAAGGAAATGAAAAATAGGACCCCAAATAAATTCTATCATCAGATCACTTATTTTTATAGCTTTCCGCAATCCATAAGTTATTATTTGATACAGACAATATCCAGTTGAATAAAATGGGTAGGAATATAAATTTTAGACAAATCCAAATAAATAAAAAAATATAACTCACTTATTCAATGCAAAAATTAGGTGTTTTATGATAGATATTCTGAGAATCTTTTTTTTCAATATGCTACGGAAATTTCCCAATATTTTTCCCAAAAAATTCAATGTTAATCAACTAAAATAAACAGAAAATTAATTGAAAAATCAATTTGATCAAAGTCATTCAACTGATGTGTAAATTGATGGTTTTTATGGACACTTTTAAAATGTATATCCAATTTTATCATAATAAAAACACATGTGGTCTTATTAATTTTATTTAAAAAATATACACAGAAATATATATATTAAATATTTTCAGATTCTAAAGGTCAACCACTCAGTTTGGAGTACTGAAAAGTTACTGAAAGAAAAGCTATTCATTATGCACTCATGCAATAACATTAGAAGCAACTTTCTAGGAACTTCAATTATATTATAAAAAATTAAATTCTAAAATAATGCGAAATCAATTCCCTAGAATGTTACTTATATTTGATCAATCGAGAAATCAAGTTTTGTACACATATATAATTTACACATCAATAAGTAAACAACCTATTTCGTATTATCCTTCCTGGAAAATCAATCTATAACAATCTCGTGAATAATGAAGAAGAAAAATTAGGATGTTTTTTCAAATTACCAGATATTAGAAAGAAAAATTAAAACTTATATATATATATATATATATATATATATAAAATTTTCAATTCAAATTACATAAGGGATTGATGTCCAGGCTAAGGAAATGAAAAATAAAGGTGATCATTATTGAGTGACTACTTCTAACCTTAACCTTGTCTTCAGTTCTTTATCTAATGATTTGTAGATTAGAAAGAGAAATAGGTGTTTAATAATTATTGCTTCTAGGGTATTATTGAAAATGTTTTTCCTCCCAGGAATAACATTTTAGGGGATTTAATGGATTTTGAGCGCAACAATATTGCTGATAGATTTTTTCAATATTGTGAAAAATCATGCAGAACTTTTTTTAGAGCCCTAAGTTTCGAAATCCCCTACTTCAATTTATATATCCACTGTGAACCATCAACCATCCTATGTGAATTTTGACAACTTTGGTTGAACTTTTATAGGGTGAAGATTCAGAAAAATAAAAACAAAAACATAGTTGTTGCAAAATACATTTACTTTAATTTATATTTTTTGTAGATTATTTTGATATTGTACTTACAAATATATTTATATAGTATAATTTGCAATACTCTTATCAAATGCGTTTTAAAATAATTTGAAGATAGGACACATTTACAGTTCACAGTTGATATGTTAAATTTATTGCAATAGAAGGATGACAATTATTCCAACATTCTACCAATGTGCACAATCAGAATACAATACTGAATTATAATTTTTGGATTTTATTGCAGTTAATTATTTCTGAAGTAAATTACATGTAATCTTTCTCTTAATATAACTAATTCCTCTATTATTTAAGAGGCACATTGAACTACAAATGTTAATGTAAACGTATAATGGCAATATTATTCTAAATAGCCACAATGACTTAATAACAAAACTATACTTCTGTAGCCAGTTCATTGAAAAGCTGTGATTGATATCAAATTTGGAAAATGACTTGCTTGAAAGGTGAAGGCAAGCATTAATAATTAATGTTAATGTTTCTTATTATTAATAAGAAACATACTGTTATTAACTGTACTGAGGTAATAAACCTTAAATTCATATTTACACATTAATGAAAAATTTTAATATTCAATGAAAAAATTGAACATCATATAAATTGTTAATAGACAATTTATTATTGCACACACTTTACATTTTCAAATTGCCTGCAATCTGTATAAACTATTGATTAGCTAAATTGAATTTGACTAATTTCTGATTTTAATGCAGAACTTTCAATTTAGTCAAATAAAATTTTTGCTATCAAATATAAAATAAGGTCAAATTAAAATTGTTGAATTACCTTGGCCAGATGATTCTCGACGACTTCCACTATTTCAGCTGCATGGGCAACATTTTCGTCAGCCAGCATCGTCAACATATTGATGAGTGGCTTACTATTAAAAGTCAGATCTGTTAAACTTGAAACATATGCTTTGACGTCTTCGCTAACCATTTTGAAATATTTGTAATATATCTTTTAAACTTTTCACTCCTCAACTTGTAAAAACAACTGCAAAAAAGAATGGAATAAACATTACACACTTCTATACAATCACTTAATGTTAATTTCGTAAGAGGTATGCTATTAACAATATTGAAATCACCTTCACTATAATATCAGCGATGTTTTAAATAAGGTGACATATTAGTAGTTATTACAGTAACTTGGTTTTCTTAGTCACGCCACAAATATTTTATTCTCCACTAAACAATATGGCGACTGACAAGTTAACGAATCTCGGATTTCCAATGGCAGAAGTCCATAGAATAAATCTCTATGCCGACCATAGAATAAATCTTCTTCTCTAAGAAAGAGACTGTACTCTTTTAATATTTATTTCAAATAAATTCAGAAATTGACGTCAGGAAGAGCTCAATTAATGAACAAATAGAAGTTTTTCATGCAAGATTAAGCCATAGTTTCCTAAGAATCAGAATTTGAGTCGAAGACCACATGTAAACAAAATGTTGTTAATTTATAAAATTATTTGTAAATAATTGAAATTTATGGATTATTGGGTAAAATCAATGAACTTGCAGAATATGAAAATAATAACACATGGATTGCAATTCTTTGCTAGTTCGACTGTTTAAATTAGGGAATTTTTTATATAGAGTGTGAAAACCACAAATAGAGTGAGAATCGACAAAAGCCTTGCATGTATGGATTTGAAATTAACCAAATGTAATCTTAATAAGAAATTGCCTCATATACAGCAACAAAAATCATATTGAAATGAAATTTTCTATAAAAACCATGGAATTAAAAATTAACACACTTGACTTAAGTTTCACTGAATATATTAAAAACTCTACATATGTTTCGGGTGGTTAACCCATTATGAAGAGTATACAATATTACTGATCTTCCTATAATATTGTTAACAATATTACTGAATTTGAAAATGTCTCGACATTTTGTCTCGACATTTTGAAATTCAGTAATATTGTTTACTCTGAATAATGGGTTAACCACCCGAAACATATGTAGACTTTTTAATGTATTCAGTGAAACTTAAGTCAAGGTTTGTTAATTTGTAATTTATAGTTTTTAACATAATATTTCACCAAGAGATAAGCTAAACCTCCGTGTCATTTATCAAATTTTCTATGTTCTAATGTAATTTTAATTGCTACACCGGTACCTTTATTGAAAAATCTGGCATTCAAAACTTAAATGTAATGAGTACAAGACCTAAACATGTAAAAGGATAAGATAATGTACCAACAACAAAAGTTTACTGATGAAATGAATAAAAACTCTTGGGTTAGTTTCATGGAGTTGTATTAATTGCTAGACAATTGTTTCGGGTTGTCATCCCATTTTCAAAAGTTAAAATGGAAGTTGATAACAACCCGAAATAATAACAATGTCATTATGTGAAACTCAGCCAAGTGTTTTTTATTTAATTTATACCATCTTTCACCAAGATATCAGCCAATATTCAATAAAATGTACCAATGAGTTTTTATATTAGAATATTCAATTGATTCTCCTTTTGTGGTTATAAAATAACCAAGGCAAGCAGGAAGAAACTTTGTTGCCAAATTCAAAGAATATCAACAGTTCTTCAGGCTAAACAAAGGAAATTCGAATTTTAACAAACTTTTTATAGACTCAGGTCATACTTTTCCTGGTGCAGATAAATCAAAGATATTATATACAGTTTCAAAAGCCAAGAAACTAGATATTAACTAGAAGCACAATAAGAAACAACCGTTAATTTATTAAATGATCAAATAGATAAAACGATTTCACACTCTATGAAGTGAACATACTGAAAAGAAGAAGAACCGTCAAACCCTATTGCCGGTAAAATATGTACTTATATTCAAACACAATCTAACTCTACTTACAAGCAACGAATTGGCAACGTCGCATCAGCTGATTTCAGTAGACCCAATCGATTACGGATGATCGATGTTAGGAAAACATCGATGTCATAATCAAAAATCCAACATTGATTTTCGATATTTGTCGAATACCGAACATCTATATAAAAACATCGATGTTCTTGATTTCAACATGATCATCGATTATCGATGATCATTGTGCACCCCTATTGCTCGTGCGTGAGCACAGAACATACCCTTAAAGGAAATTTTAGCCACAGTGCCATCTAAACTCCGGCAGGCAAAGCTCGTTAGATATATAATCCAGTCAAAATAGACATTCAAGGTTACATTAATTCGCACCCAGCTAAAAATTGGCATGAATATTGGGGGCCCTATTACACACAATTTGTCAATTATCCACATCAATCCAACGTGTGCAAAAAAATTTAATCAAGGTCAAACGTTGCAAAAATCGGTTTTTTGAGTTTTCCAGCTAAACGGTAAGTTTTATTATGAAAATAGGTGAGACAAAAATTATTCATTATGCAATTATCTTTAAAAATTGTTCATACACTTTTTTTCCTAAGAATCACCATTTCGGAGATATAGCGATGCAAAATGTTGAAAAAGTTGTGTTACTCATAATATGCACACGTTTCCGCGCTACCCGTGAGGTAGTGTACATGGCGCGTTTTTTTTCACGTGGTTTCCCCAGTAGGCCTACTCCACGATCTATTGTGGTTCTGTTGAGTTAAAAGCTATTGTATTAAATTGAAAATAGTACTATTGTAATGACAAGAGCGGTGTAAGTAATGAGTAATTTGAGAAAATTATTTGTCTGATTGATACTCTTCTAATGGAACATAATCCATACTGTCTTGTTCTTCTTCTTCTTCCTTCTGGGTACAAATAAATTGTTCAAAGAGCGATGCATCAGATGTCTCCTCGCATATATCGTAAGAATCCTCTTCTACTGGTGATTGAACATTGGAGCACGATTGGCCTCGACAACTGATACATGCTAATGAACAAAACAACCCAACTTTTTTACAGCCGCATTTAGCATTACACCCCGTTTTGCAATTGCAAAAAATTGAATTGAGGAGTTTTTCCGGTGCAGGAGGGAGTAAAGTCTTAACTGGTTCCAATATATTATCAATAAACTTCCAACCCCAGTCTTCTGGGTTTAGTTCATTACCGAGCCATACTTGAACTTGATAATATACCCGAAATAGATGTTGCTGAGCAGAAGCAGAGGTTGGAGGAAGACAAGCTAGTTGTACTTGTTTTTTTTATGCGTATTTTTAGCAAAACATAAGTATCGAAACTTATCTAAGCACGTAATTTTTTTTGGAGCTCCGTAAACGGAAAGAAGAAAGCGAATTCCGTTGGTGATTACAGCTTGTAGAGTAGAGGTACTTTCTTTGAAAACGTCAGCACAATCAACTAAATCTTGTCTCTCAAACAATTTCAAAACTGTTCTTTTACCTCTCCTGAAAAATGCTGATGTCGTGTCGCAACCAGTTACTGCATGTAGAAATAAGATATGATTTTGGCATTTTGAAAAAGCACATAAACTCTTGGATGAATATATTTTTGATTGTTGTTGAGCCTTCCCAGGTGTTAAAAAATAAATAATTTTTTCGGTTGGCGTTCGAGCAGTGAGCAATACCAACAAATCAACATCTTCACCAACAACGATAGTTGGATTTGTCGAAGTAAATTGTTCTATTGCTGTTTCAACTATCAGGACATCAGCATCATTATCAGCTTGCTTTACAGAAATATTTTCAGATGTACATTTTTCTTTCAACATTGAAATTAACCGAGACTTGTTGTGTGTATTTGCGAGAAATTTCTGTTGGCTTTTTTGTTGTATTTTTACTTATATTAACGTTCTGTAACGTTTAAAACGATAATTGACATACATATTATGAGTAACACAACTTTTTCAACATTTTGCATCGCTATATCTCCGAAATGGTGATTCTTAGGAAAAAAAGTGTAGAAACAATTTTTACAGATAATTGCATAATGAATAATTTTTGTCTCACCTATTTTCATAATAAAACTTACCGTTTAGCTGGAAAACTCAAAAAACCGATTTTTGCAACGTTTGACCTTGATTAAATTTTTTTGCACACGTTGGATTGATGTGGATAATTGACAAATTGTGTGTAATAGGGTCTCCAATATTCATGCCAATTTTTAGCTGGATGCGAATTAATGTAGCTTTACCCCTATTTATGGAGCTAATTTGACCGGACTATTAAATATCGATTTTTATTCTGATATTTATAACCTGAAAGAAAATTTACCAGTTGATACCATATAGTTAATTTCAATTGTATTGATAAAACCCATTTCAAATCATTAGAAGACAGTTTATTGCTATCAATAAAAACATGTATGTGTGCATCTACTAAACTCTGATTAATTGTTTGTACACTGTTGAACATTCAGTTATGTTTGATGAAAAATCTAAAGTGTAAAAAAAGATGCTGTTATTCTCAAAGCTTTTTATCTTCCAAGATATACATGTTAAATTATCATTTTTATAATTGGATGTTGAATAAATTAAATCTGAATTGTCAAGGACTTCATTCAATTGCTCACAATATTCCTTCAATGCTCTTGTTCTTTCAGCTGGACCTTTTCTTTGAATGTGGACTGTTTTTGATAAGTAGCGGGGTAAATTGATAAAATACTTGGCACTGCATTTAAATTCATTACTTCAAAAGTATTTCTTACTCTGTTGCTAAAAAAATACAGTAACGCTTTCAATACACTGTACATCACAAACAGCACAATAACTAAAACGCTGATTTTTGTTTCTACACAGTTATGAAATGGAAAATCATGAAAAGTTATGCTATGAAAAGTTAGCTATTATTTCTACCTCTCCTGGTATAACCAAAAAAAAAGCACAACGTAAAACACAACAGATATTCCTGATGGTATACGAAATTTGCAAGAAATATCTTTCGCTTCCTCTTCAGAATTTCAAACACTTTTCACAACTTATGTTTGGATTTGAATGTTACTTCTCCCGTTACATGGCAATTTATTCAACAGCAATGAACAGAAACCATTACCTTGTGTGCTACAATGATGCTGTTACCATTACAGCATCTCTATTGTAGGACCAAGAAAAATCTTGGTTACTTAACTTCGAAGGTAGAAATCACGAAGTATAGATATATCTATACTTCGTGGTAGAAATCTTCGAGAAATGACAAATATTTGGGGATGTGACAGAAAGGTCTCATTATACATTGGAGGGTAATTCAGTGTTATCTATGTTTACGTATTTGCATACTGAGAGTCATACTGTAACTAAATAAAAGGTGTAATTATGCTGAAAACCATGAAGAGGAGAACTGAAACTAAATTAATACGAACTTTTATCTTCTGTTCAGCTGTACATGTATCTGTAGTTGTTCAAAATATAACTGCCAAATACAGATTAACAATAAAATTGCTCAATTTAAATAAAACTAAGTAGTTTTTTGATTTTCACTATAATTAGTTCAAAACGTGACAATATCGTTTCGCCAACACAGTGGCGATTAACTGAGTTTATCATCAACATTTGATGAATCCACTGTGTTGGCGAAACGATTTGGCAATAAAATTGCTATAGAAAATATTTCCTACTTTGAAGCAGCCAAACTTGTACCAAAGATATACTCTTCAAGATTATCTCCTACTTCTCAAGCGTTTGAGGGTCCTACTATATCTTCCCAGATATAGGGGTACACCGTCTCCGCATGATGCGTAAATCTTATCGGTGCACAACAGGAAAATGCTACAAAAAAGATCTCTCCTACATCTATATCTTCCTTTGCTTCAGTGTCAAATAAAGGAAACCTCAACCATCATCAACGGGTTATGATAAAACTGCTCATAATAATGTACTCGCGCCTTCTACAAGCTCTTTTAATTCTGCCTTTTAATTTTTAGTTCTGCCTCTATTCTAAAGAACAATATAAAATATGAAAACTACTCCAATCAAACGTTATCAATTTTTCTCCTTTTTTCAAAGAAGAAGTACTCAATTTTAAATTCAACAAATTTCCTGTTAATAATACAGAGTTTATTGTGAGCCTTTTGAATTTATTTTCTATCAATTTAGGTGGATTAGTCAGGTTATCGCGTAAAAGGTTATGAAACTGGGACATGCTTCAAAAATCTGTTGGGGTTTATTAAGATGTAATCCCAAACTCTGTTCAGTATGAACAACTTTATTTAATATAACTATTTACAATGTACTAACTTTAGAAGAATAGAACGATGTTTATTGTTTGACTGTCGTTTGACAGTTATTAGACAGAAAGGGAAGAGATCTTGTTGCGTTCTCTTGAGGTGGCAGGATATGACTAGTCGCCGCAGATCTAAGAAGAAAAAGATATGTATTGTGATTAACACATAATACAACAACATAACCTATAAGTGAAATGTCAGTCTAATTCGTAAGTGGTACATTTAACTCTATTGTAAATAAAATACAAGGCACAAGATATTGTGTAAATGTTAATTAATTTTTGACTATAGTATACGTGATATGTCATATATTGTTATAGTTAGTACATAATATTTTTTCTTATGGAAGTATATTCTTTCTTTATTTTGAAAAATATCTGGATATAATATGAAGTCTAACAATGCTAACGAGATGAGCGATGGAGAAGTTTCAGAAGCTGACTCTAATCACTCAAACTCCAGCAGAGAAAATGAAGGTTGTCGCGAATCAAGCGATGAACCAGACTCGTCTGATAGTTCGGAAATGGATGAAAGCGAGTGTGAGAGTAAGAGAACTCAACTATTTCAGCATGTTCAGGATTTAGAGGGACAATTCAGTAATTTACGAGAGCAATTATATCGAGAGCGTTTATGTCAGGTCGAGAGTCAGTTAGCCGAAATAAAAGCGGGTAGATCACCTGAATATTTGAACCCCTTAGAAGAATTACAAGAAAACATGAGAGTGAGGATAGAAGTAGCAGGAATATTACGACAGTTAAAAATAAATAATGTAATTAATCAATATGAAGCAGAAGAACAGGCAGCAAAGCAAAATTTTGAAAGTGAAAAAAGCTTAGCTTGTGATTTTTACTATACAGAATTAATGGATACAATTCGTTGTCTTGAAGAGGATCGACATAATTGCGAAATCAGTTGGGGAGAAGGTGGTGAATGGGGTTCAAGATCCAGATCACGTTCTAGAAAAAAAGCAGTTACAGTTTCTGGGCCTTATATTGTGTATATGTTGAAACCCCAAGATATTATGGAAGATTGGACAATAATAAGAAAAGCACTAAAAAGAACTTCATGAAAAATTGAAGTATTTGTGAATATGTAATTGTATAAAAGTACTTATAAAGTTCTTTGGACTAAAATTGAATTATTTGAGAATTTAAATTAAAGATATTTTTTGGAATTACTGAATAAATTGTAAGTTATTTTAATTTAAAAAATATTGAATATGATTTAATTGAGTTTTATTCAAAGTAATTCAATTATTGATCCATGCAAGACTTATATGCTATTAGTCAATCTTTCGATGTCTGTTTATTTGTAACTGTTCAATTTATATTGTTATTTGCATATAAGAATACATAGCAGTATATTTTTTATAATGATCATTGGTGTAAGAATATTTCATTTGTAACCCAACGATACATAATACGCCAACTTGAAAATTTAAAATGCAGTTCTTCCATAGAGTAGAGATTATCGACCTTATTCTTGGAATAACGGCTTCCTACAGATTTTAAAATAATTGCTATTGATAACATCAAATTCTGTTTAAAAAAAAGTTCAAAGTTATGTGCTAATATTTATATGGAATTATGACAGGAATCTGCACAAGATACCTCTATACCTATATAAATTACGTGCTCATGATTAGTTGTACCTATTACAGACTTGTGGCAACGGATTAGGACTTTATTTAATATAATTTAATTCCCTTTCATAAACTTCGATGAGGAAAAAATATTTGAGTTTTGAACTAGCACTTTGCTACCATGTTTTTCCAAAAATCACGGAATTTGCAAGTAACCATTCATTTAGCAACAATTGAAAATTTCAATTTAACTGTTTATAATTTTGATAAAAGTTATAAATTGAAAAGCGCGCTTTTTAATTTGTTCACAGTATAAATTGAAAGAAGCATCAATACATAAAAGGAATAACACAACTGTTCATCTTTAAAAAATGCATCAGCGGAAGTTCAGATAATTTCATTTATGGATATGAATAACTCAAAAATATTACATCTATCAATCTATCGTATTCTCGAATAAGATTCTCAATAAAGGAAGGTATTCGTATTTTCAATGAAATTACCCATTTTCCATATAATCAATGCGTTGCTATAAAGTAGTATTCTAGTTGTTACGAATATACGAAGTAACCAATAAATTTGAACTTAAGAGTTTAGAATTTTATATTGAATAGTATTAACATTTACTTCGAGCATGTTCATCATAATAAATTATAAAATTAATTCAAACGTTTGAACTTTTCACTTTATTTTCAGTTTTATTATTCAATGAGTGGGGTATTGGTAGTATTAAACATTGGTAGTACCAGCATTATAGCCATCGCTAAAGTTTTAATTGTAGATCTACAGTTTTCCAGAAATTCTCTCAGTTTTTAGTTATGGTCTCGACATCTGCAGTTTTTTATATGTTTGTTTTACCGACATTCTATTATATGCTCTTATACTTACTGGGGAATCCCCATGAATGCTTTGACCATCGAGATATATTAATTCCATCATTCGTCTTATTAGATTCTTTATTATTATTATTTTTATGTTGTATGGTAATGTCCTGTTCATATATTTCGGATGATATATTAGAATTTTGTGAATAAACCAGTTCACACAACGTCCAATTTTTATAAAATTCAATATTATATTGGTGAAGACCACACTACCCACCTCAAATTGAAAACAATTTTGGCTGTGTATACAATAATAGTGATTATTCAATTAATATTTAAAGGGTTTGAAATTCCCGCTCAAAAATTACGTGAATGGTAGGTAATGATAGGTTATTTCTGTGTAAATCTTACGACATGGATTTGAAACTCCCCCACAAAAATTACTTTCCCCGCTTATGAACGTCAATTTGATTACATATCCAATGTTCCAAGCACGAAATATAGATATAATACTTCATGGTTCCAAGTTTGCATTTTTATTTAGGGTATGTTGTGTAGGTAACAAATAAATGAAAAATGTGTGAAATTTCACTAGAAGAGGAATAAACTAAATTTGATCTGATCGTTCATAATGCGGTGATTTCTAACACTATTTAAAAATAATAAAAAATCAATATTTAGGAAAACTAGTGGCGTTTTTATTTTTGACAATGTATTCTTTATGGTATTCTGGTTTGGACATTTCTTCTATGGTAACTGTTTTCTTACATATTGGCCTTTTTTCATTAGACATCGACCTAATGACGTAGACTAGATTTTTAAATACATTGCATATTCTATGAAAACAATAAACAAGTCTAAGACTAATTCATCTTAATAATCAATATTTATAATAGATGATACCTGGGAAAATGTCAATTGCTAAGTGCAAGTTATTTGCATGAAATTCTATTCTAAAACCTATTTTCAATCAATTATATAGTTTCATTTTATAGTCAATCAACTATAATCAATTTTTGTAGTTTCTAATGCCTGAGAATGAATTCTCGCTTAACTCTCGGCGAAACATAATTAAATATTAAATTAAATTAAACTCTTGGGTTAATGTTTCACGATTATTTTTAACAACATGAATTTGTCAAAATGTTTCGAACGTGAGCTCATTTTCAAGACTAAAATACGGTATGAAATAAAACACAACTTATTTTTTTTAATAATAAAAATATTTATTTCTCTACTTAAGTACCTAATACAAAATATTTATAAGGTGAAATATATAAATGTACAGATTATCCTTAAGTATAATTCTCTTCAGTACCTAACTAAAGCGTTTTACCTGAAGTTATTAATTTTTATTATTATATTGAAGCAGGTTGTTTATGGCTAGATTATTGTAGTTTTACAGAGATACGTGGAACTTATGAAATAAAATACAACTATTCCTCGTATGGAATAATAATAATAACATCTTTATTAGCTAGTAGCTGTACAATTTTCTTCTCTTTACATGTATAAGTACATAATTATATTTTAATATTTTATCTGCATATTTACCCTATTAAACTGTATTATATTATATTATAAACTGTATATAAAGTAATTACATTCTATTCAAATAATAATCAAATAATTGTTTGTTAAATGATTTAAAGCTAGTACAGTCCTTGATTTTTTTTGGTAAACTATTATACTTCAATAGTGCTCCATGAAATAATGAATTCTGAGTTGTCGTCTTGTTTCTGTGTCCAACAATGAAATTCATTTTATTTCTCGTCCCGTAGTTATGGACTTCTTGGAATGTTGTAAGTCTTTCATTACAATAATTGGGCATTTTCTTTACTATGCATTTATATATGAACTTCATTGCCAGCATTTCTATATAATCACTTATTTGTACCCACTTTAACTCCTCCAACATATTTTTAATTCTTGTATACCTGTCACAACTCAGGATTATACGCATTCCTTTATTTTGGAGACGCTGTAATCTTTCTTTGTCAGTTTTTCCCGCTAAGTACAATACACTACCTGCAAAGTTAAAATGTGGTAGTATTATGGTATTATATACTATTTTTCTAGTCCATGTTGTTAAATATTTACTGGATCTTCTTAATACCCCCAACTTCTTTGAAATTTTTTTACACACATAGTCAATATGATTAGTAAATTTCAACTTTGGATCCAACATTATTCCCAAGTATTTAAAAGAATTTACGGTTTCAATCTTTTGCCCCTCAATTACTACATTAAATCTGTTTGTGAATTTATTTATATTATTTGTGCTACCTATTATCATTGCTTTGGTTTTTGCAACATTTATTTTCAATTTATTAATCACCGACCACTTCGTTATATTTTTTAGATCAGCATTGAGTTTTTCTTCACTTTCATCCGAGTCTTTTCCCGCTATATATATTATCATATCATCAGCGAACAAGTGATACTTACAATGTTTTAGTACTCCTCCAATGTCATTTATATATAATGAGAAAAGCATGGGGCCCAATACGCTACCTTGAGGTACCCCACTTTCCACATCTATTTCTTCTGAACATTCATCTCCAATCTTGACAGTTTGTTTTCTTCCAGTCATGTAGTCCTGAATTAAGAGATTATATTCATGACAATAAAGTATTTATGGTGATATGTTTATGATGATAAATTTCTTAGAATTGTAGGTAATTTTTGTGTCTTTATTCATTTTATTAAAATATGGTGAATTGTTTTATGTTTGCTTTTTATTCTATTGTTTGAGTTAAGACTAAGATGTCTTGTCTTACTCAAAGTATTGGTTGTTATAGAGTAGTATAATTTTTTTGTTTGTTTTATAATTGATGATTTGATTGTTTCTGAGTTTGTAAAAGAGCGAAGCTCTGTGATTTTGGTTTTACGGGGTTTGTTTGTAATTATTCGGAGAATTTTGTTTTGAAATTACTGCAGTTTTTTGTAATTCATTTCATTTGTTTTACTCCAAAAGGGGTTTGCATAAGTCAGGACTGTTTTGATGCCTCGATTGTATAAGATTAACTCAGATTTCCGAGAAACGTGTTTTTTTTTGGAAATGAGGTAAAAAGTTTTATTCATGATAATATTCGCCTTATTAAGTGTTTTATTAATGTGGGAAGTGAAAGTTAATCTTTTATCAATAGTAAGACCTAAGTATTTAATTTTATTATGTATAGGAATTATTTCGTTAAATAAAATAACATTCCTATTAGGTACTTTTTTCTTTGTTGTAAATTGTATGAGTGTAGTTTTATTGGCATTAATTTTTATTCTCCATTTTTTATAATATTTCTCAAGGAGTGTTATATGATTTTGAATATGCATGTTATAGAAATTTAATAATAACGGCGAAAGTATTCCGCCTTGAAGGACCACCGCAGGTATTTTTTGTTTTTTTTTAAAGGACCTTACCAACTTTTACCTGGCAAGTTCCGTTTGCTAGGTAAGATTTTATTAATTCAATTCTGTAGATTAGAATGTTGTTTCTAATCTAAACTTAATACTGCTGTGATTTTGTTTTTATTAAAATTATTTGTGATTTGATTAGTCATATTTGCAAGTTGTAAAATAGTACTGTAGTTGTCCCTAAAGCCGCACTTTTCATCTATTAGGATGTTGTGTGATTTTTCGTGTTTTTTCAATATAAAGACTAAAATACAGTAAGGAATGAACAAGAAATTTCTATACAATGGATGTAAGGAGGGAGGATAATTGAAAATCTCCTCTTCATTTACGATGTCTTCTTTTTTCTTCCAAGAACTGAATACCTATTTCAATTGCTTCTAAAAGGTCTTAACGTTTCCCTTTATTACCTGCGTGCAAGCACTTGGTTTTCTCAAAGTCTATGAAGTGGTTGGAGTTAATACAATGTTCTGAGAATCCGGAAACTCCGAATGTTGACAAATTCATGTTGTTAAATATAATCATGAAACATTAAGCCAATAGTTTAATTCAATTTAATATTTTGTAGTTTCACTTAAAATTAGTGCGAAGTGTAAATGAAATTTTGTAAATGAAATTTTCACTTTATTATTATATAACTTACTAAATTCAGTATTTGAAAACCAGCATAAAACATAATATGATTTTCTAATAATTTTGATAAAATGAGGATTTTTCTGATATATAAAATGAATAAAACAGAATATTTACTCCAAAGGTACTTTATTCACAACAAGATACCAATATGAAATTATTCAAATAGATAAACCAGAAACAATGGAAAACTTCTCCTAAAACTAGAAAAATAAAATAACCATAATCAAAAACAACCTGAACTTTAATAACACTTGCTCAAAAAACTGACTATATAAAATGAAAATATAAAAATTATTTCTTAATATGATAATTTAATGTTTCATAGGTACTATAGAAGTGTTGATTTTCAGTTAAAATTTTCAACTATATTTCAATTTTTACGGGAGATATATATATATATATATATATATATATATATATATATATATATATATATATATATATATATATATATATATATATATATATATATATATATATATATACATAAATAAATATATATGAGAATAAATAATCAAATTATATAAAATCAACAAGTTCAAAATTTTACTATGAAGTTGATTATCTATTCATTTCTGAAATGCAGACTACGAAAAGATTGATCTGATATTAAAATAGTATCAAAAACATTATCTTAAAGAATGGTTTCATTTCATCAAGGAATGAACAACAGCTTTTACATTCAAGGCTTTCAAATCAGTATATGTTTGTCCAGTTCCCACAAAAACGATTGGTTGTCCAGTTATATATGTCATAGAAATTGCTGCTCCAACCTGAAAATAAATATTTTTGCGGAATTCTTATCATATTTTAGAACAATAGTATCCAATCTTTTTTGAATAATGCTACCTGTGCATTTATAAAGGGTAAAGATTTGATCATAAAAAAATTGTTAGTTTTGCTATAATAATACTTTAAAATTGAGAATAAACAAAATCATTAATTTATTGCGTTTTTAAATTTTGATTGAATGACAGATAAGAAAATATTTCCAAAATAGAATAATGTCCAAAATTTCAAAATGATATTTTGCAATGGAATGATATTTTGAGCTTAATCTTGTTTGTACACCGATCACAATTTTAACAATTTCTTCTGAAATTATGCTCATAATTCTCACATGTCAATAAAATGTATCAAAGAGACGTTGTGAATTATATGTTATAACTCTTAGATTGTACATTACTGAAGAGATATTTATGCTATTGTAATAAGTATAACACCAGAGACTTCGAACCTCCCTTAGTTTTGCTTCACACCCTCTCTAGTGAGACATGCCCCAGTTTAATCAGTGTGAATTTTAACAAAATGTTGCTAGCTACAAAAATTCTAACATCTGTGTATGAAGTCAATGTTGAGCCAAATATATTGAATATTTAAAATAACTTGGGTATTTTTGAATAACTAAATAAAATTATATCCAATTTTTTTGAATCTTTAGCAAATAACTTTAATAAAGTGGAAGTACTATGTATAAATTGAATTGTCAGAATTTTTTACAAAGGAGCCTTAGAATAATTACACGTATCAATTGAAAGATATAGACATCATATCCAATGCGATATATGACTAAATTTGTCTATAACCAATAAAATAAAAATCCATTTCAAATCTAAAATTTTAATAAATTGTTTCAATGATAGAATATTGTTTAGAAGAGTATGGTGATGACATTTATTAAAATTGAATTTACTATTAATTGCCAAGACGGATACTTGATGAAAGTTATTCATGATAAAACTTCATTAATTTTTTAAAATGATTCTGACATTTTTTGTTGAAAATTAAAATTTTAGTAAATATAATATATATATATATATATATATATATATATATATATATATATATATATATATATTATTTATTATTATTATTCACCTTATCATCAATGGTGTCAAATTTAGTAAGAATTATTCCATCAATAATGTGAGGATTCAGATTTGAAGAGTAGTCAGCGAGTGCTTGATTGAATTTGACTAATTGATCCACAGCCTCATTTCCCACCAGTGCTTCACCAACAAATAGAACTAAATCAGGCTCATTTACTTTTATTAGCTTTGTTAAAGCTCTCATCAATGGCTCGTTATCCTAAAAGTGTAAATATATGAGACAAATTGTGAAGAATAAAACTCAGTAGTTAATAAAGTCCAAGCTTACAATTATATTGAAATAAAATTGGTGAATATCTTCAAAAAATATTTTACAATTATACATGACAATGACATATCAATCAGTAAATAGTTTTATTGTAAGCATAAATTTGACCATCTTCACAAACTGTTGAACAATCACAAAATTATATTAGATGAGCTGAAGCATTGGTTCTTAAAAATAAACTTATAAATAAAATACATATTTTTTGAATGAACAAGATTGATCTGACAACATCAAACAAAGATATCATGTATTTTCTATATAGTAAATATCGTGTATTCACTATATTTCTCTGAGAAAAATCTTCATAAACATTACATATTACATGATACATTTAAAAAAAGTTCCACTAAGTGTTATGTGAGAAATTGATTAACATTAAATTGTTGTAGTTTAAATTATAGAATTTTTGAAATTAATCTGTAATCTCATATATGTTATACTAGAATTTAGCTCATGTTGAAGATGAGGTCATGTCATTGTTAGTCCTTCATTTTAATTGAACTATATAAACATTTATACAACTTTGACACATTAACCTGAATAATTCATTTGAATATGCTTTATTTACCTGCATTCTACCAGCTGTATCTACTAAAACAACATCAAAAGCAGAGTCTCTAGCAAATTTAATAGCTTCCATGGCTATTCCGGCAGCATCCTTTCCGTATCCCTTTTCATATAATTGAACCATTGTACGTCCACTATGCCGTTCAGGAGGGTGAAGAGCATTAAGATGCTTCATGTGGGTTCTAAGTTGTTCTACTGCACCAGCTCTAAATGTATCACACGCAGCTATCAGAACTCGCAGATTGTTTTCAATGAGCCAAAAGCATATTTTTGCAAGATTTGTAGATTTACCTACGCCGTTCACCTGAAAATATCATCAGTATATACTTTTTGAATATAAACTTGAATTCAAACACTTGAACTTATGATTTACACTTTATTCACTACATAGCTCGAAAAAGGTTTAGGCTTATTACTCTGGATAATCGTAGAAAGATGTCTGACATAATTTTTATTTATAAAATCATCAGTAACAATTATTTACAAGCTCCATCGTTATTATATAGAATACAATTTAATGTTCCAAATGTAAGGCTTAGATATCACGACTTGTTTTATATTCCATTTAGAAGAACTAATATATCTAAGAATTTGGGGCTTTGTAGATTAATGTCCGTCAGTAACGAATTTTTACGCACATGCGAGATCGATTTATTTGTTGTTGCTTTACCTTCCTTAAAGCGAACTCTTAAGAATGCATTCCGTCAACTTCTCTAGTTTTAGGTTTGTTTGTTAGAATAGTAATCTGTCTTCATAATATTATTTAATTTAATTAGGTTTTTTTTTTAGTTTTTAAGTATCATACAATCTAGAAATTGTTAGTGTAAGTTTTAGATATTAATTCTGCAAGTATATAGTTTATATTTTCTTATTTTTCATTCTGTGAATGCTATTGTGGGTTTTATACCTGTCTGTATTCCATTTCTAAATAAATAAATAAATAAATAAATAGCATGACGCGTTTCGTCGTTACAAACGACTTCTTCAGATGCTTACAGAATGAAGTCGTTTGTAACGACGAAACGCGTCATGCTATGTAGTGAATAAAGTGTAAATCATGTTCAAGTGTTTGAATTTAAGTCTATATTTAATTATAATGGATTTACATCAAGTAAACGCCAACACTATTAAATATTATACTTACTAATGAAAAAATGAATAGCATATTATATTAGAAATATCCTTTTGGTCAATTGTAAATGATGTATTTATTAATTGTTTCAGACTAAATTATATAGTATGTGAAATAAATTTAATTTCAATTTATAAATCTAGTTTGAAAAAATTTATTATTTACGAATAATTTTGATGGACAACTGATAATAAATAATTGAAAGAATTAATTACTAGTGCAATTATGAAAGGCCTTATTATGAATACCTATTTTTTTTTGCATAGTTATTTTTTCTCTATTTGAACTCAAATGAATAATATTTTGACGATAAATATGACTAATGTGAGTATAGTAAAAACAATCTTATAAATTATTTAATATACTTACACCACAAAAAGTCATAACAAATGGTCTTTTCTGCTTTTGGGCCTCTAAACAATCTCTTAAAATATCTACTCTCCGTTTGGGACTCAAAATTTGAACTAGAGAATCGTTCAGTGTATTTTTAACGGTAGAAGCAATGGTGTCAAATGTTCCTAATACTTTGCCTTCAAGCTTAGCAGCAACAGAGTCACATAATTTGGCAGCGATATCAGCTGCTACATTTTTTGCAATTAAATGATCCTTCATTTTTTCCAAAGAAGGTTTCATATCATTGATAGTGAGATTTTTGGAGCCTACAAGGCCCTTGAAAATCGAGAACATGCCACCCTTGCTAACACTTTTGGAATTATTATGATTCTGCTGTTGTTGTTCTTCTTCATCATATTCATCATCTGATGATTCCACCTCCAAATCCTTGATAACTCCCCTCATTTGTCCAACAATCTATTGAAAATTGAACAATGTAGAAGAGGTTTAAAAATTAAATATATTAAACAAAAAACACTGCTAAAAGTTAAACTTTAACTTTTGAAAGTGGGGTAACACCCCGAAACAATTGTCAAGTATTCATTATAAATTTTATGGAACCAAGCCAAGTGTTTTTTATTTAATATATTAAACAATGTTTCAGCAAGAGATCAGTGAACATTCAATAAACTTTATTCAAAATTAAATGTATATGTATATATATATATATTTTTTTTAATTTGGGTTAGCTACTCACCTCTGTATCAGGTGTAAAATGGCTTTTCATATCCTCTGGTTTATCCGTTGTTCTTTCTAAGAATTCTAAGTCTTTGTTAGTTCCACCCAATTCCCAAACTCTAGGTTTTTTCCCTGCTCTTTCCTTCTCACTAGTTGGACTCTTTGGACTTTTCCTAGAATATATATTAATAATAAATTGCAGAAATTTCTTACTTATTATTCATAATACTTCGGATCTTGTTTCTTTTTATTCATTTTTTGGGCAAATTTTAATCTGTTAGCAGCTAAAATGTCTTCATTAATTTGACCATTTTCCTTAGATTTAGGGGAAGCTTGTAACACTTGTTCTGAAAAGATAGAGTACCTCAAATTAAGTAGTATAAATACATTTTTTTTTTATATCAATTATACCTTCTGAAACAAAATTAACTTCCTTTTTTTTTATAGGTTTCACATTTTTCTCCTCGCCTTTTCTTTCTATCATTGATGATACAGTTTTTTTTGATTTAACAGATTGTTCAAAAGATTTCATTTGTTTAGGTAACTGCGCTTGATGTTTAGACCACTGTTCAGATTTTTTAAGTATTTCATTATAACCATCAATAAAAGTGAAATCTTGAAAATGATCTCCTCTAGTAAGTTCATTTTTATATTTATCTCTAAATTCTAAATGTATATCACTAAGGAACTTATCAACATATGAAAGCTGAAGAATCTTCTGATATGCTACCACAAAAACCAAGTCAAATTCATTATCTAATTTGTATTGTAATAACAATCCATTGTCACTTAGAGTATTCAATCCTCTTTCCTGCAATTATGAAAATATTAAAGACTCCATATCACATATGGTGTATATTTACTTGTAGAATAATGTTTTTTATTAAAGAATTCACGGATGATGTAAAATTCTGACTAGTACTTTGAAAACACCACAAAACAATTCCCCCTTTAGTAAATATTGCAAATAAATCCAACATTTTGGGAACTTAAATCAACAAAATATTTCTACGTTATTTGTACAATTTACTAATTTGAACATTAATATCACAACACGTTGACTTCAAATGTCACTTCAACTTTATCAGAAAAGAAAACTTTCACTGGCCGACTGCTGTTTACGTTAACCATAGTGCATGAAATTGTCAATATATTTATATTTAAGCAGGTTTAGCAATGCGTTTCAGCACAGATATAATTTCTGATTGTACGAAAATAATTTTGATTTTTTCTCAGTATGAGGTTTTTAGCATAAATATTTCACATTGTTTTATTTTCAATTGGAAAATGAGGACCTCTCTTAAATTACAATTAGTAGATTGGTATGGTTTGTATTCAAATTTTATCGAAACTTTTTGAAAATGTTTATTAGCCATATTTGTTATTATTTCATAGTTTTTATTATTTTTCTTTCAAAGTATTTCGAATGGTGAATTTGAATGTCATTTGAATTGAATGTGTAATACATCGCAGAAAACAATCAAAAACAACTTCAAAATTTGTTGTTATTGCAAATCTGATAATTGGATTTAATGCTCCTAATATTAAATTATCCAAAGTAAAAATATACTTTGAATAATAAACTAATATTCCATAAAAGATTTAGTATTAAATTCAAATTATTATGTTATAAATCCTCGTTGATATATTTTTTCTGCGGAGTAAATATTAATACCATGTTTTCTGTTCAGGAGTTGCTTATATGCCAGAATCACGTCACTTTCTTTGTGTCAATAACAAAATGGGTTGACAGTTGAGGTGCAGATGTATTTTTGTAATATTTTGATAACGATACTTATTTAGTCGTTTTGTTCGGTTTTTGGACCAGAGTGTAATCGATAACAGAAAATGATTAGGTCAAATAGCACTTTATTATAATACTTTGACCTATACTGATCTGTGGAAGTGACTTTAATTACGTAAATATTTACGTTTTACCGCTAGTGCCGTATGAAGCAAGAAAACGCATTGAACTATTGTAATCGATTTTTCATATTGAAATTGCTCTGATTTGAGTTTGTATGGACACCGACATATCTTTTCTATAATAATCTGTTCTTAATACGATATATTGCTTTCAAACTCAAAATACGTACTAGTCGTTAGTTTGAAACTATTGTTTTATTCATACGATGTCGAAGGTGGTTTAATGAGTGATAGTTTGAATAGTGCAGCATACTTATATTTAGCAGTCATGATACTGTTTCAACGTAATATTTATTAAAAAGTACCAATGATACAAATAAGTACATGATGAATTTAATATACTAAATATAATAAATATCGAATTAACATGGACAAAATGTGTTCTCTAGTGAGGTGAGTATCATACCTACACTCTTTTATATTTTCGGATAATGTATATATATATATATATATATATATATATATATATATATATATATATATATATATATATAATATTAGGTGTTCATAGTTATTTATTAGATTCATAAACTAATTTATGTTTATGTTCATCAACTTTTCATTTTGAAATATAGAAAAATATTTTTGCAAGTATTTGAACAATTTAATGGTGATATCTGTAAAAATCCAAATAAGATACTAAATATTTTTCCACCAGCTGTTGGTTGAAGAACAAAAAATTTCATGAATTTAACATGAATTTAATGCTCTTTCAGTGGTATACACAAATATACTATATTTTGAAGTACTGCTCAAAAGTTTGGCATTAGATAAGTGATGTACTCTAACTAAACCTTGACCACTATAGCAGTTTCTTTATGTTGAAATTAAAATACCTAACATTATCAAGTATAGTTATTACAATGTGTACCATAAAAAATAAACCATATTACAATTATTGTTGGCTAGATTCTCTGGAAACAATGCAATACATTAACTATGCCAGTGTTGTAGGTTAAACTTTTATTTACATTAATAATTTTGAAATACGTAGAACATGATTATGTCTTAGTGGACTCAAAGTAAATTCAGTATTCAAGTATCATCACAAGATAAAATCTTCTTCAGATAGGTTAGGTCAAGGAATGTCTTCTTCAATTTGTGTTACTTATTTGAGAAATACATGAATAAAACAGTAGGTAATACAGAAAGTCCAAGAGGCTTATATCAACTGAGAATCCTTGCGATAAGAAAAGTATGATTTATTAAACATTTATAAATTATTAAACAATAGCTTGTTTGATAATTCAAAATTCCATGTAAGAAACTTTTGAACGTTGAGTAAATGGTACAAAACATTTTTGTGTACTTAGGCACCATATAAAATTGTTCAATACTTTGTAATATCGAAAAACATTGCATATCTGGTTGAGGGTAGTGGCAATTAAATGACCTTTAGATTTTTAAACAATTCACTTAAAATGGAAAATATATAGAGACAATTTGAATATATAACACATGCATATTTAGTTCTTATTCAAAAAGTGAAAAAGGTAGAAATTTTCAATGCGAGTTTGTTGTTTTAGCAAAATTATATTTAAAATAAATTGGCAACTAACTATAGTATTATTATTATACTCATTTGAGGTTTTGACAAACAATTAGATTTATGATTAAAAAGAAATAATATAAAAAAGACATGTCGTTTGAAGGAAGATTTTCTCCAAACAAGGAAACAATATTGAAAATGGAGCGCTGAAAATAAAAACAAACATTGTTAACCTAAAAATCGGTCATCATAACCGGTGCCTGTTATTAATATAATTTTTTTATTTTTGAAAATATTGTCGAAATGTTTTCAAAGTTTTAAGCGCGACTCAGTAATCGAACTTTTTCGTTTTTTAATGGGTGTTTAATTTAAAAGGTATTAAATTTTTTCAATGAATTCTCAGCTGTTTGAGCAAGATATGATGAAATATATCTTGATTAAGTTTTGAGTTTATCTCAAATACTTAACAAAAAATGTCTACCAGGTCTTATATTAATTTGCCGTAGTTATTTTATCAAAAGTTCAACGTGAATCACCTGACTTATCTGACGATTGTATTAGCCAAATTTTGATAATTCAGATATATTCATCAATTATTGAATAATTTGCGAAATGATTTGACCCCGGAGGCCGACCTTCTTGAACTAAGGATACACGTTTAAGATATTAATGAAAAAAGATAGCCTATCAGTTTGTTAGATAATAATGATCATAGAATAGAGTGAATGCTAGTGCAAAATGAATGCTGCAAAGTTTTGGAGCAGTATTTCTGAGAATGGCTACAAGTAGGTAATTTTTCGCTTTTTTTTTTTGAATATTTTTCCTGCTTTATGCGCAGTGTGCACTCGTTTATAATTTTAGGAATATTGTGTTTGTATTTTATGTTGATTTTTGGTGTCAAATTCAGTTAGTGTTATGTTTTTCCACATTGAAATATGTCACGATCAGATGTTATCGTTGTATTCATTTCCTTACATATTTATTCTTCCTGAAATATTCATTTCATATAGGATTGTAACAATTTTGCTTGTTGTTGTTATTATCGGCTCTAATTCTATTGAATAATTGTGGTAATGACATTTAGTTATGTATTTATTTGAAGTGGTTGTCGATTACATTACTTATTATCTTATATATTGACTTATTCTATTTCTGCAAATTTAAATTAAGGGTATCAACTTTCGATGTGTGTAGAGGGTGATTAAAAATCGATTAAATGATCTAAGCAGGCACTTACTTACATGTTAAAATAATTTTTACTTTCTCGAATTGAGTTTTTTCTTGTTTGTTTAAATTTTTCCTAATAAAATGCAGTACTTTTGGGTAATATCAAGTCTCTGCGATTATGTTAATTCGCGAATATTGAGGAATATACTGAATTGATTATGTTTTGGTATTTTAGCCAATATGCAGTTATTTGTGTGCCACTAGAGAGCTTTTTATGTATATTGAATAGTTTTAGATTGACAGAGAGTCACGTTTTAACCCTTTGTATTTAACAGGCGAAATATCCATCTGACATATGATGTGATGTAATATTGATGTAATCAGAATAAGTACATATAAGGGGAATATTTGATTTTCTTGTAATCCTTTTCGTTCTGCATTCTTTAGCCAAGTCAAGAAGTGCTTTTTGGTGTCAAACTTTTTTCTCCGCTTCCTAAAACGAGGCGTCATTTGATTCGGAACAGTGTGTGGATGATTTTTAAGAAATTACTTAGTTAACTGAACAATTAACTGAAAAAAAAAACGGTGTTTGGTTGTTTGAAAATATATCAAAACCTATTCGACATTTTGAAATCAGAAAAAAGAAGAGAAAGTTTTCAGAAAGCAACCCGAAATCTCCCGAAACTGTGGGACTTGTATTTATCATTTTCCCAGAGACTTGAAAATTCGATTGAAAATGAGAGTCCCATTTTGGACCTCTAATGAATAAATATTATTTTAACTTATTAAACTTCAGAATGAAAAATTGAAAAAATTCAGATATCTTCTGGATACATAGATGAACTGTGTATCAAATCTGCGCTTAAAATATTTTTATCGTGATTTTTTCTATTAATTATGCACTAGCTAATTAACAGTTTTTTTCTATTTGAACATAAACTTTGCAAGTGCGACAATTGTAAAATAATAATTCTGGAATTTTTTCACTTTTTCGAAAGGCCGCAGCAAAAATTTCCTTCGGGAAAATTGGAAAAATTTTAATTTACATCCCTAACAAGTTACATTGAAAATAATATATTTTTAATTTTTAATCCGTTCTGATGTCAGCTCATATATTTTTTCCGGGGACATTTCATTATGAAATAAATTAATTTGTGGAATTAAATTACAGGGGAGTTCCAAAGGTAGACAAACAAGTCACTATATTTTAAATCAGCGGTCGGCAAACTTTTGGCCGGCAAGGGTCACAAAGTGGCTAAATAAACTAAAACTACTTGGGATATTAACCCCAGAAGCTCAATATACCTAGGTACATTTGATCATATCCTATAGAAAAAATAAAAATGCTATTAAATTTTTTTTACTGTACGGAATTTAATTCGTACACGTAATACTTACATTGTGTTTATATTTTGGGCTTTATTGCTAGAAAAATAACCACCGTAAATCATTCAGAGATTAAATCCACATATACTTGACAATACTTGAATAGGTAACTGACTTTATACTTTCAGTGTGATATGTGAGGTTGAAATTGAGAAGCTTTTTTTTCTTTCAAAAGCTTTCAAATTTGTAGTTGCAATTCGTAGAATGGCTCTCAAATGTTCATCTGTTAGACGTGAAGCATATGTATTTTTTTTATAATTAACAATTGAAAAAGTTTGTTCGCATGAATAAGTAGTACCAAAAATTGTTATGAGCTGCTTAGCAAACTTTTTCAATTGGTCAAAATCAGATGGAAGCTGCTATAACATTTAACAAAATCATTGATTTGAAGATCAATCACGTTCAAATGACTCGGTACTTTCTTAATGTCACACAAAAAAGGGCTTGCAGAAATCTACAGTTTGTTTCAAACTTCCTAAACATTTAACTTATTTGCAAAACATCGGTCAACAATTGCCAACAACTGTTTTAAATTATATAATTATTATCATCACTACATAGTATACAACAAAGTCGCTTTCTCTGTCCCTATGTTATGTTTAAATCTTTAAAACTACGCAACAGATTTTGATGCGGTTTTTTTAATAGTGCAGAATAATGTTATTCTGTAAGCATCCGAAGAAGTCGTTTGTAACGACGAAACGCGTTATGCTATGTAGTGAATAAAGTGTAAATCATAAGTTCAAGCGTTTGAATTTATGTTTATATTCAATTATAATGGATTTACATCAAGTAAACGCCAACACTATTAAATAAAAAAAAAGTATTGATAAGTATTGAGTGTCCAACATTGCCTGAAAACAATTTGCTAACTTTGACATATCGTTCACTTATATAGTAGATATGTTGTCGAGTTTCGTGCGTGTGTTACCCAGTGTATGCGATATCGGTTATTGGGAAATAACTAAGAATAAACACATAAACGAGCAAAATTTCGAAGAAAATTGTGAAATATTACTTAATCGTGCTTTGCGAAGCGACCTTTGAAAGATTTCTCGACGTACAACAATGTAGTGAGACGCGTTATTTTAGATTAGTTCATAATAATGCATATATTCAATTTCCAGGACCGTTCTAAAAGAAGTACGACCTTGTCGTCCAACTTGTGCGGCACGCGGAGGCGAAATTCACGTAACAGCCTCGTTATGTACATTACGTGACCGGAGTTCCACTGCAACTAACTCAATTTTAAAATAATTTAGTCGCAGTATTTTTAATGCAAATTTTCTAGAATTAATGGAAAATTTAAGTAACTATCTTTTTAATACACAAAGACACACATAAATATATGTAAACGGTGTCCCAAAATTAACGCAATATTAGGATTAGATAGAAAACACAGTAGTTAGCCTTTTGATTCAAAACTTTTTATTGAATCATAAAGTAAAGGGTGTTTTTTTAGAGGTATAGAACTTCAAATTGCAATAAAACAGGGGTGGATCATTCGATTAACAAGATTTTCTTTTTATTCGAAAGATAATCTTGTGGCATTACATTTTATATATGATTTCTGGCATATGACCGCCACGGCTGGCTCGGATAAAGTCCAATCTAGACGTGCAATTTTCGATGGGCAATAACACGGGAATATTGTCTTCCAAATCGTCAAGCGTTTGTGGCTTATCCACATAGACCAATGATTTAACATAGCCTCACAGAAAGTAGTCTAGCGGTGTTAAATCACAAGATCTTGAAGGCCAATTCACAGATCCAAAATTTCAATTTATTCGGTCACCAAACGTGCCTTTCAATAAATCGATTGTGGCACGAGCTGTGTGACATGTTGCGCTGTCTTGTTGAAACCACAGCTCCTGGACATCATGGTTGTTCAATTTAGGAATGAAAAAGTTAGTAATCATGGCTCTATACCGATCATCATTGACTGTAACGTTCTGGCCATCATCGTTTTTGAAGAAGTACGGACCAATGATTCCACCAGCCCATAAAGCACACCAAACAGTCATTTTTTCTGGATGTAACAGTGTTTTGACATACACTTGAGGATTATCTTCACTCCAAATGCTGCAGTTTTGTTTGTTGACGTAGCCATTCCACCAGAAGTGCGCTTCATCAAAACATTGAAACGTTGTGGATGCATTTGTTCTTCGACAGTCACATGTGGGTTCTCGGAATTTAAAAAGCGGGAGTTTTGGCGATTTACGAAGCTTCTTCTTCTTCTCGTGCCAAACGCTTACAGTTTGTAGGCGATTATCCACTCATTCTATAATACGTAACTGCCCCTCCGTAGCTGGTTCGAATATATCACCAACGTTTTTCACTCCACACTAGTTCCTGATATCGCGCAACCATGAATGCCGTTTTATAAACGATTGAAATAATGTTCTGAAGATTTCTTTCGAAAATGGCTCTTCACGGCTGACTTCATTTCATTGCTATCCGAAAATCTTCTCCCCATTAACTCCTTTTCAGTTCCGAAATAAAGAAGTCAGGGAGCCAGGTCCGGGGGACAGGGATACCAACTTGGTGGTTTTCCCCCTGAATTTAGGGGGACATAAAGTTTGATGGGGTTTTTTGGGGGCTTTTTAAAGTATTCCAAAATATTTAATATCATAATTTAAATAACTAAAATTAATTTTGATTTCTATCTTGAATAAAAAAATCCATTTCTTGATGACAATATTCAATACTATTCATTAATGTAGTAGATTGGTTAATGAAAAATTTTATAATTAGTAAATAAATAATTCAATTTTTCTGTAAAATAATACCCCATAAACTATTCTTAATATTCTCATTTCCAAGAATGAAATGAAAAATTTAATAATAACAAAATAATATTTTAATAATATTAGATAATAATAAATATTCAATAATAATAATTATTCAATAATATTTTAATTTTAATGATAAAAAACACTTAAGTACCTTATAATTGCAAAATAAAGCCTTAATATATATTTTTTCTTCGAATTTCAATTTTAAAAACAATTCTAGGGGATTTTAGGGGTTTTTCAACTTGATTACGGGGGGAAAAGATTCCACGAGTTGGTAACCCTGCCGGGGGATGGTCAATTTCTGCGAACCCACTGGCTTGAATGGGCGCGTTGTCTTGCAGAAACAACACACCGCGCGCCAACTTGCCACGTCTCTTTTGTACGACTGCTTCACGTGCCTGACCTAATAAATTGGAATTATGGAAGTATGGAATATTTATAGTAGTTACATTAGGAAAGTAATCAATTAATAAAATGCCCTCGCTATCCCAGGAAATAGTCGCCATAATCTTAGTTTCCACTTTAAACTTCTTTGGTGGTCTTTCTCCTTTTTTAATCCACTTCATAGACTCTTGTTTGGACTCCGGATCATACTGACGAATCCACGTTTTGCCTACTGTCACAATGCGTTTACAAATTTCGTCTAACTCGTTCTGACACAACTCCAAAAAATCCTTACAACTCGCCTGTGGTGTGAAAATTCGCGTTATCAAACGCGCACTAATTTTTTTCATGTGTGCAATTTTCAGCTATCGGCCACAATTTTATTCTTCGATCGGTCAATACTAATTTTTCAACCTTTTGAACACTTTCTTCGGTCACTACTGTCATAAGGCGGTCCGGGCGGGCCTTGACAGCTCTCTCTTCCTTGTTTAAAGAGTCGAGCCCATTTTTTTTACCATTGTATATGATGGCGTGGAATTCTGAAGAACCGATGACATTTCTTCGAAAATGTCTTTCGGCAAGTTTACTTTTTTTACAAGGAATTTAATCACTGCGCGGTGCTCAAAATTGCGAGAATTTTCAGTTTTGGTTGACATGGTATTGTTGCTTGTTCCACGTTTGAAGTGTTAATAAACTAAATTGAATAAATGGGTGTTATTTATACTATCAATTAGTGCCGCAAATTGTGCTATCAGTAACGAGATGATACCTTTTCGTTAAGTACCTTAGATCGCGACCTTATCAGCCTCCCCTCGTATACACGATATATATATATATATATATATATATATATATATATATATATATATATATATATATATATATATATATATATATATATATATATATATTTATATGAACATTTATTTGTTATCCTTATTTGTATTTTGTTTTCAGAAATTTATATCTTGTACCCAAAGGAATCTTCAGGTTGTGCTTTATACTTTTGAACAACGTCTACTGCATAGGTACTTACACAATATGGATGCTCATGTTGTATCCCCTTCGGAGGCTTGGCTATCAGGATATGTATTACAAAATAGAAGGAATATTATTTCATTGGATGCTTGCTATGGTGGCCATGTGGAGCTGGTGGGCCGGCTACGAAGGTAAGAGTCTATTTCAACTTTGGGCAAATACAAATACCAACCTATGTAATGTTGGAGATTTTGAGGGTAAATGTTAGTGAACATCGAAAAGGAGGACATGCAGACGGGTGTACATTTAGGACGGGTTTGTCAGTTTGTTGAATTGAAAGATCGACCGCTTTCGATAAAGCTTAGAAATACAAGATATCTTGAAACAACAAAATACATAGAACGATTGAGTCTTTTTCTTCTGTGGGATTTTAGCCATTATAATCTTTTTATAGCGTGTTCTATATTTCTATATGTTCTATATTGAGAAAGAAAGTTATTTAATCAAGTCTACAAACTGTGTTAGTGAATTGATGAAATAATGACGTTTGAATATCAAAAATATATTTATTTTACATTGAATTTGTTTGAACTATACAAAAATAGTAATTGAGACATAAATTATGTATTCGATACTAGCTGACTCAACGAACTTCATAACGCCCAACAGTCGACAGACAATGAATGAGGTGATACGTTTTAGCAGAATTTAATTGATTATTTTAATTAACGTACTGAAATCAATACAACCTTATAGTCATAAAATTGGTAGAAGTAACACGTCTTTGTTTTATATATTGAGATATAATTCGAAGGAGAAAAGATTGTCGTTCTCACTCTGTCACGAGTGTCAGTGATGAGTCATCACTTTACTTTTTTCTCCACTCAAAACAGCCTTTCATCAACGATGCTAGGCGGCTTCATTAGCAAATACATATTATTTACAACGCTCTGTGTTAGAGCTTTGTCTAGTCGCATTACCTAAATGTCTTTTTCGTGATTTCAAGTTTTATATTGATGAATATTTCAATACTTTCAATACTCTATCCAAAAACAAAATAATTATGGAAACTGGTCCAGCCATTCTTGAGTTACAAATGATATAACGTGTAACTAACACGTCCGCAAAATTAAGAGTTGTGCGGATATGTTGCCAAATCATAAAAACTGAGAAATGAACATTTCGCTAGAAAACAAAAATAAATTTAGGGGTAAAGTAATCCTTATCAATTAGGTGTATGAAAAATCAATAACAACCGATAGTCAGATCTAGCGAGTATACGTAAGTATAAAATTTTATCAAACTCGGTTAAGCCGTTTCGAGCGTGTGTGGCAACTAACACTAACAACTAAAACCGAATAGGAAGTTCATTGCGTAAAATAGATCATTCCAGAATCACAGGAGCACTGCGTCTGCGGAATAGCTCAATTTCATTATGTTGTGCTCGCTGTTGTTGAATTTGATGTGCACGAATTCGTTGCATTCTAGGCCTATCTACTTCATTGTCACTCACTAAAGAACGCAATTCTTATATAGCAATACGACTATTTTCTAGATCTATCTCTCTCTCTCTCTCTCTCTCTCTCTCTCTCTCTCTTACTCTTATACTGTATTATCTTACACTGCAGATAATTTCAAAGAAACAAAATTAATATGGAAAATTCTATTGACACTATAAACTTATGTATATCTTAGGTTATGTCTCTGATATTAGTAGATTTGAGGTGGATTCCACTAAAACGGTTTTAAATATTTAATAGTGTTGCCGTTTACTTGATGTAAATCCATTATAATTGAATATAAACTTAAATTCAAACACTTCAACTTATTATTTACACTTTATTGACTACATAGCATGACGCGTTTCGTCGTTACAAACGACTTCTTTAGATGCAAACAGAATAATACGGTTTTACTTGAATTTTTTTACCTTTTTTGACCTTGAGCTTTTCGAATATGAGCTCAATGTTCTTCGTAGCAGCCCCGAAAAATCCGGTAGTATTACTGTAACGAAAATCCAGGTAGCACGCAGTAAAGAAAAATCCGGTAGTAGGTTGTGCAGAAAAATCCGGTAGTAGGTAATGAAGAAAAATCCGGTAGAAGGTAGTGAAGAAAAAATCCAGTAGTAGTTAACGAAGAAAAATCCGGTAGTAGGTGGTGATGAAAAGCTCAAACAGCTGCTACAAAATATAGTAGTTATTTGAAGATATTTCCTAGGTAGTCAATCTTTTATAATTCCCAATGAGCTACAAGTTGGATACCAATTATCTTTCATATCAAATACGATCCCCATAATGTTATTTTCATTTAAAAGTTCTGTATCTTCCTCGTGCGCATACACCAAAACTTTAGAATTCATTAACGCGTCTTTAAATTTCGACAAAGATTCTTCTTTCCGTTTGTGATTCTTCTTTTCTTTTATTATATCTTTTCACTTAAACAGTTCAGAATTTTAATGAAAATCACTTATTTTTTTTAGGGAAATGACTCACTTTCTTGTAATTTTGACATCGACCGTCATTCCTTTAATATTTCATCAAATCCCTGTTTTCATCATCTTCATGTGATATATGAAGGGTCCACTGCAATAATGATGAAAGTCCAAAAATATCAAAACCTTCTTGACTAATGTCATTCGGTCGGCTGAAATAAGTAGTTGGTTATTTCGTTTACCAACTCAGCAATATCGCTTGCAGTATCGCGATAAATATGTTTTCAATATTAAGCTACACGGCTAAAACGCTCAGCGTCACAGGTGTTCACGGCAATAATGATAAATGTCCATCACTATTACCATCATCATGTCCTGACGGTCATGAAAAATCTCAGTATTGTCTCATTTTCGAAAGCTTGGAATTGAAAACTTAGCTCACAAAAATAGAGCTGAAGTATTTTATGACAAAAAAGTGAAAGCTCCTTTAAGTTCTAGGCAAGATGCCACTACATAGCGATAGCAATGGATTTCTCAAAAACTTTACCCATACCTAACATAATTTCAAACAATGTATATACCAAAAGGCAGTTTAGTTATTTTATGTTCAATATTTATGTGCTTGCTGATTCTTCTTCTTAATTTTTTGCGTACGATGAGAGTATTCGAAAAAAAGAATCAGATGATCTCTCATCTCTTCCATTTCATATTTGATATAATTAATGAACTGGCCAAGACAGAATCTTCTGTGACTCATGTGGGGGTCTAAATTTCATGTGACTTACTTGAATCCAAAGACTAGGATTGAACTCCCTGAAGAATGGGCTGAACATGTGCGTCTAGCTCGACAAAGACCGAATCCTTTTAATGTCATCGAATGTTCACAAGATACATTCAAGAACTGGACTGCATTTCTCAAAAGCAATTTTCCTTTTCCCATTAGACCTCTGCGTCTAATAGTTCATGGGAATCCAGTGTGACCAACACACCAGCTTCATTGCGATTTATGAAGGGAGGCATTAATGGGGGAGAATTCAAATTACTTGATTTGGCATATAAAGACAAGCTGCCTATATCAACAGCAAAATATAACAACGTTCCCTTTCTGAAAAAGTTATGTAGGCCTGAAACTAAACGTTATTATGATCAACTTCCTCATGCTCCAAATATTAAAGGTGCAACAGCTAATTAAACCAATCATTGGACACCTATCATTATTGACTGTTAACGTAGTGTGGACATTGATCATTATAGTCCTTATTTCTGAAGACTTACTTAAGATTATATGTTTTTTTTTAGTTTATAGTACTCAAAGATCATTATCCACAAAAGAAATATCATGTTGATACATGTTCTTTAACTTTAATAATAAATATTCCCTTATCTTCAGGTCAGAGTTTTTTTTCACCGTTTATAAAATTAAAACTCATATATCTCAAAACACTACACAAAGGACATTCATCATTATTGCAGTGGACCCTTCATATACTACCGTGAGGCCTTTAAGGACGCCATTTGTACATACTTTTTTATGTATTGTTTGATTTCTAATTCACACTTGCTGAAGATGAATGCGAATTCGAAACCCAAACATGTAGTGTTTAAATAACAGATTATGACGTTAAAATACTAAAAGTTGTTCAACAGTCGAATAGTTTAACAGTTTTTATAATTTCTTTCGATTGATACTGAGTCCTACAGTAAATTCTTTTTGCAGTTGACTCATTCCGAGAATTTAACTCCGTGTTGATTTGGCGATCATGCCAACTTGGTTTTTATAAATCGTAAACGTGAACCATGCCTTTTTCAAAACAGATTCTCTCGCTCATGTATTTATCTACCTCGAAAACGGTAAAAAACTACAATGAGAAATAGTCTCACTGTGAATGCAATTCTCTTAGCTTTTGAGATTTGCCGACTCTCGTGGCCGTGTCTCAGAGGATGGTGTCCTTGTCCTTTATACTTTTATTTTTAACGCTTTCGTCGAGCGTTAGAGTATCATTAAACTTTCGATTGTTTGACATTAGATTGCATTATTGTAATAAATTTATTGAAAAAAATTCATTTTAGTTTCTCCGCAAATTTCGACATTGTTAACACCATCAAATAATTGAATTTTATAAATTACTGTCTATATAGTGTCTTCTTCTAAGGCACTTCTTAGACGTTATAAGAGTCTTCTTCACCAGGATAGAAACTCATGGTCAGCCAGGTGATTCAAATGAGTGTAATATTATTTTCAAAACTACAATGTAATTAATTTGTAATATAGGTACTGATCTTAATATTTATTTGTGTTTATTTCATTGAAATTGATAGTAGGTATGGAAAAAATGAGTTTTGAAATAGGTTGTTTAATGATTGATGTGCGTTGATTCTGTTAGTGTTATTCGGAAGGTTTATTAAATCGTTATAAAATGAATTGGGATGCTTGATATCTGTTATTTTATTTATAAAAGAACTATTAATAAACCTTTCAAAAAGCACTAATAGAATCAACACACAACTATCATTAAACAACATATTTCAACACTCTTTTTTCCAGATCTACGTACAATCATTTTCAATATCGTTAACACAAAATAATTGTTAAGATACAAAATTTCGGGATAAATATATTACAAATTAACGATATAAATTTTAATTTTGATGATATTATTAAAGGAAACTTCTGAAACGAATGCTAAGCCAAAAATATTCCTTCTAGATAAGACGCAAAAAAGATGGAATTGACTTTAAAAATTCTATTTTAACGTTTGATTTCCATTGCAAATTTTTAAAACTTGATGATTCTATAGTTTTGATAAAGTTGCAATTTGGAGCGAAAAGTCCACTAAAATCAACATTTTTCAATAATGAAAGCCTGTTATTTTGTAAAAATGGAAATTTTTATTTCTTGTTTACGTTTCGCTACAAATTGTAGCTTTGTCCAAACTGTGAAATAATTAATTTTCACTAAATAATAGTACTAAAGACCGAAACAAATTTTGGTTATCTATTTTTTATATATCAGAGGAAAGTAACCCCTCAGAATTTCCTGAGAAGTGTATTTATTATCTTCTTCGTCATGTGAAAACCACAGAAAAAAATCTTGAAAAGTCTGATAATAAAATTTATGAAGATTTTATACAGAAAAATATGTACCAATCCAGAATGTTTATATAAAACGAGGTTTGTTCAAAAGAAAAGGTGAATTTTGAATTTTTCGAAAAGTATTTATTAATTCATCAATATCCATTTTGTTCCATTCAAAGTAGGTAATCTCCCTCAGATATAATGCACGTATGTCAGCGTTTCTTTCAATTATCGAAGCACTTCTGGAATGCGTTTTCGGTATGACAGCTCGTTCTTCGATACCGACTTTATCTCATCAATTGTGGCAAAAAGCTTTCCTTTCATTAATCTCTTCAGTTTTGGAAATGGGAAAAAGTCGCAGGGAGCCGAATCTGGTGCATGCAGTGATTGAGGCATGATTACTATGTTGTTTTTCGCCAAAAAATCATGAACAAGCATGCAGATGTTACAAGCATATTGTAATGCAGAATCCATGATTTGTTTTTTCACAATTTCGATCGTTTGAGCCGTATTGCTTCACGTAAACGTTGCATAACTTCCTTATATTATTCCTTATTAACCGTACGACCTGTTGGCAAGAATTCATGGTGCACTACGACGGTGTAATCGAAGAAAACAGTAAGCAAAACCTTCACATTTGATCAAACTCGGTGTGCCTTTTCGGTCTTGGTTCTTCTGGACGCTTCCATTGGGTAGTGCTGCCCAAAGCAAGACCAAGGACGAGACTTAGGTAGTCTTGGTCTTGGTCTTGCGTGAGCAAACATGGTCTTGGTTTTGTTCTTGGTCTTGCGCAGTGGGTCTTGGACTGGTCTTGCTGCAAGAGTTTTGCAGTCTTGCAAGTACCTGATAGATTGTACTTTTTATTCAAGATTTCAATTTAGATTTTCGGTCAGTGTAACAGGGCCGAAATTTATAGCTTATGTAGTAATAATAAAAATCGGAACAAAATTTTGATTTATAATTAAAAAAATGGATAAAAATGTCTTTATTAAATTCGATTAAGATTTTACAGTGCGAAAACTAGCCAATGATACTCCTAATAAATTTTTCTGTTTATACATTGAAATTAACAACAATCATTTGATAACAATAAATTCAAAATATAATAATAAAGAAATAAGGAATAATCAAAACCTTTCAGTACAGCAGTCGTGTACACCAGAAAAATTTTCAAAAAACCTCTACACTTAGCTTTGAATTAGTCAGCACAACCTTCCGTTATCAATAATACTTCGACTGTAAGATGAACTGAATAATTGTGAAAGAAATATATCTGAATAATATGTGAAAGAATGATAAAAATAATTCGTTTATTTCCTTTTACGCCAGAATTAATTACAAGAGCTTCCTTGAATAAACACGAAGAAAAATTGTAAGTCTTATTTCTCATATTTCTAATACAAAGATTATCACTTACTTGAGTTCAAAAGTAAGAAATTTAATTTTTTCTGATTCCCGCCAATTGTTATTTAAATCAACAGATGTAATAAACTAATCGACGTTGCGTAGGACAAGGATTTGCCGCGAGACGAAATATGATGAAGTATTTAGAGAATTAATTCTTGGGAAAAAGCGCTAAATCGGTGTTGTCATATTTAAGGAAGAAATAATAACTATATGAAATATAATAATAGAACTGAAAGTAAAATATTATCAACATAATAAAATAAGTCAACAGAAGTGAATAAAATGTAGTCATGTAGACATTAAAATATAATATATTTTAAAATTCAAGAGCAAGACTGCAAGACTGCCAGACTTTTTGGGCAACACTAATTGGGATGATTTGGCTTTGGTTTCGACGTCGTAACCTTATACCCACGTTTTGTCACCAGTAATCACCAGTTTTTGAGCAAATCTGGATCGTCGTTGACGTTATTCAACAACATTTGAGCGATACTGAGTGCGACGTTGCTTTTGTTCAAAATTCCGAAACAAACTTCACTACCACACGTTTCATGCCCAAAACATCAGAGAAGATTGCATGGCAAGAGGCGATTGATATGCCAACATCCTCTGCAACTTCCCTAATCGTGAATAGTGATTCGACATTTTCACAAAACCATTTTTTTCACTGTTTCGATGTTTTCTTTATTTGTTGACGTGGTTGCAACTCCAGGATGCTCATCGTCATCGACATCTTCTCGGCCTGCTGTAAAGCGCTTGTAACACTTATAAACACTTTTTTGAGACAAGTAGATATTCCGAATGCCACATTCAACCTTTTAAGTGCATTGCAGCGCTTTATTTCATTTTAACGCAAAATTTAATACAGTTTCTATGATCCATTTTTTTCAAAAGTGTAAAATCGAAGAACACACAAACCTTTTCAGTTGTCATAAACAAACTACTAATCCAAACTGGCTAATAATGTCAACATATGAGAAACGTATGTGTACCAACATAACAAAAAAAAAATTGGATAATCGAATGTGCAGAGCCCTCAAAAATTCAAAATTCACCTTTTCTTTTGAACAGACCTCGTATACTTTTATTTTATTCTTTCGATCTTATATCATGAGTATTATTGTTAGTTGATTGTAGTGTGTTATTTTGAGTAGTGTTATTTAATATTTTTAATTATTACTATAAAAGAGAAGATTTCTTAGTTTTTTCGCTTTTTTTTAGAGGAAATCGTTACCTCTTGTTTTTTTATGAATAGACTAGCTGACCCGGCGAACTTTGTACGCCCATTAATTTTTCTCCGAATATTTTTCAAAAAGCCGGAAATACATGTGTTACTAATTGTGCTACGCTATGTTGTTTTTGATATTTATCCCGTGTGGAGCCAGGGACTTACTCACTTGCGAAGGGACTGCAATACTTCCTGTTATTTGAACCCGTCGAATTATGAAAAATTCCTATATTAACACGTTTGATGTATTGAAAGTTATTAACCTGTCCGATCGATAGTTGAAAGACATGTTCCTAATTTCGTATCAAGTACTTGTCCCATATATATCATCATTAATTATATGAGATATTTGCTGGATATAAGTCAAAAAATGTTCAGAATTCAGTCCATTTCCGGAAACCAATGAATATAGTGGCTTTGGTGGCTGTACCAATATCGTCTATTTGAATTGACTCTTCGCGCAATATTTTGTCGCATCATTGGTACTATTTTATGATCAATAACAATTAAACTTTGCCTTGCAATACAATTGACACACAATGTTCATTTGTCCAATAGCAACGATTTGCTGTGAACTGTAAACTGTTTCAACGTTATAATTGAATGCAGGTCGATAGGAGTTAAACGCAACCTTTTCATAGTTTTAATTTTGATTCCATCGATTCCGTTCAATTTCATTCTGATATTTGCGTTGCTCGTCAGTTTGACTTGTTCTTTTATATCTTTGACTTGCTGCATTGCGAGTTCTACGACTTAAGTTTGTACATCTAATAACTAGCATTTTTAAATACGAAATTTCAAATGTAAATTGAAGAAAACTATGTATTCTTCTTTTTAATCAAATATACCACGTGCTATGTTAGTAACGTGTATGTTAGTCTACTCAAACTTTTTAGTGTACCAAAATTTTATATTAAAATGAAGTTTCAATATTAGTTACTATTTTTAATATATATTAATGGCATAGTACAGGTAGCCACAAAATCTAAAATAATTATAATATAATAATATAATAACTTTGTTTGCTGATGATACGATGATGTATATAGTGGGGGAAGATTTACATCAAATGGTATCGGATATGAACATTGAAATGAACAAGTTATTCGCGTGGCTGTGTGATAATATATTAAGTTTGAATGCAGGAAAATCAAAATTTAGTATATTCGTCAAGAAATCACGAATGATAAATGTGCAGATTGATAATTTTTAATTAAACAAAACAGACTTTATTCTTGGAAAATGTAACACACAAAAGCTAAAATCTATTTTGTATAAAGGTTTAATTGAATTTAATGGACTTCCTGCATATATAAAAAACTGAAAGTTTAAAAGTTATTTAAAAGACTTTTGAGAACGTTCATCTCAACCAAATGCAACACAGTTTAAAGTCACTCTAATTCAATTGGGCTTTGTTTCTGCTAGTACTCTGATTTTTATCATGTAATATTAGTTAGGTGCTAAGTATAACGTTTTATTTACATATATTGGTACTTCACTTGATTCACAGTATTTTACTTTTCATTATTTTAATTAACTTGTTATTACTATATTTTGTAATATGATGTAGCAATTCTGCTAAATAAATACATTATTAGTCGTGATAGCTCTGAACTAACTGTGATGTGTGTGTGATGAGATATTCAGGTTTTTTACATCCTCTTTTTGAGGATGATTAATTATTTCTTACTTATATTATTAGTTAGGATTTCTTAAATATTCTAATTTTACACACAATTTTTTAAATTTGTTCCCTGACAGGAACAAATACAACAAAAAAAATAATGAAATCGGCCCAGCCGTTGACTACATTTTAGTTCGAAAACGTTTATATGAGAAACAGAAATGGGATGTTTTTAGGGTTTTCCCGGCAATTATTCGAATTTTTCTTGCCGTATAAACCATCCTTGGATTTCAACGAACATTTTAAAAAATGAATTAGCAAAATTGGTCCAGGCGTTGTTGAGTTATGCGGGTACCAACACATTTTTGATTCATTTTTATATAATAGAATTATATAAAATTATAAAACTTAAATTAAAGTCGAGTGTTTAAAATTTAATTATGTTTCAACTATACTAAAGCAATATCAAAATATAATCTTAATAATAAAGAGTAAAGGACGAACTTCAGACATCTTTACAAACAGAAAAACTTTAATATAATAAAACAATTGTTAAACCAAGATTTACACATATATTAAAAAGAATACTGCATGACGTACGTTTCGATGCTACGTGCAGACTAATGACATTTCTCGAATACATACAATAGGTACACTTAAATTATGAATAAAGAGAATAGAGAAATACAATTTCACTATTGTATGTATTCGAGAAATGTCATTAGTCTGCACGTAGCATTTGAAAAAGGTGAATCTCATCGAAACGTACGTCATGCAGTATTCTTTTTTAATATATGTGTAAATCTTGGTTTAACAATTGTTTTATTATGTTTATCGATTTACATCAAGTATCGGCCTCGTCAATTATTAATTTGAAAAACTTTAATTATGACGGTAATGCATCTCGTTACTCTTCTTTGGCTTATATACATTATAGTGTATATTTTATACTGTATTGTAAAGAAAAATTGAAATTCTTCCATATTAATGTGAGTGAAAGCAAATCGAAATGAAGTTGGTAGCTATGTCCTTGAAGAGAATTTTAGTTGTTATTGAGTATTTATTCTCAAATTCTACGCCTCGAACTATCAAGAAAATGAAAAAAGCTTTGATAGTACAATTAAAACTGATATAATAGAATAATTTCACTCGATTTCAATCAACAATTATTCATGTACGTCACATATTACGTTTCGTGCTGATAACCCATAGCTATGAATTTTCACAACTAAATTTAAACAGATAACAATCCTTTTATATTATGTACTACTTTGTTTTTGTAAGAGAAACTCAACAAATCATGATCCAAACATTATAAGTTCAAAGACCTCGATTTTGGAAGTTGTTTATCCTTGTTATCAACTAACAATTAGTACTTATAGTTCTAATATTTTGTTCTGTCGGTCTATTGTGAATCTTGTTACTTCAGTTTGTGGTAAAAGTACCCGTAATTACCCACAAAATGATAAAACTTACGTCATTTACCACATATCACAAACATTTCTGAAATTTGGGCAATTACCGGAAAAACGGCAACATCGCCCGTTATTTTTCATTACGATTAAATGGTGCAAATATAGATGCAGTTCCTACGAACGGTTATAACCAGTCCGTTTGAATGAAAATCGATGCAGATTTTTGACCTATGGACGATCAATGAACGTGTGCAATTTTGCTCATACCGTTTAAATCGTTACGATAAATCGTTAAGTGTGTGGTTGCCTTTACGAAAGCACCCCATTAAAATCTACCTCGTCCACGTTATATTTACGTTATTCTAGCATTTGCTCCCTGCAAGATAATAATCACCCCAATAGATCCACAGGGATCACATCGGAAACTACCGTTCTAGACTATCTTTTGAATTACTTCGTTAATTATAAAGTGTCCGACGAAATCTCAACAAATATTTACTCGTGCATTTCAACGGTATTGTTATTGTGTATGTTTGCTTTCATTATTGCTTCAGTAATTGCATTTCAATTATATTCGCGATATCTCGGTCCGAACGTCGTCTGATTCATCGTCTGATTTCGATGATGGGATTCGATAACCTAATATCGACGATATTTCAGATTTTCGAATTACTAAACCAGTAATTCGAAAAAATTCAGTGATCTTTCAAATCATTTCGAAAAAATATTCTTTCACTGTTAACGTTTGTCTAAACTTCGAATCAAAATTGAAATTGTATACAAATATAAATTTGAATATAAATGAATTATTATATATTCTTTGTGTGTATTATATTTGGCAATTATATAAAACTAGATCTGGAATAATTGAAAACAGGGTAAATTTTAATGTATACACGAGCGATCGTAATGTAATATATATTCACCTGTTTTTAATCGTCAACAGTACAAACCTTTTGATTTTTGGAGTTTTTTTCATGACCAATAAGAGTAGCGGTTTTTCGCAGGTGTGCATATTGAAAACGCATGATGCTTCATTCGGTGAAGAGCTGTCGATGTTGGAATTTTGACACCAGACCCTTGCATCATTTTCGTAAAAATTCTATTTCTGGGTTAATTCTGCAAGGTCTAATTTCGTTTTGTGAAACTAGGTCGATTATTTTTCATGCACTTATAATTTCACGATTCATATCGAAATGTTTATGACGATTTTTATGCGGAAACCTTGGAAACCTCATGGGATCTTGAATAATGGATCAGCTGGGATATCCTGAAAAATTTAGCCATAGATGCTTTCTTTATGTTGGAGCCAGTGCTCATTTTTCAAGTTTTTACAGAGTGAAAACTTCTTAATCCTCGTTAGGCACTTTTTGGTAGGGGAAAATCTCGTGCGTTCGCGCCACTGACCTGCTTATTTTTGAGAAATAAAAAACCATATAAACATGCATATAATTGTTGCTCGTAGTGTCAATATTTCTGGAAACCAAATTGATGTTGATTATTTCAATTTTACCATTATGAATTTGAAATTCTAATACTAAAAGTTCTAAATTTTCACTTCTATCACCAATTCCTAAACTGCCAATATTTTTTTGTGAGATATATTTTGATGTTTCCATCGTATAAAAGGTACTGCACCCGTAAAATTGGTGAAACAACACATAATATCAAAGGATTCGAGATTTGTTCAAAAGAGAGGGTGAATTTTCAATTTTTTCGAAAAGTATTTCTTCATCAATAGCCATTCTGTCTCTTAAAGTAATCCCCCTAAGATATAATGCCCTTATGGCAGCGCTTCTTCCAATCCTCGAAGTACTTCTGAAATGCGCTTTTCGGTATGACCACCTGTTCGTTCTTCGATTAGGACTTTGTCTCATCAATTGTGACAAAACGCTTTCCTTTCATTGGTCTCTTCAGTTTTGGGAATATGAAAAAGGTGCAGGGGACCAAATCTGATGAATACTGTGGTTGAGTCTTACGGTGCTGTTTTTGTCCAAAAAATTACGAACAAGCATTGATGTGTGAATTTGTGCATTATCGTGAAGTCGAACCCATAAATTGTTTTTCCACAATTCCGATGGTTTGAGCCGGATTTCTTCACGCAAACGTTGCATAATTTCCTTGTAGTGTACGTTATTAACCGTATCGAGTATTGCTACTCATTAGTTTTTTGGTTGTTAAATATATCTTTTATCTTCATAAATTTTGAGTGCGCTTGAAAGCACTATATCCTCTGTAATTGAAACGGGAGTTTCAAATTAGGGTTTTACTATATCCCCTGGAGTTGAGGCTTCATTATATCCTCTGGAGTGGAAAAAGAATTACAATTTGATTTTCTACGAAATTTCGAGTGGCTCTCTAACCACTGGATTCCATCATTTTTGTGGAAAGTGGAAATATGCATTCTGAGCAAGCAGAAGACAGGATTCAAGTTTATTTGTTATCTTGAATCAAAAGATTTTGAAGAGAAGTTTTATATAGAATTACCTAGTTTCACTGTCTATATTGTAACTCAATAAGGTGAATTTATTTACGTCTCCCAAAATTTCACAGCTAGCCGGTGCAATCACCAACGTTTCGTAGGGGAGTACGTTATAACCGTTGTAAACGTATACAAACACACTGAAACATAATATTATGCACGTAATCTCACTATGCGACTTCTAAATTGAGACTAACGGCACTAACATAAATTTGTGCCCGAGTTGAGTATTGGGGCGTTTACAGTATTGCCAGCCGATTTTCTATTAAATATAGCCTGACAACATAATTAAATTAGAAAAATATGATAGAATATTTTGTAGCAGAATTAAAACCATTTTCAACGGAATTGTTCCATTTTCCTAGGTGGCCCTGATAATATGATCACACCTTATATACATATAAATATATGAGATTTTAAAATTATCAAGACTAAGGTATAATTAATCAACAATTTTTATAAAAATTGCAAAAAATCTAAGATGATATTCGATTTTTTTGTGTATTCCAGAAAATTGCGGTATTTTTTGAAAACATTAAGCATGGATGATTGTTCCACCAAATTTCTTTAAAATAGTGTTACAATTACATTTCTTGGCACGATCTCCTGCTTCTCTAGGTAGGTACTCTACGCTATAAATTTGCGTATAAATCGAAAATCACGTATTACTCACTGTTTCAATAAATTAGAATCCAACTCGAAACGTGACTAATACTCGTAATACTGGAGTTAATTGCAGTAATATGCATCAATTCCTGGAAATATGAACATTTCGACGAAACCGAAATAAATTATATGAGAAAAGCAATAATTTACAAAATTGAATTATGAAAACCAATAACTTATAATTACGGTTATCATGAAAAGCAATCTTTCAATTTCCATTTATATTTACGTTATGAATTTTTAAGGTGTTTCGCTAACACTGAGGCTTGTCAGATGTGTTCTTCATTCCTCTATGTAGGCGGCAATTGCCCGCCACAGATTCTCGAATCCAAGAATATGAATAAACACAGAGGGTTTATCCTTTGTATGGGATTAAATACCCAATTATTTTATTACCAAGTTTGTTTACTTAACATGAGTTGGCGTTCTGAAGAGTGCCAACAATCTCGAAACGCCTATTAAGGACTGCTTATAGTTGCGGGTGGTTTTTATTGCCGTCATAGCAACCTAGATGTGTTCGAAGAAAATTTTATTCAGTAAAATTACCGTATTCAATTTATTGATTTGTGAATATTTCAAGAAGTAATTAGAGATATTCAGCCTGATTTTTATCACTGAAAGAGCTAAGCCTCAGTAATTTCTAAGATTCCTTTTGAGAAAACAGACTTCTGATCTTTTTCTCAATTTAATTTTGGATTTGATTTTTCAGTCACCCTGTATTAATATTTAATTTCCCGAAACAGTTTGAGACTCTCTTAGAGAGGCCTCCTCAGATGAAAATATTATATAAATTAATAAATTAAGCTTTTCCAATAGGAAATATTCTTAGGATTAATATCTTAAAGTATGTCATAGTATGAAGTTCTATTTCAAATAAGCTACTTGCCATCTATTACTAGACACCTGACTACTTCCTATCGGAAGTCTCATTAATTTGTAACTGTTTTATCTGTGCTCTCTTCAATTTTGGTATACTGCCAAATTTCTCCAATCCATTTTCTCTCATATTATCTACAATTTTGTTACCACCCAGAATCTTTTTTAAAATTATAACCGAAGAAATAAAACTAAATATAAATATAAAGTGGTAATAAATATAATTTAAATTAACGGGTTGTTACATTAAAAATCAATTATAATCATATGTACTATTATTATATATTAGTATTATAATTGGATTTTATTGGTAATAATAATTAATATTTATTAATAATGAGAATTATTATTAATAATAAGTCTTTATTTAGCATCAACGGTACTACAAAAACAATAACCAGCAAACTAATCCAGGCAGACCCATACTAATATCAACTTATATATACATAATTCAATATTCACAATTTTAATGTCATTAAATACTTTCTTAAGTTTCTCTTGAATTCTTTGATATCAAAACTGTTTTTGAAATCTTTTGGCAAACTATTAAACTTAACCAAACCTCCATGTAATACAGATTTATCTCTTAACGTTGTTCTACGTCTTGGTAACCTGAAATTTTCTAAATTTTCAACATTAAAGCTGTGGCAGTTATTTACATACTTCAAGTTCTCATGAATATATCCCGGAAGTAAATTATTCCTAATTTTGTATATGAAAACCAAGACATCAAAACATATTTTGTCACCCACTGATAATAATTCCAAAGTTTCTAGCATATTTTTAATCGGTGTATAACGATTGCACTTCAATATTATTCTCATTGCTCTATTACATATTTTTTGTATCTCATTTATTTTATACTTTGGTAGATTAAACAGAATAGTAGAACAAAACTGTAGATGTGGCTACTCAATGCTATTGAAAACAAGTAACTTCGTGAAAATAGACAAGCTTCTACCAGTTCTAGATATAAAATAGATTTTTTTAGATAATTTGTTCATAATATATTTACAATGTGAGTGAAAATTCAAATGTCTGTCCATAACTATGCCCAAATATTTTATTTCTGTAACATATTCTATTTCTTCATTTTTGATATTAATGTTTATCTTTATTCATTTTATTCTGCATATACCCTAAGTTGTCTCCCTCAATCTATAGCATGGTATCGCCAGCAGAAAGTTCCAATTTACAGTATTCAACTACATTAAGGTACTACGCCGTTCTGACGATAGGCAATAACCTTGAAACATATGTAAACGGCTGTTATATAAAAAAAATGTGTAGGTTTTCAACGTAAGTTTCTTCTTTTACTTACATTAAGGTAGTTGAATACTGTATACCTCATTTATGTACAGCATAAATAGTATGGGATCTAATGTCGTCCCCTGCGGCACACCATATTTTATCCTTGTTGGTTTCGAATGCGCTGTTGTAAATTTAACCACTTGGTATCTATTATCCAAAAATGACTCAATCCACCGCAACCGCATTTATATGAAGATTTAATATAAGTTTTTAGAAGTTATCTAACATCAAAGAATATGAAATGTCTGAATGTTTTGGATAGCGATGTTCACTGATATATCAAAAATGACACAAGGAACAGTTTAATTGATTATTCAATTTAAATGATTTTTCACGAAATGTTTGCAACTTACAAATAATAAGGAAGCGTGAATTGAACAAATAATAATATTTTTGAAATTTCGAGAGCATGTGGTTCTTGTGCCGATAGTTGGAGAAAATTAATATCTATAATAAAACAATAATTGAAATTTTCTCATATATTAAATAATACGCATGAAGCTCATTTCGAAGTAAAAGTTCTTCCTTTCATAGACTAAATTAACACTGGTAAAATTATTGTTATAACTTGGCGTTTATAACCTGGTTTCTATTTTCAATTTCAATTCTTAGATTCTATTCTTTTTGTGCGTTATTCTATGTTCCGGCACTATAGAATAGGAATAAATATTGTGTAACTTTAAATTGCATCAATGTTTTTATATATGAGATTATTCAAATTATTGTTTCATCACTTATTAATTTTAGCTCGACAAATTTTTCTGTAATGTTACAAATAATATTTGTGTTTTTTTTTACTTTATGGGCTGACAGTTTTTCGAGCGGTAGTTTGAAATATCAATTTTTCAACACGTTTACAAATATCGACTTTGAGGTTCAACCCCCTTCCTCTACTCTACGACAACAAGCTTTTGTTGTCTCTATGAAATCATATAAATATAATTAATATAATTTCGTATTATTTTCAATGAAATTTTTATAAGCCAACAACATTTTCATTTACAGTGATGGAGGCCGGCGATGATATAACAGAATGTTTAGACGATAGGACTCTAGTGATAGCAAATCATCAATCAACGGGAGATGTGCCGTTGTTGATGGCCACGTTCAATACGAGAAAGCAAATTCTGCCAAACATAATGTGGATAATGGACAGTGTTTTCAAGTACACGAATTTTGGTATTGTGAGTGTTATGCACCAAGACTTCTTCATTATGTCGGTAAGTCAATTTTCGAATGAATGTAAATGTAACTGTGATCGCAAAACGAATTCAGTGCCCCCCTAGTGTCCCCGTGCCATCGATATATTTGTCCTTGATTCGGCGTTTCGATAACGTGCCACATTTCTATTAGAGTATTTTCTGAATAAGATTTATTTCCGTATAAAATAAATAGTAAGTTCTGATTGAATTATGACTGAAAGTTGCGGAGTGTTGGAAGGAATGGTGGATCTAAGGGAAACACAGTGATCATCACTTTATGAAATCAATTATTTAACTACCGTAATATGGTGTGTTATTCAGTCGAAGAATCTAATACGATTAACTGAAAAATATAATATCAACTGATTAAAGTTCCGAAATTCAAGTGCTTCTGTGAAACTGCTGATGAGAGATATACTATATTAGTTCTGTCAAAATAGACATTTGAAATAACAAAATTTCCCTGAAAGCCGAATATTGGTCGTGAGCTGGGATTTACCATTTCAAATGAAGTTTTAAAAAATCCCCATCGATCATATGTGTGCTTCAAAAGTTATTCGGGGTAAAAGTTCAAACTTGAGGTTTTTTTGGAATTTTCTCGAAAACGGTAAGTTTTCTAAAAAAGAATTAAGATTAAAGCTTTAGATCTTGAAATTCTCTACAAATCGTCCTCTTGATTTTGTTCCTAAGAGTTACCATTCGTGAGATATCGCGATTCTAGGAGTCAAATAATACATGATAAGCACACATTTCCACGCCACCTGTGAGGTAGTATAATCGACGTGTTTTTTTTACCGTGGTTTTCCCTGGACTTGTGGACTTCTACATGCTTTAGATCATCGTCTGGGATATTCTAAGAGAACAAATTAAGAATTCTGACAGTCACCGTCAGAATTCCAGAAAATATCGCTAGATTGAGGGCATCAATCGGACAAGTAGAGAAATCGAACAAGGAGACTCCAACTCGTTCTGCATGAAAACATGTTTTTGCTCTTCGTTATTCAGAGAGTAGCATTTTATAGGTGCAGTATTTTTAGGACGAGATTTGTAATTTTTTGGTCGTTACCTCTAAGTCGAGGTGTTCGAACATCTTTCAAGGGCCCTGGAAGATCTCAAGGCAGTAATTATATCGCCCTAATCAATAAGGTCAATATATGTGTTGCACTCCATTGCCATCATTTTGAGGACATAATTTCCAATATGTATTTTGAAAAAAAAAGTCACTTTTCAAGTCAAAAATCAGCACTTTTTTAAAATAGTCTTTTGAAATGTAGGACTTTCCGAATTTCATCTGGTACAATTTGAAACACTCATAATCCATAAAATTGTTTCATTCTCTGGAGATGAATGCTGATTGAACGTGACTAGTATTAAGATAAATTCTTGATAATGGGTTAGTAGCCCGAACCAATTAAATCGAATTTATCCATCGATTTATCCATATTTAACAATGTTCCACCAAGTATATAAGTATGGTGCGAAATAATTCAATTGACATAACTAAAAGTTTTCCTATTTTCGAGTAGATTTTTCCTCACAGCAATTTAGATTTTCATTTCGAAAGTTAATGATTATAAGTGCTGTAGCGTCTGAAGATAAAATTGGGGAAAATACGTAAAAACTTCCATGCTCACGTGCTTTTATAAACTCGTAATATAAAGAACTTTATTCCATTTCTACATCAAGCGAAACAATTTGGTTTTGCTGACGAAATGCAGCTTCCAAAATAACTCGAGAGTTTCTAAAAATATATCACACCGAGAACTCTTCTCTGTACCCCGATGTTTTCTTTATTCGAAATGTTTTTATGTTTATCTTACATACTGAGTGGGTCTCCATCATGAGAAGAATATTTCGAGAATTATTATTTCATGTTGTTTGTATAACTAATATGTTAAGTTCACGATTTCTTTTTGTTTGCAGTCATTGAATGAACAACTTCTCTGGATATAATATAGTCTTGTGGAATCGATTTTGCGATATGGAATGATAACGTGTGGTGGGGTTAATTCGGCATTAAGGTCTGTGAAAAAATACTAAAAATAAAATTCTTAGGGTCATATACTTCCAAAAACCGTCCCTTGTACCCAAATCTCCAGCTTTATCTCCTTGCTTTGTAATTTTTAACAGTATTTTTTCTTATATAAGCGAATATACATCAAATTTTTTTTTGTAAACTCAATGAAACAATGTAACAATATTAGAACAATAAGAAACAAATCAACAAGTACAGATACTAAGGCCTAAAAGTGAATTCAATAAAAACAATTCCCAAGTTTAAGATCCAAAATTCTATAATTTTCTTCTTAAAATAATTCGTATATGCCCTGTTGTGTTTCGTGTTGTGTTTGTGTTTCTCTGTGAGTAGTTTTATAATTTTTTTCGTTTTTCTATTGGTGGCTTGAAATTGTGGATGTTAATTGTTGGATTGTTGCGCGTAGGGGATGACTGTCATTTCCGCGATAAGGATGAAAACTTAAGCTCAACAAATGATATTTTGACGAATATAAATGTAAGAGCCATCATGTGTAAACGTGTTATTTATGCTAGGGTGATTAAACTGAAAAAAAATAGTTTGATGGGTTGCATCATGTTTACTTGTCTTCCTTCAACATAGATCACAAGCCAACGATGAAAAAACTTTTTCAATAATTTTATCTAATCCTTATGTTATTGGATGTGGTGATTCCGAAAATAATAATGAAAAAGTTGTATCACCCACCGAATTCCCACATTTTCATATTAAATGAAATTAAAAAAAAATTAAAAATGTAGGGAAACTACTTTTAATCATTTGAATAAAATAAGTTGACAACATATTCTAGTGTTATAAGGTTGGCAATGAAATAAAATGATATTTGGTGGGTGGTTGTAATGTTTATGTTCTTTCGATTGACCTAACCTCTCTTTGCAGTATTTAAACTAAGTGATTTTTTTCATACTCTAATATGGCTAATAGTGGGTGTAAAAATTATCCCAATGCTTTTTGTTACATATGTGGTGACTTTGTAATTAAAAAACATCAAAGGAACTTTACTGATTTGTTAAAAAATGTATGTTTCGCATATTTTGGTGTAGAAATCGGTAATTAAGACAAATGTTGGGTTCCTCACATAGTTTGTTCTGTTTGTGTCTGAGATCTTCAGAAGTGGTCTAAGAAGATGAAGAAAGCATTCAAATTTGGAGTATCTAAGGTATGGAGAGAGCAGAAAAACCATTTAAACGATTGTTATTTTTGCAGCATAGATGTTTCTGGATATAATTCTGAAAATAAGAAAGTAATTCTCTATCCTATCCGTGCTTCAGTTGATTGGCCGGTAGGCGACGGACAAGAACTGCCTGTCCCTATTGAGGCTACTGATGACGTCCAGTCCCGAATCAAATGAAAGTGAAGCATGTGATGATGAGTTTCCATGTTCTCCAGAAAATTTAAAACCACAATTGTTTACACAAGACGTGTTAAATGATTCAGTGAGGGATTTGGGTTTGACTAAGAAAAAGCAGAACTGCTTGGTTCTAGACTCAAAGAAAAACGTTTATTGGAAATTGAAACATCCATTTACCACCTTAGGACGTGAGATGCACAGTTTACTCAATTTTTTAAGTAGGAGGAGGATTTGGTTTATTGTTATGATATTGACAGACTAATGAATGAATTTAGTATCAAGTACAAGAAGAAAAATTGGAGACTTTATAGACTCATCAAAAACAAGTCTGAAAGGTGTACTGTTACATATGGAAATACTTACGCTTATTTGCCTCTTGCTCATTCAGTCATGAAGGAAACTTACGAAAAACTTAATTAAATTTCACAGCAAATTAACTATACAGTCCATGATTGGATGCTGTGTGGAGATTTAAAAGTTATCTACGTGCTTCTTGGTCAACAGAAGGGATTTACAAAGTTTCCATGTTTTATATGGGAGCGTGACAGTAGAGGAAGAGATTAACATTGGTCCATGAAACAATGGCCCGTAAGAAAATATTTGACAACCGACGAGAAGAACATATTGCATAAAAATTTATTAGACCCAATAAAGATTCTTCTACCACCACTACGCATAAAGTTGGGCTTGATGCAACAATTTGTGAAAGCCTTGCCCAAAGATGGTGATTGTTTTAAATATTCGTGTAAAACGTTTCCTCATTTATCGGAAGCTAAACTGAAAGATGGAATTTTCGTTTGGCCTGATATTCGTAAATTGATGTTCGATTCCAATTTCGAAGCGACAATGAGTACAAAAGAAAAAGAAGCTTGGATGTCATTTAAAGAAGTTGTGACTTAGTATCTACCGTGATTGACAAATTAAAAGTCTTAGTTGTGCGATGAGGATTAAAATCCACTTATTCCATAAACATTTCGATTTTTCCCTGAAAACTTCCGCGATGTGAGTGAAGAACAAGGGGAACGGTTTCATCAGGACATAAAAAAGATGGAGAAACGATACCAAGGACGGTGGAATGACAACATGATGGGTGATTACTGTTGATCTCTTCACAGAGAAAAACAAAATGTATCACATCGGAGAAAAAGCTATGCAAACAATTTTACAGAGAAAAGGGATAGAAAATAAGTACATAATATTCGCATCTTAATAATTCCATATTATTCTACTGAAAATTGTAATTGAATGAAAAAAAGCTTGATTTTTAATTTTTATATATCAAATTTCCCTATTTTTTAAATAAATAATGGATGATATATTGTGAGAAAATTGTGGGTAATAAAAAAAAACTACAATCAAATACGGTTTCAGCACCCAAAAATACATAAGATTTAAATTGGTTTGAAAAGTTTTTACAAACATTTTTTCGTTGACATGTGTTATTTATATACAGAGGGTCTAATAGTGATTAGAAAAATTGTACTACCAGTTAATTTTTCGAATTAACTATTAAGTTCATTATTTTTAACGCAAATTAATTATGATAACGCTTATTAACGCAAAATACGACAGACGGATTTTACTCCATCTATTTAGTTTCAACTACGAGTTGCACTCAGTGCAAAAATACGAAGATAATGCGGAAATAAACTGAAAACTTATCTTCAATGTTTGAATTGCATTTGGAATTTAATTTCATCACTATCACGGCTAGGAAAGTAATAGTAAAAAGTGATTAGAAGGTGAAATTCTTCAGGAGAAATAGCTTAGGTAAATATTCGAACGTTAAACAGATGATACGATAATGAAAATTCCGTTATTGCTAGGTTAATTAAGAAATGATGGTCATATTGTGAAATGATGAATGTAATAAAGTTTAATAAGGTGTGGAATATGCTTAATACTTCGAACATTTTAAAACCTATGCTATAATGAAACATTTGGCTAAATTTTAAAATACTTTTCAATAGAGTCGACATAAGTTTCGGACTATTTACCCATTATCAAGACTGCTATGAAGGGTATTGTCACTCTTGACAATGGGTTAGAATCCCGAAACATAATAGCTCAAGTACGATACACATATTTTGAGCTATATTTTACTATACATATACAAATCACCTACTCATCTTCTTCGAAGTATTTCTTTCGTTTTGTATTAATTTTTTTGTTGAATTAACTATTAATTTAATATAAAAATAATGTTTTTCACGCTATCTTGAAAATCATATATGTATATATATATATATATATATATATATATATATATATATATATATATATATATATATATATATATATATATATATATATATATCCTTGAAAAAGTAATTTAATAATGTTTTATAGTTTAATAGTAAGCAATTTGATAATTTTATGTCTCATTGCCTTTATATTTTTATATATGGAAGTACATGGAATATTGATTGTAGGAGTAGGAACAATTTGTATTGAGAAATATAAATGGATGAAATTCAAATTGTTCAAAAATGAGAAGATTAAAATTATACCAAAAAAAATTAAACGAAAATTTTTTAATGATTATTGAAAGAAATTAATAATCGTAGATATTACCCTGAAGAAATTGGTTTTCAGATAATAAATTGATTTTAATCTCTGAATTTATTACAAAATGTATTAGTATTTAATTTTTTAAGGCTCTTAAGATTTATTGTTCAATGATTGATTTCAGTTTTATTTTCTAGATTCAATTAAGTGAGTTGTAAAAATATTATTTCAAAAATAAGTGTTTCATTTTGTATGAAATTTTTGGGTTTAAATGTGTTAATTTTAATTTTTTAGAAGACACTGATTCACTTATTTTCAAGTTCATTTTTGTAAGTAAATTTCATCTTCTTATTTTTGAAGAATTTAAAATTTTGAAAATATTTTTCCCATCCTTTAAATTTCATTGTTTATTTATCTATATCAATTTGTTAGTATCTAGTCAATGGAATTCCGATTCTCATTGAATGAAGATGTATTTTCGAAAACCAACAAAAGTATACTGACCAGTAAAATTCCGGTTTTAGAATTTGTAATTTTAGAGCGATCATATTTATATAGCTAATATTTCACCATTTTATTCAAAATAAAATTTGTGTCCAATCTTGATATGATATTATAAAACATCGATGTATTATCTTTTCCTGTTGATTACTTAGCTGGAATTGATTTAATTTCCATAAAACTTTCACACGGAACGTACAAACGAAGGAAAACGTGTACGGAATTTTCCCATTTTAAGTTATAAAACAAGCTCATTTCATATTTCATAAATCAACGCTTCTTCAACAAAAATATCTCATATTAGTGAACGATATTTCACCAAGAGATCAGCAAATATTCAATCAACTTTATTTATATGTGTATTATTCATTTAATGTTATTTTAACATGCTTTAATTTGTTATCAAGATATTACAGAATTTTGTTTTAAATAAAAACTTTCCCTTGCATAACAATTCATGTGAATGTAAAATTTTGGTATTAAATTAAACACTTGGCTTAATGTTTCACGATTATATTTAACAATAGTCAACATGTTTCGAGAGTGAGCTCATCTTCAAGACTCAGTCTTACATGTTGGTTATTTGATATTGTTAAATATAATCGTGAAACATTAAGTCAAGTGTTTAATTTAATTTAATATTTAATTATGTTTCTTCGTTATGTTTCAATTTATTATTTAATTATGTTAAGCGAGAATTCAATCTCAGTCATTAAAATTTTGGTACTTTATTTATCTGAAACAATCCCACAAGGAAACATATCCGGACATTAACGTAAACTTTTCTTAATATTCTGAAGTGCTCAATAGAATACTGTAATTTAAGAGCGTTATTTCCGGACACTCTGTATTCATCTATTCTGTTACTTCCGTCGTTCCAAGGTTCTAGCTTTTATTATGGTAATTGTTATATTGATTGGTGTAATCACCGTTGAAATATGTGCATTACGTGCCCCTAAAATTCATAGGTCATACAAAAAACACCACGCATTGAGAAATCTACTTTCAACATATATTTTCTTAGCAGTGGTTTATAAACCGCTGAATCCATTATTTTAATATTCATGGAATGTACGAGAATTATATCAAGGGCAATGTTAATTATTATATAATATACTTCCTACATTATTATCTCGACTCTTCTTTGTGTTTGTAAATGTATGACAGATAAGTTGAAATGGTACTAGCCGTTCTGTAAGCTATCCCAGACAAGGAGCATTACCTGACGAATCCTTCAGGGACCTCAATTTTTTGACACCTTGCCAAGATAACATTTTTCGAACTTATCTTTAGTTAACAAAAATTTGAATATTGTCCTTGAAATATCATCAATACAAATATTCTAAAATGACGAAAACAGTCCGTGCTCCATTTCGATCTGAAAAACCATTTCGCTTGTGAAGGGTGTTTTTTTTAGAGGTATAGAACTTTAAATTGCAATAAAACAACGATGGATCATTCGATTGGCAAGAATTTTTTTTATTCGAAAGATAATCTCGTGGCATTACATTTTAAATATTATTTCTGGAATATGACCGCCTCGGCTGGCTCGGATGTAGTCCAATCTGGACTTCCAATTTTCGATGACTTTCTCCAACATTTGTGGCCGTATATCGGCAATAACACGGCGAAGATTGTCTTCCAAATGGTCAAGCGTTTGTGGCTTATCCGCAAATGACTTTACATAGCCCCACAGAAAGAAGTCTAGCGGTGTTAAATCAAAAGATCTTGGAGGCCAATTCACAGGTCCAAAACATGAAATTAGGCGGTCACCAAACATGTCTTTCAATAAATCGATTGTGGCACGAGCTGTGTGACTGTTGCGCCGTCTTGTTGGAACCACAGCTCCTGGACATCATGATTGTTCAGTTCAGGAATGAAAAAGTTAGTAATCATGGCTCTATACCGTTCATCATTGACTGTAACGTTCTGGCCATCGTCGTTTGTGAAGAAGTACGGACCAATGATTCCACCAGCCCATAAAGAGCACCAAACAGTCAGTTTTTCTGGATGTAACGGCGTTTTGACATACACTTGAGGATTATCTTCACTCCAAATGTGGCAGTTTTGTTTGTTGACGTAGCCATTCAACCAGAAGTGCGCTTCATCGCTAAACAAAATCCGCGCGATACGTATTCCGCACAGAACCATTATTTTCGAAATAAAATTGTACTATTTGCCAGCGTTGTTCAGGCGTGAGTCTATTCATGATGAATTGCCAAACCAAACTGAGAATAAATCACTTCTCGGCTGTTAAATCGGTCGCCATCTTCTACAGTAATGCCAACTTAAACTTCTATAGCTCTTTATACACCCATTAATTTGCTGGTAAATTGAAAAGGTCATTTGAAAAGTCCCCGGTTTGACACATATATAGCGTTACTAGAATTAAATCCATCAAGTTTTCCATCGGAGTATCGTGAACAAATGACTTTTGAGATTCCCAGAAGAAATAATCCAAGAGGTTTAAATCTAAAGATCGCGCATCGTAGCTAATCTACTGCGATCTCTGTATGTTGCTGTTGAAAAATCACGAGCAACCAAACATAAAAGTGAAGGTGCACCACCGTGTGTAAACCACACTACAGTTCTTGTGCTTATGGTACTTATCCTCCTGAAAACTGGTAGTGTTACAGCCAAGAAAATGCGATACACCTTAGAACACGATAAAATTACCTAGGCGTTACAACATTTTTCCCACTGGTCTCTATTTGTTCAGATAAAATACAACATTTCCCTCGAAATGTCACTAAGCTATAGCTTTGTGACGTTTATATTTTGTCAATAGCTTTGGCTAATACATAATGAAGAAAAAGAGGTGAATCATGTTCATCTCGTTCCATTGATGCTCTAATTGATCCATTGACGAATATAGGTATATTCATTATATAAAATATGTCGAATATTATATAATAAAACTACCATAGCTCAGGATTGATAAAATTAAGATTTAAAAAAAATTATAATAATCAGATTAATTTGATTCGAATCGGATTTTTTCGATTTCTTCACTTTCTTATCCTATTTTTAATATATTAGTCAATCATCAAAATGAAAAAACGTATTTTGATTCATTTCAATAAAATCAACAATTTAAAAAACGGTAGCTTTTAAAATAATTAAAAAGAAATTAAAAACTTATAGACTAAAAAAGGAATATAAAACAATACTTTTGGCAAGTACCTATTGATAAATTTAGTATGGAAAAACTTATTATTAAGTTATTTTCTAGAATTCACCCACTTTAAAAGGAATACTAATCTGGCTGCATTTTCCGTGTCGAATCTGTTTTTTATTTTAGGGTGCGCTAAATTAAATGCCGACAATATTCTTTCGACCCCAGCCGAAGAAGCACCTGAACAGTACTGTATAATGTGCAGTACGCAATTATACGTACAGTGTACTACTGTACGCACCAATCAGCCGGTGAAGTTTTCTGTACGACTTGTTTATCGACTAATATTCCTGTGAAAAGGCTTTTTGCGTTTAAACGAATAATGCAAGGCATTAAACTACTAATCTGTAGTTAAACTGTATCATGTTTATCGGTCGGTAACTTTTGTTGGGGCAGTCTTGGATTTATCATGCAAGCTGAATAATGAGCTGGTATCATGACTTGTCGGTAACAATTCATGACAATCTTCATTTGGATAATGTTTAGTGACCTTTGCAGTTGAAAAGCAAATTGTGTCCCGTGTTTTAGTTTCGGAGAATCGCTTGCGTGTTATTTCACATTTGTGGGCGCCATAGTCTACATCGGGGGAAGTACCTAGACATTTTTTGGTAGACTTGGTTGTAGTGAAAATTTAATGATTTGAATAATTGATAAAAAAATCACTTGATATGATTTGAATCATGTTGATTTGATTTGAATGAAGTGATTCAAATCATATCCACCCTGCGCTACCTGATATCTAAACTTTTCTGTATGTCGTGCAGATCTTCTGCAGCGTTCTGTAACTACAAGCCATACAAATAATAAGTCTGTCCGGTTATGCCACGAAATGAACCAAAATACTATGATCTCGCACGAATTCTTGATTCATTAAAGAGTTCGGTCCCAAACAAAATTTTGTACTTGATATTTCACGTGTATTCTTTTTCTTTCAGGGCAGGAAGCTACGAGAGAAAAGCCTACTTTCCCTCTCCAGTCATATTCATAAGTGTTACTTGCCGCTGAAAAGGAAATGGTTGATTTTGTTTCCAGAAGGGGGATTTTTGAGGAAGCGCAAAGCTACGTCGCAGAAATATGCGCTTAAAAACAATTTACCCCATCTCGAATACGTCACAGTGCCACGCGTGGGTGCTTTGCACACTATTATGGAATGTCTGAATCCTAAGAAGGCTGCAGCAAACAATAATTCTACAATAGGTAATGAAATATATTTACTTATCGGATTACAATTTACAATCGGAAATTTTTCCTTTTTTAATCTTTACTGTTGTACAGTAACAGTAGAGATTTAAGGTTAGGTGTGTTGTAGACATGCGGCCAAATGCTAAGGGTTAATCCTTGGCCTATCGTGATAATGTTTTGCCCTGTTCAAAATTTTGTAAATTCGTTTTTACCGAAAATTCACGACGAATAATATAATCACTACCTTTTTTTTTCTCAAAAGGTACATGTAAAGGTACTACTCGTATAAATAAAATCTTCAATAAATGCTCAATGGATACAAGCAATAAATTCACTCTTCATTGGTTCTGAACCATTTTGAATAACTAATGAAGTAACACCTAGCAATATTACGATTCACAAATCGTCTAAATTGTTGACTGGAGTTTCGTAACGACTTCGAAGATCCTCAGAGGAAATAGTTTACGGGATTCCAGTCTAAGGAGTGAGGTGTCCATGCATGTGGCCTACCCTGAACAATCTAACGCTATCTCCGAATGTTGCCGTTATAAAATGACGACCTACCAAGCTGACAGTGGTGGCATATGTTCATAAAACACACTGCAATTCTTTTCGTATGATACATTTTCCAGAAACTCGGATTGCAAGAAGTTGCGATTCAGCTTGACACTAAGTTTTTATGATGAAATACCTGTCCAATTAAAAGTCGCATAAAAATTGAACGAAAACTGAGGTTGAAAACTTCATATTCAAGGAATAAACCCTTCAGTTTTGATGCATTTTCACCTAAGTGTAGATATATATTTCGTTTCGAAAAACGAAAAATATTACACATTTCTCTCCTCTGCCCTCATTGTAAAATTTTCCTTTCTTGTCAATTGTGAATCTAATGAGAAAATTTATTTTCAGATGAAATTTCCGTCCAAAAATTAGAATGGATTCTGGATATAACAATAGCCTACCCAAAAGGAAATCCCATAAATCTAGGAGAAATAGTTTTTGGTCATCGTCCCCCTTGTAAAATTCTTATGTATTACAGACTGTACCCTTTAAGTAAAGTGCCTCAAGAATCTGACAGTTTATCGAAATGGCTTCTTGACCGTTGGATAGAAAAGGAGAAGATGTTGGAGACATTTTACGAAACAGGGGAATTCCCTCTGGATGAAAATTCAAATGTACCTACTCCGGTGGTTCAAGATCCTGTACGATTCCTTTTCTTACATTTATTTTTCATAGCCTCAACTTATTTTCACATACAAATGTTTGCTGCGGCTTACCACTATTGCAGTTACCTAATCTATTAGCACATTAAAATTCAATGAGAGGAAAAAGCACAAGAGTACGGGTTCAATAAGAGAATGTGCCTGTTGTTTGATACTGATTTCCATTTTAAGAAGTTGTAATTATTTTATATATCTATTTTTTGTGTGATACTATACCATTAATATTCTAATTCTATTTGATCCCTTTTTATATGAGTTATTACGGATATTAGGATAAGATTTAGGCCGTTAAACAATCAGCACTTGAAACTTCAATAGTTTTTAAAATTCAAAGTGACAAATAATTTTGCACATTTGCATTTTTTTTTCATCACTAAAGTTTGAAAGATTCTTTTTAAATATTCAAGAAGACAATGTGGAATACATATTCTGAGACATGTGATGTATATTTTGTTCTAAACGATTGAGTGGAAAGTGATGAAATATACTTAACTATTCCATGCATTTCTTGTTGAAATAAATTAAACATACTGTGAGTTTAGATTCAATAAATTGTTATAAAACCTTATGATCTGAATAATTTATTCTTTCTTGAGTTGAATATTAATGTTCAGCCTGCACTGTTTGAGTGTATAGGTAATCATTTTCTCTTTTTATCGTAAGAAAGCTGATGTTCAAAAGAAACCTACTGGAGAACAGTACACAAAATCCTTATCATATCTATTTTGTGAGAACAATTGAATTATTGTGATATAATATACATAATGTTTGTTAAACATATGCTAAAAAATTCATTCAGTTCGATCTATATCAGATTTATTGATCTATAATTAATATTCAAAATGACCATCTACTGCTGTGGTAGTAATTCAACTGAAGAGTAGAAAATGTTCAATAATAATTGAGAATTCGGTTGAATCTCACAGTTAATCTATTCCTGTTTAACATAAAAATGAAAAAGGAAGGGTTCTAAGATATTCCAAGAATATCTATTACAACAAATCAAACACATGAGTATTAATGTAAAATTCAATATATTTTTATAAATATATAATGTAGCTAATGTATATTTTCTATCATATATTGAGTATATGATAGATCAACTTTATGAGTAAATATTGAGAAAAAAAAGATGCTGCAAATTTAGCTTGTAGAATTAAGAAATCAGACATATTTTGCTTTACTAAAGTAGGAGCTTTTGAATGAGCAGTTTGTGGAAATTTTCCAGATCTGTAAAAATCTTCCAACATTTTTTCTTTTTCCACCCATCTCTCTAAGATCCATTTTTGTAGTTCTTCATTACTTTGTGGTACTTCACTGATAGGATACAACCGATAATATACTGTTGTTTGGAAAGGACGTTGGTGGCCAAAAAGTACACTCAAAATGCTCATTGGTTCTCCATTTGGATATCCAATCGTGATGTCTAGAATATACTTCAAATGTTGATTGGATAGGTCATTTGTAGCTAGAAATAATATAATTTGATTATATATTTTTGAAGCAATATTCCATCAATAAATTATATATAGTTATTTGTGGGAATGTAGCTTTGATTTCATTGAGTTAAGCATCAAGGAAAAACTGCCACTATAAATTTGCTTTCTGTTTGCTACGAAAAATATTTTCAATTGAAAAATATTTCTTTTTCACTATAAAATTACATTTTATAATTATAATTTTTTGGTATTGTAGTCATCATCATGTCTCTATATAATGTATAATCATATGATATTTCGTTTTTTTCAATTTCATTATCTCTGGATAAAAATCCATGGTAATGGTAAAAACTTGACACAATGGAAAAATTTGTTGAAATGACTTCTTTTGGCATGTTAGGTATAATGAAATCACAGTAAATCACTGTAATTTGTAGTATTTATTATTAGATTCGTCTTGAAACAATTCCAACTGTCAAATGCTGATAATTACTCACTAATAATTGATATATATATATATATATATATATATATATATATATATATATATATATATATATATATATATATATATAATATTTATTTGTATCGCATTGATGATTGAGAATCATGCATAAAACTTGAGATCAGAAAAAATAGGAATGAAACTCCGTCAATCCTTCTATGATTAACTTTTGTCCTCTTCCGTTTTACTAGTGGAATTCTAAAGAACCTAGATTGTTTTATAGGTAAAATGTGAAGATTTAGTATCAATACTTCTCTCAAAACCTCCAATGGTCAGCTAAATTCCAGAACATAACGCATCGTGTCATGGAGACTGCCACCAGCGTCAGATTGACGTGAAAGGGTCACTACAAAGCTTAATCACTTTGTTAACAGTCAGTGGGATAAATTAAAGGCTTTCTCCTGAGGCTTTATACATCGAGATAGTCAATTCAAATGCATATTACTTAAGCAATACAATAATTACTAAAGAAGAAGAAAATAGCAATTTTACATTGGAGTAATGTCAATGGGTTACACCTCTCAAACTTTAAACATTTTGATATATAATAGTATAATTGATACCTGATACCTAAATTGCACAAAAAATATTTAATGAGCTCAATATATTTGAGTTGCGGTATTCTTATCCATTGTCAAGAATTTGATCAAATTGACACGTAGTCTATGTATTTATTTTACTGTCTTTATTATTTGGGAAGTCTCAAGTTCCTAGTAAATTCTTCATATCAGTACCTTTTTTTCAGTCTCACTTGATCTGAACTGCCTTTAGAGAGTTCATAATTGTTGTGAAATTTACTGTGTGTATATTTGTTTGTTTCATTGAGTAATTTAAGTTTAATTAGCAGAAAGGACTAATCTGAAAAATAAAATTCTAAAGTTGTTATAAATTTCTTGAAATTCTAAAGTTGTTGTAATGACTACGTCATTACTAAAAATAGATGTTTACTTTTTTATAATTATTTGTAATGATTTTTGGCAATGAGTTAATCAAAATTTTTTTCGATAACTAATGTTGAAATTTATATTTTAATGTGTTTTAAATTATATTCGGTATCATACTTTCCACATTGAACTGACTTTTCACTATGGGTATGAAGAGTAGTATTAGTGATTTGATTTTGAATATCAATATCATCATTCATCATTTATCTAGGTTCTCGAAAACATAAATCTAACATTATTCAGGTACTGCCAGATCTCACTTCGCATCAAACACACAGAAGACGCTCCAGATTATTCCTGTGACTTTCTTGGATTAACTTCTGTATTGGCAACACTGCATAGCGCATACTCATGTCATTCGAACAAAAATCGAAATAGAATCCCCATCATTTTTAGTATTTCAGAATCCCTTGTTGATTCTTGGAAAAAGTATTCCATAACCGATTTTTCAAGTGGAAGTCTAGAACCAAAATATTGATTCTCAGAGGTTTTCGATTCTGCCTATCATTACTTAAGTATTCAGATCGTAAAGACCTTCGTAAATTATTAGTTCTAATTTGAACGTTCATACCAAAGCAATTTCTATTGTGTACAATAATCAATTAATGAGCTTTATAATGTATTATTCAGTAGTCATTTTGCCTCACTTCCTTTGATATCGATTTTGGAGTGTAATTTAGAGCGTCTGCAATAAGATCGCAGAGGAGAATAGGTAATTACCTGAATTTAAATTGTTGATTGAGTTTTTTGGTTTTAGGGTGTTTATGACGGTCTCTAATGCTCCGATCCTTGGAATAGTAACGTGTTCGACATGTGGAAGACTGTTTCGTTGGCCATATTCTTGTGATCGTTGTCTTCTTTTACTTAGAAATCCTCCTTCTGGAAACAGGACCAACCATTTTCTTTGCAGAGGTTTATAGTATTCTCCTATATGGTTTTTCAAATCTTCTAGTGACCTTTGTCGGATATCTTTTCCCTGAAAAAAATTAAGTTTGATTTCAATTACATTTATTCCTTTTAATTATGAGTTTTGCAATACTGTCCGCTATTAGCCTCAGTACTTAAGCTTTTTCGCCGCAATATATATATATATATATATATATATATATATATATATATATATATATATATATCTTAATCGAATTATCTTAATACCTTATATCTTAATCGAACCCATCACTTTCGAGAGTGAATATTAAGAGCGTTTCGAAAAATTCATCGATCTTGTTGAATGATAATAGGATACAATTGTTTCGTCATTATTATAAATCATCAGTCCATATTTAATGTATCAATAAAGAATCGGTGACTTCCAAAACGAAGGAATTTTACCTAGTGAAATATTCACGTAGGCTCCCTCTATCGGAGAAAAGACGTATAAACTCTCCCTAGCGTTCAAGAATCCTACTCATGACAACAGTAGCGCGAGTGCAACGCTTTGTAGATATTTCATTCGAACATTACAGAAAATTGCCCGCAATGTGTACAAATAATCCCATGCCTAATCGCTCCAGATCACGCACAGACGGACAAAAGTGAAGCCATTTTCAAGATTCACAGGTCATTCAATAATACTAAATACTGAGACTTTTAATCGAAATATCGCAATATTTCAAATAAAACTCTCAGGGAGCTGTCTACACAAATGTTGTCAATGAGAACGATGATCTGGAGCGATTAGGCACGGGATTATTCGTACAGATTGAGGACAATTTTCTGTAGTGTTCGAATGAAATATCTACAAAGCCTTGCACTCGCGCTACTGTTGTCATGAGTTGGAATCTTGAACGCTAGTGAGAGTTTATACGTCTTTTCTTCTATAGGAGGAGCCTACGTGAATATTTCACTAGGTAAAATTCCCCTCAATTTGGTATAGGACCTATGTTCGTTTTGTAAGTCATCGTAAGTTCGAATGTAAGTCATTCTTGATTGATAGATTAAATATGGACTGATGATTCATAATAATGATGAAACAATTGTATCCTATTATCATTCAACAAGATCGATGAATTTTTCGAAACGCTCTTAATATTCACTCTCGAAAGTGATGGGTTCGTTCTCGTTGACAACATTTGTGTCGACAGCTCCCTGAGAGTTTTATTTGAAATATTTCGATTAAGAGTCTCAGTATTCACTAGTATTGAATGACCTGTGAATCTTGAAACTATATATATATATATATATATATATATATATATATATATATATATATATATATATATATATATATATATATATATATATATATTTCAGCCACCCAAAAAATTATTGAGAGAGCTCGGGCATAATTTCAGGTAATTTAGATTGCATAACGGTAAGAACACAAGGACAGATCAACTAGCTGTCTCATACGAATGAATGATGAATTTTATCTCGAATTAGGATCACGTAAGATTGATAAGATATTTGTGAAAGTATGCCACTGATTATTTATTGATATTTATATATATAGGAATGTATTATTATTTTTATAGTAAAACTTGAGAATTAAAATTGCATTTCAAAAGTTTTCGAACTCGACTAGAATTCGAACCCAGGTCTTCAGGTTTACGCCGCATTGCTTTTGACTCGCTAACCTACCGAGGTCTACAGTTTGACATGCAACTTCAATTCATGTCTAACAACTCTGTATTCGTCAAGCTAGTTATTCGACGCTCGGATTGTCGTCTTCGAAACTGCATGCGAAAGTGGGTGAACACCTTTGGACTAAAATATATAAAACAACCTGAACCAACAAGAACAACAAAGCAAACAGTGTATATTGTGTTGTAGGTGTTGGTTAAGGTTGTTTTATTTATATATTTCAGAACCGTGAAGAACCAATAAAGTAGATTGCGAAAGCTTGGTAAAGAGAAAAGAGTACCTACCACTGCAAATACTGAGTCAATAAACCGTTACAAATTAATATATATATATATATATATATATATATATATATATATATATATATATGTAAATATGTATATATATATATATATATATATATATATATATATATATATTTATATATATGTACATATGTATATATATATATATATATATATATATATATATATATATATATATATATAATAATAATTAACGACAGCAAAAATATAATTCTTGGTTTGGCCCGCAACTCAATTTTAAGCAGTCGTTGACACTTGTTTCGAGATTATTCGCTCTCCTCAGAACGGCGTAGCCAAGTTCGAGTTGTACGAACAATAAAAGAACACACCTGTAAAGGAAGTCTCAACTGCTAGGCATATATTATATATATATATATATATATATATATATATATATATATATATATATATATATATATATATATATATATATATATATATATATATATATATATATATATATATATATATATATATATATATATATATATACATTGCATTGGAAAGAAATCAAATGAAAAATTCGTTGATTAATCAAAATGATAATATTTAATCTCTTGAAATTATGGGATATTTCATTGTTATCGTTATCGAACAGGTGCGTTAAAAAAATAAGTACCTATGCGTGATAAGCAGAAGAATTTCCGACTTCAATTGATATCTGATAGGCGAAAATAGATAACTCTGTAACATATAATAAAATAATTGAATTTAGTGGGAAAAAAGACTGATTCACGACTTTAAATTTTTCATTATTACATACATATGTATTCATTTTCATACATACATTATTGATAGATAGTTTTGTTTCGAATTTACTTTGAGATCTTCATCCGAATAAAAGGAAGAAGGATGCTAAGGAACGTGCTATACAAAAATATTTTTGAAAACGTTCGATTTATCTCTCTCGATGTAATGGATCATTGTAGCTCTTGTCAGAATAACGTAGCTAAGTTAGAATTATAGATAAAATAATTATTCTAAGAATTATATTTAATGCAGGCAAACTAAAATTAAGTAAAAGAAGAAACCTACGTTGAAAACCTACACATTTTTTTTATATAACAGCCGTTTACATATGTTTCAAGGTTATTGCCTATCGTCAGAACGGCGTAGTTCAAGTTAAAGATGAAAGTACTTGAAGAGATATATAAAAAATTAATATATAAAACACGAAACACAGTTTCGTACACGTTTTATACACCCAAAACATTTGGGAAGAGTCAACACAACGTTGCAGACGACAATGAAATACCGTCCGGCTATTATGAGACTTTTATAGCTTCTGGAACTACCCAGATAATCTTAACAATAAAATAATTATTCTAAGAATTATATTTAATGCAGGCAAACTAAAATTAAGTAAAAGAAGAAACTTACGTTGAAAACATACACATTTTTTTTTTATATAACAGCCGTTTACATATGTTTCAAGGTTATTGCCTATCGTCAGAACGGCGTAGTTCAAGTTAAAGATGAATGTACTTGAAGAGATATATAAAAAATTAATATATAAAACACGAAACACAATTTCGTACACGTTTTATACACCCAAAACATTTGGGAAGAGTCAACACAACGTTGCAGACGACAATGAAATACCGTCCGGCTATTATGAGACTTTTATAGCTTCTGGAACTACCCAGATAATCTTAACAATAAAATAATTATTCTAAGAATTATATTTAATGCAGGCAAACTAAAATTAAGTAAAAGAAGAAACTTACGTTGAAAACCTACACATTTTTTTTTATATAACAGCCGTTTACATATGTTTCGAGGTTATTGCCTATCGTCAGAACGGCGTAGTTCAAGTTAAAGATGAAAGTACTTGAAGAGATATATAAAAAATTAATATATAAAACACGAAACACAGTTTCGTACACGTTTTATACACCCAAAACATTTGGGAAGAGTCAACACAACGTTGCAGACGACAATGAAATACCGTCCGGCTATTATGAGACTTTTATAGCTTCTGGAACTACCCAGATAATCTTAACAATAAAATAATTATTCTAAGAATTATATTTAATGCAGGCAAACTAAAATTAAGTAAAAGAAGAAACTTACGTTGAAAACCTACACATTTTTTTTTATATAACAGCCGTTTACATATGTTTCAAGGTTATTGCCTATCGTCTATCGTCGGGTGTATAAAACGTGTACGAAACTGTGTTTCGTGTTTTATATATTAATTTTTATATATCTCTTTTTTCATTTTTACTTAACAGTTCTGACGATAGGCAATAACCTTTTACGGCTGTTATATATGTGTGTTTTCAAGGTTAGTTTGCCTGCATTAAATATAATTCTTAGAATAATTATTTTATTGTTAAGATTATCTGGGTATCTATAAAAGTCTATTTCGTCGTCTGCAACGTTGTGTTACTCTTCCCAAAAAACGTGTACGAAACTGTGTTTCGTGTTTTATATATTAATTTTTATATATCTCTTCAAGTACTTTCATCTTTAACTTGAACTACGCCGTTCTGACGATAGGCAATAACCTTGAAACATATGTAAACGGCTGTTATATAAAAAAAAAATGTGTAGGTTTTCAACGTAAGTTTCTTCTTTTACTTAATTTTAGTTTGCCTGCATTAAATATAATTCTAAGAATAATTATTTTATTGTTAAGATTATCTGGGTAGTTCCAGAAGCTATAAAAGTCTCATAATAGCCGGACGGTATTTCATTGTCGTCTGCAACGTTGTGTTGACACTTCCCAAATGTTTTGGGTGTATAAAACGTGTACGAAACTGTGTTTCGTGTTTTATATATTAATTTTTTATATATCTCTTCAAGTACTTTAGAATTATAGAGTTCTAAATTCATATTATATATTTTTTGAGTTATCTCGAGATTTTTGACTTCAATTTTTTATTATTCAACAAATTGACTTTGTTATGCCGTCCTGTCGCCCATTACTATATTCTATAAATAATTTTCTAAACAAGTTAAATGGCTACTTTCCATAGGCGTTTATTATTATTATTATTGTTAACTTCAGTTTTATCAAACAAATTGAAGAGATCGGAAGCAGAAGATAACGGTATACTTGTAACACTTTGAAGCAGCCGTTATCTTCTTCTACTTTTGTTTTCAAAATTTCTCCAGCTTCAAACCTTTTAATATTTTTCTGAAGTAAACTTTTTTTACTAGTCTCCCCAAAAATTTATTAATGAGTTTCATTAATGAGTGGTAGTAACAATAAATAATGAGTTGAATGCTAAAAACACAAGCGGCAGGTCACCCCGCTGTCTCATACGAATGAAAGTTACATTTTATCTAGAATTAGGAGCACATAATATTGAGAAGATATTTCTGAAAATATGTCACCGATTGATAATGGTTATTGCATAATTTTAGTGTAATTTAGATAGCATAACACTAAAAACACATGGACAGGTCAACTAGCTGTCTCATATGACTGGGTAATGAATTTTATATCCAATTAGGATCACATAAGATTGAGAAGATATTTCTGAAAGTATGTCACTGATTATATATTAATGATGGTTATTGCATAATTTAGATTGTCTAGAATTAAGGGGTGACCTGCTTCTTGTAAAAATACAAGGGGCAGGTCACCCCGACATACTAATGAAAGAAAAATTTTATCTATTATTAGGATCACACAATATTGAGAAGATATTTCTGAAAGTATGTCACTGATTATTTATTGATAATGGTTATTGCATAATTTCACTATAATTTAGATTGTGCAATTCTAAAAACACATGGACAGGTCAACTACCTATCCCATACGAATGAATGATGAATTTTATATCCAATTAGGATCGCATAAGATTGAGAAGATATTTCTGAAAGTATATCTCTGATGGTTTTTCAATTTTATATTGCATAATTTAAGTGTAATTTGTAATTACACTTTAAGTGTAACAACGCCAAAAACACAAAGACAAATCGCACTGTCTATTAGAATGAATGATAAATTTTATCTTGTTATCACACAATATTGAGAATATATTTCTGAAAGTACGTCACTGATTATTTATTAATAATCGTTATTGATTAATTTCATTGTAATTCTTATTGCATAATGCTAAAAACACAAGGACCGGCCACCTCGCTGTCTCATACGAATTAATGATAAATTTTATCTTGCACTAGGATCACATAAGATTGAGAAGACATTTCTGAAAGAATGTCGCTGATGGGTTTTAAAGTGTAATATGTATTGCATAACGCCAAAAACACAAGGACAGGTCACTACGCTGTCTCATACGAATGAATGATAAATTTTATCTTGCATTAGGATCACATAAGATTGAGAAGATATTTCTGAAAGTATGTCGCTGATGGGTTTTCAATTTCGTATTGCATAATTTAAGTGTAATATGTATTGCATAACGCCAAAAACGCAAGGACCGGTCACCTCACTGTCTCATACGAATGAATGATAAATTTTATCTTGCATTAGGATCACATAAGATTGAGAAGATATTTCTGAAAGTATGTCGCTGATGGGTTTTCAATTTCGTATTGCATAATTTAAGTGTAATATGTATTGCATAACGCCAAAAACGCAAGGACCGGTCACCTCACTGTCTCATGCGAATGAATGATAAATTTTATCTTGCATTAGGATCACATAATATTGATGAGATATTTCTGAAAGTATGTCACTGATTATTCATTATTGAATGTTATTGATTAATTTCAGTGCAATTTGGATTACATAATGCTTAAAACGCAAGGACCGGTCACCTCACTGTCTCATACGAATGAATGATAAATTTTATCTTGCATTAGGATCACATAAGATTGAGAAGATATTTCTGAAAGTATGTCGCTGATGGGTTTTCAATTTTGTATTGCATAATTTATGTGTAATATGTATTGCATAACGCCAAAAACACAAGGACAGGTCACTGCGCTGTCTCATACGAATGAATGATAAATTTTATCTTGCATTAGGATCACATAATATTGATAAGATATTTCTGAAAGTATGTCACTGATTATTTATTAATAAATGTTATTAATTAATTTCAGTGTAATTTGGATTGCATCAAGCTAACAACACAAAGACCGGTCACCGTGCTGTGATATTGAGGAGATATTTCTAACACTATGTCGCTGATTACTTATTGATGGTTATTGCATAATTTCAGTGTAATTTGCATTGTACAATGCGGAAGATTGTACAAGATCTGCGTTATAAGTTTCAAGACAAGGTCCATGCTGGGATTTTAGTAATTTTTGTAGTTCAATTTTGTTAGTTTTTTTGTAAACACTTGACTATAGTCTTGAATTGATGAAATCAACATACTTTTTCAAAATTAATTTCTTATTTTTGAGAATTTATAATGTTCATTAAGTGTTGAAAAGTATCTTAAAATATATCGTAATTTATGAGTTTATTGCAGTTGATAGCCATTAGTTTATGATCCTTGTTAATGTTCTTACCTGAAATATGAAGAAATCATGGTGAATCCAACAAACAACACCAATGGTCGAATATTTCAAGAAGTTTTCTAAAATCCACATAATGTTAGGTAAAATTTGACGTTTATTAATGAAAGCGCTAAAAAGTATAGCGATATCTCCTGCGGACTGATGATTGACTAAAACCAGCGTCCTTTCTTCTAAGCATTCTGTTATGTCGTCTCCAGCTTCGAGAACTACAAGAAGATGTTCCACCGTTATGAAAGTCTAAAATTGTATTGTAATATGAGTTACTTTACCACAAAATCTTTACCTTCATAACCAGAATAGTGATTCCACATTGCTACTATCCTCAGCATTCCATACTGCATCTCTCCTTCTATTTTGTAATATATTGATTTGAAACCCAACGTTTTTAGAGGCAAAAGTATTACCATCCATGTAAGGTAAGATAGATAATAAATATGACAAACGAAAACGAAGGTTGTTCTCAGAGCTGCTTTTACTATAACGAAGATATTTCTGGAAAAATAAATCAAGTGATTTATTTAAAACTGTTCGTTCTCTTACTGTGAACGAGAACGAACCACTTTCGGGAGTGAATATTAAGTGCGCTTCGAAAAATCACCGAACTTGTTGAATGATATGATGCAATTGTTTCATCCTTAACAGGAATCATTCGTCATATTCAATCAATTAATCATGAATCGGTGACTTTCAAAACTCCCTTAGCTCCTTTATCCGAATGAGGAGAGTGTTATATAGTGAACTATGATCACATGAGCTTCTTATATCGAAGAAAAGACGTATAAACTCTCTCTAGCATTCTAATCAAGCTTGTGGGTTCTCAAAGTTCTCTCCGATTTCAACTTCGCTATGCCGTTGAACGAATTCGGATAGAAAAATAACAAAACGAACACTCATGTAAAAGAAGAGACCACATTTAAGGCTTTTGCATTGATTCTCTCTAGATTGGAAGATTTGATCAATTAATTCAACCCTTGAGACAACATTTTATCGGTTACGGAAATATTTTACCTTGAAACCGGCAATTTCAACAATATTTAGAAGCATTATTTCAACATTTCGAAGTAAATGGAAAAAACATAATTATTGAAGAAAAGACTACCATGAATTATTGTAAAAGTGATGATTTTGGTACGATAAATCTCAGAAGTATTATATATGAATAAAATTATTTTTCATTTATTTATAACTATGTTTCATTTTGGATTTTTCATTCGATAAACTCATATGATTACTGATATTGACATCAGATAAATTCAAATTGAATCTTTAACGATTTTCAGAGAAGTTTCGAAAATATTATATTAAAAAAATTACAAATACCTACATACATTGAAATTAGGTAGAATATATAAAAGAAGATCATTATACTGCTGTGAGATTTTTCGTTGAGCTTTTGGGTGCTTTTGATTGATAGTTGAAATGTTGATATTTTGAAATTACTCACACATCGTTCATATTGACACTATATTTCCGTTGTCACTGAATGTTCACAAGTTTATTACCACTTTCTAGCAGAGATATTTGTTAAAACTTTGAAAAACGTATTTGTTTTTATCGAAAGATTATGTGCTATAGTGTAAATTTTATGTTTTTCCCACAAGAAACCATACTCATGACACATCACGACATAAAAATGGCATAAACGTTAGAATTCTCAGTGAATGATTCTATTTGAATAGCGATAGATAATTTTTATATGTTATCGTTATGTGGTAACAGCGTCATATCCGACAGAGTCGTTCAAAATCTAATTTGTCTTTGATTGGAAACTATAGATTGGGAAAAGCCAGTTGATTGATTGACATTTTACATATTTAATCAGAATTAACACTTCAGTTAAACAATTAGGGCGATTAAAACTTTATTAATCTACGAGTATGTTCCGTATTAATATTTTTGGAAAAATCTTAGTAGTACATTTTCGGTATTTCCTAACTTTTGAAACGAATAAGAGAATAAATTATAAACTCATTTATATATATATATATATATATATATATATATATATATATATATATATATATATATATATATATATATATATATATATATATATATATATATATATATATATATATATATATATATATATATATATATATATATATATATATATATATATATATATATATATATATATATTATTATCGAAATATATATATATATATATTTCGAATGTTTTTAGCAATACCACGCTTCTTTTAATATGAAAAACTTTATTTTTGTTGACGTTTTGTTGTACATCACAATTTGTCAAAACTAATGAATAATAATAATAATTCATTAGTATTGATAAAGTTGTGATATACAACGAAACGTTTTTCATATTAAAAGATGCCTTTTATTGCTAAAAACATTCGAAATAAACTATCTTAAACAGGCAATAAATCAATTTTAAATATATATATATATATATATATATATATATATATATATATATATATATATATATATATATATATATATATATATATATATATATATATCACTACATAGTATAAAGCAAAGTCGCTTTTTCTGTCCCTTTGTCCCTTTGTACGCTTTAATCTTTGAAACTACGCAACGGATTTTGATGCGGTTTTTTTTAATAGATAGAGTGATTCAAGAGGAAGGTTTATATGTATAATAACATCCACTAAATAGTGGAGAAGTACTGTTATTTTTGAGGTTTCTAATGTGATGTCGTAAATAATTACATTTTTTCCGCTTACATTGCAAACGCAGGCTGAACCCTACGAGTTTTATCAAAATAATGTACTAAGTATTGTACACATTGAAGAGGTCTACAGAAAAGTCCGGGGTGGTATATGTCTATCTCTTATGGATAACCCACAATAACTTTTTTTTGTCATTTACTTTTTGCGACAAATAATGGCTAATTTTCGAAGCGATTTTAACCCATACAGCATTAATCCTTAACCAATTAAATACCTTGAATACATTGTTCATTTAATATAGATATATATGGCCCTTTAGACCGTATGATTCAAGTGAATATTTTCGAAGATATTACAGATTTAAAAATTGCGGGGCGTAGCGTTTGCGGCGTGCGAAGCCGGGGCGGGTCGCTAGTATATATATATATATATATATATATATATATATATATATATATATATATATATATATATATATATATATATATATATATATAAATATATATATTTATCCGGTTTGCTGTCCGTAAATGATGCAACAATTTGAAGCTTAAATATTTAGCTGTATTTGTATCAGCTGGAGAACAACTACCAAGTTGGGGATATTGCACCTTAAATAAGAACCTACTACATTAATCTCCATACGAGGCGAGCTGAAAACCAAACCTCTTGCTTTTACATAGATTATCATTCTAGATTTTGATATTTAGTTTCATTTATGTGCAATTTTGTAGTTGAGTAATCTTGTTATACACACTTACTATTTGTTATATACCATTATTTTTAAATTGATGTACTCGTATAAACGAATATATAACCTGATTTATAAATAAACAGAAAAATATAATATTCTTGAGAGCACTTTTGGGAAAATTTAAGTTTCTGGCACAGATTTTGGAATTGGACACAATTGAAAACAGTTTACTATGCCCTTGTTGAATCAAGACTGACATATGGGAAAACGGGTTGGGGAGGAGTATAAACTGGCCATTTGAATAAAATAAGTTTACTACACAACAGATTCTTGGAACTAATTTATAGAAACCATTCACTAACCCGGGTTACTATACCATGATACACAGCAGTGTAAATTGAGAGAATATTATTTTTTGAAAGCGTTATGTTTTATCTATAAGAAGGGATATTTCATTGAATTACGTGAAGTAAATTGCAATAGTGAAATCAGATATAACATTTCTTCCACATATATGACTTCAAATCGAATAAAATTATAGGTACAGAGTGCATAGCATTTTTGGGTCCAAGATTTGTCAATTTATTTCATAGGAGTGTACCAATATCAAGATCAAACTACGTTGTTCGTTTTAGAAATGAGGTTAGAAGGTTCCTGCTCTCTGGTATCACTGATGTTAATAAGTTTTTTATTAGTTAGAAAATAGGATATGAGTAGATTTATTCATACAGAAAAACGTTCAATTTATTTTTAAATTTAAAACAATAATTGAAGTACTTTTGTTTTTATTGACCTTTCAAATAAATAAGTTTCTCTGGCGCCCCCTGTACTTATTCTATAGCACTGGTCACTCGCACTTATGTTAAACATTTTTGGTTGTCTGGCAGATGGAAAATTATTCTCAAATGAGCTGGTTTCTTTTAGTTATCAATTTTTGATAACAGATAACATTATGTATGAGTCTTAAATATTTGGATTTTTCGAAAAAATTATTTTGGGTACGTCTGGCTGGAACCAACTAAAATGACATGAATTTCATATTTTCTATTTTCGTATACTTTCAATTCGAAAATATTAAAATGTTGATATGCCTCAAGATTCACTCAAATTGCAATTTTAAAAAAAATGGCTTGATAATTATCCACAACTTTGTAGCAAGTTGTCGGCCTTGTATTTAGATAACACTATCAATAAATTGTCAAGGTGCCTTCAATATCTGCTCAAAAGTGTCACTCAGCTGTTTTACTACTATGACATCCCTTCTTTTATATATTACATAAGACATGTGGTCTCAATCATCTGATTACTATAGAAACAATAATAAATTGTCATATTTTTTAATTGTGAAAGACATCAATCCATATTCCATTAAAATAATCAATTGATAATTTTGAAAGAGGGATTCCATTTAAGCTATGGAAACTTCAAGCCCTGTTATGATCATGACGTTACCTCAAGTCATTGATGCAGCTTTAGGGGGACCACAGGTGAGATTTTTACCGGGAAAATATGCAATATTGAATAACAGCATAATGCGGGGAAGAAGAAATAACTTCTTGAAATCTATATATTTGGAGATTGTCAGAAAACAGTTCTTTATATTTTTGTTCTCTTATTTCAGTTAGGTATAGTGAGTTATGTATTACTTAATAATATTCTTCAAGTACTATGTCAGCAATTACACTTGGAAGATTTACAATTACAATATCATGGGACTATCGCAGAACAATTGAAAAGATTATGGGACCCACAATTGAAAACAGAGGTTCCAAGTGTTGGTCGTCGAGAAAAAAAGAAATCATCTGAAGGTAAGAATGTATATTTAATTTTTCAGTTTTATACACTTGATACTTTTGTTATTTCTCTTCTTTATTTTTAGTTTTCTCTTCGCTTTTAGTTCCAGCTCCTATTACAATTTTCCCACCAACGTTCATTTGGCCTTTTCGTTAACCAATATATTTAGTTGTGTTTGGGATATTATTTGAGATTGAACTTACTGTATATCTAAAGGTGTATCCAAATTATTATCTGTGGATTCAGATCTGCAATGGTATCTGTTTTGTGTAATTTTATTCAGTACTTGGTTTTTCACCAGGAAATATTTCCTCTCATCTAGATCTTCAGTTATTATTGTTCTTCCAGAACATTTTATATTCTCATGTCATTACTATCTTAAAAATGTTTATACATCTTCTAATTTTGGTTTTATTGAAAGTCCTAGTATCTTATCTGTCTCTGCAGATGCTACTCAATGTTACCAATTTTGGTATAATCGACATGATCTCTATATATTTATATTTAATAGTGTTGGGGTTTACTTGATGTAAATTATTCTTGATGTCATTATTCTGTTTGCATTTGAAGAAGTCGTTTGCAACGACGAAACGCGTCATGCTATGTAGTCAATAAAGTGTGAATCATAAGTTAAAGTTTGAAGTTTGAATTTAAGATTGAAATAAACTCTATATTTATGTTTTTCATCACAAAAGAAGGCCGAAACTCTCCTACACAAAGATTATATAAGTTTCATATGAAATTTGAAATAATGATAGAACGAATATGATGATGGAAATTTTTAAATTTTGTTATGTAGGCAATACATAAAATTATGTACATACCTAGTCATATTTATACTCCAAACATTTCAGTAATTCTGTGACAAATATTGTGAAGTTATATGGAGATTCCAAAATAGTTCTACTGGAAGTATCTATGGGATATCTAGGGGAAAGTATCTATGTATCAATGTACAAAAAATAACATCACAGGACACATATCCATATTCAAATTCAACTGTTAGCGCAATGACCAAATATTTACTATTGTTAATACTTGCTCTAAATCCTATCTTCCAGATTGATGACAAATGTCAAATCTAGCTGAACAATATTGCTGCTCTTTGGGACTTTTTTTCAATCCGAATGAAGAACAGCACAAAAAAATGCGTTTCAATTGTTAAAAAAGATCGAATGTTAGCTGATCTGTTATCTTAGTGGAACATTGTTGATTATTTTGAATTAGAAAAACACTTGGCATGGTTTAAAAAAAACTATCGAATGCTTGGCAATTGTTTCGGGGTGTTACCCCATTTTCAAAAGCTAAACTGGTCCAGCCTACTAGATTGATCTAAACCACTCTAGCTTTTGAAAATAGGATAACACATAGAAACAATTGTCGAGCAATAATTTGATATAATTTTTGTGAAACAGAGCCGAAGGGTTTTTATTTGATACGTTTATATTGTTCTACTATATAGTTCTATGTACTATATAGTACTATAATAGTTCTTAATACTATATATTGTTCTATGAATATTCTGAATATATTTTCTTTTAGGATCATCCTCTGAATCAGGTTCTGATGACAAAACAGTTGCTCTTCCTGCCAGTCATACAGAAAAGCATGCTACTATGACTGTCGTAGTTCCTCAGTCGACTATTGATAATATGATGAAAGATATCCACCATTTGAAAGGAGAAGTTGCAGAATTGCGGGCTTTGCCTTCAAATAATGATATATTCAATGCTGTGAAGTAAGATATGAATTATGAGATTTGTTACAAACTTTAGACCATTAACAAAATAGGGTGAATAGATATTCAAATTGCATTTCTCACTGATTTACAAATCCATTCATAGAAACTATTTGTTGGTGAAATATGTCGAAGAAGTAATCACCCTTAGTTATTATAGGTCAAGCAACAGGGAATTTGTTGTGGCATTATTTATTTCAGCAAACCGACTGTGCCAATAGAAGAATAGGACTTCATACTTTATTTTCGTTATAATTTGGACAAGCAAATACCAATACTAAATTTTTATTGACGATTTATACCACTAAATTTAACTTTTTTTTAGTTTTTTATTTATAACATTAAAAATAATTATGCAAACTCAATGACAACAATAATTATATTTTAGGCGATTCAATAACAAACAAAATGAGCCTTCTCGACCTGATTGAATTAATAGAAGCGGAGAAAATTTGGTTAAACTCGGAAATTTATTCTTTTTTCAACTAATCAAATACTTCATTAATTTTCATCTTACCTTGTTGCGATTTGGTGGAAAAGTAACAATCTTGGCACTCTTCAAGTTGAAAAAAAAAATGGACATTTGTGGCATAATAACTTTTTGCGTAACTGCATGCCACACGAATTGTCCAATTTGATTTGTTAAAACGGATTTCGAAAATAGAACAAAGTGCATATCTTGACAACAAAAGATGACAAAATGAAAATCTTGAATTTTTTAAAAAATATTGCAAAATACACGAAAAAAAGGTGTAAACATGTCTCCGAACGGCCAAGTGTTCGTAAAGGACGCAGTGGAGGGGGTCTTGGACAGTAGGAGAGGCAAGTATTACTATATATACTTGCCTCTCCTACTGTCCAAGATCCCCTTCCACTGCGTCCTTTACAAGCGCTTGGCCGTTTGGAGTCATGTTTACACCTTTTTTTGTGTATTCTGCAATATTTTAAAAAAATTCAAGATATACATTTTGCTGTACTTTGCTGATATTTTCGAAATCCGTTTTAACAAACCGAATTGGACGATTCGTGTGGCATCCAGACATTTTTCAATTACGCGCAATGATTTATTGAAACCGCCAATTACGCAAAAAATTATTCTGCCACCATTATCCATTTTTTTCAACTTGAATAATGTCAAGATTGTTCTTTTTCCACCAAATCGCAGCCAGGTGAGATGAAAATTAACGAAGTAATTAATTATTTAAATGAGCAATAAATTCTCGAGTTTATCCAAATTTTCTCCGCTTCTAATGATTCGATCGGGTCGAGTGACGGCTCATTTTGTTCATTATTGAATCGTCTAAAATATATTTATTGATGTCATTGAGTTTTCATAATCATTTTTAATGTAATAAATGAAAAACTGAAAAAAAATGTGATTTTTCAGTATAAATCGTCAATAAAAAATTTAGTATTGGTATTTGCTTGTATAATTATAACAAAAATGAAGTATAAAGCACCTTTCTAATGACACAGTCGGTTTGCAGAAATAAATAATGTCAAAAATGCCATATCAGTTGTTCCCCGTTACTTGGCTTATTATTTGATGAAGAATATCTGGAGTTGATGGAAATCGTCAAGAAACGAAAAGCGTTTCATTATTTTTATGAGTTGGGACAATACTCTTCTTAATAAATTGCCGGCTTATCACATGCCCTCAGATTAGAGAAAAGATTCGTTGAAATGAAAATGATCGTTAGTTTTTTCTCGATTTAGGAATAAAAATGGACAGCCTACCCCGATTGGAGATATGTATCAAATGTTGACGATAACCAAGCGAGTGGACGCAACAGAACAAGCTATTACGAAGGTTGCAACTTTTGTAGAAGATTTAACCAAATATATTCAAGGTGACAATCAAGCTTTTAGGGAAGTACACGAATCTTATGATTTCCAAAGAGCAACTCCTCAGTACGCAGAACGAAGAATGCATGTAATTATGAAATATAATATGCTCACTTTCAACAGATATAGCCTTAACACTGTTTATTTCAATTATCTATTTGAAATAAATTGGTATGTTACAAGTGTCCATTTTATATTCATTATTTTTCTTTCTCATAAATTTTGGCGGATGTTGATTCATTACAATTTATCTTCAAAAGAATAAGAAGAAAAATTATGATTAAAAACATGCCAATTTATCCAATATAGAATACTAAAATTTTACAATATCCCTTTCAATAGAAGTTGATTAATCTAAAATTGGTAATTAATAAACAAATTCCTGAATTTTAATAGTCGAGAACTTCTGCTATGTTCGTTCCTTAAATAATTATATTGTTATTGACAAACTTTGTTTCTTGAAACGAAGTTTGGTTAAAAAATCACATGTTTATGTCCTACAGATTCAGATTCAAGATGCCTGAAGATGAGCTCACTCTCGAAACTTGTTGACTATTTGATATTGTTAAATATAATCCTGAAACATTAAGCGAAGTGTTCAATTTAATGTAATATTTAATTATGTTTCACCAAAACTCTTTCAAATATGAACAAATTGGAAAATATTGGCGTGATGTATTCAATTTGTTACTCATATTCAAACAAATTAGGATCGAAATTCAAATTTGAAATTTATTTAAAAGTTTCTTCATTCACAGCGAGAGGATAGTTTCGATGATTATTTCACTATATCTCCGACAGACGATACCGAATGGGATCCAACAACAACTGACAGGGGAACGCCGTATTCAGTAGGAGGAGAATCAGCAGAAAGTTTTCATGGTGGAAGTATTCAAGCAGCTGATGCTTTAGCAACTGGTGTTCCCTCTGAGGGGGAACCTGGTGCCAGTGCTTCTGTCACAGGTGGTGCAGCTCCTGGCGGCCCTGCAACAGGAGGTCCAGCTATAAAGTTAGTGAATTGATATACAATTTGAACGAAAGTTTATTAGTATCATCAACAAGTTTGATGTTCAATTCATGAGTATAATTATCTGCTGATGAAGGCATATTTATCAGTCTATAAATCATACTGTTGTACGCCGTTGTCTTCTCCTCTGTCAGGAGAAGACAATGTCATGTCGTTGAACTCCTTTGTCACTGTGAACAGATAGTCCAAGAATAACAGGAAGACGTCGAAAATGAATAGCAAAAACCCGAAAATTCGAATGAGGTAATTGATTAGCAACACGAGTGTGAGTATGACGTATCTGCATGATAGCGGTGTTTGGAATTTCCCAAAAAAAATTTCGGATTTGTTGAAGTTTTTCCTTGTTTTTGTTGAATATATCTCGTGAACAGGAGCAATTTGAAAGTTGTCCAGTTGTTCGAAATCAAATATATGGGGACTTCTGCCAACGAACAGACGGTTCAGTTACTTCGAGGAATCAGGAAGGTTTTCATTTAACCTATATGCTTTGCAATGGTGTACTATGATAATATTGTGTTTTCTCTTGTGAGTTTCTAGTTTTAATTTCTCAATATGCATGTGAATTCAACAGATTTTTTTTTTTGTCTTCATTTGAAATAATTTTGCCGTCAACTTTTTGATGACGAGGTTTCTTTCAACAGTAGTTTGCTTCTCTAGGTCATTAAGATTTCAGTTATTTTCACATGGTCTTAGAGCTTCACTGCTGTTGACTGCTCTGATTTGCTCTGATTTTCCCTATCATGGATTCAGCTACTGGGCTTGTTTCACTAATCTCACTGATCACTCACATCTTTCGGTACTGAAATACACCAGGCGCCGAAATTTATTTACAGTTTCAATTAATGTTGGGTTAAGATCCAGGTTATTCTGTTAATTTAATGATATTTTTTATAGAATTCCTCCAGGGTCGATAGATATATCTCTAGCTTCGAAATTATTCGACCAAAGTGGATCGAAGAGGACAGGCGAAGAAGGGTTGGCACAAGAAGCGTTAGTAGAGCAGAAGTTGTTGCAAAGTTAGTAATACTTCAATAACTTACCATACATTCAATTTTAATAGTTGACCACTATTAGAAATAGTTCAGTGTTTATGTGTTCAGTCATATTCCGATTAACATTTTTCACTAGTAAGCAGTAACAATATTCCTTAAATTTTGGTACTAAGTGTAATATTGCTGACAATATCTATCTTTTCACATTGGAAAATCGTAGTTTGCTAGTTAAATTTATTTAAAACCTAGTGAAAGAAGATTAACTGGCATACTTAATGTGTTTATTGAACATTTTACCGAAATTGAAAGTGTTATTTGTTGTTTTATTTCAAAAATATTTTGTGTGATAGCAAGGATAGATAGGAAAGAAGTATTCTTTTAGAATACGCTATCTGAGTACCTGTTGAAATTCATAATCAGCTGCCAAAAACGTTGCATTTTAATTGATTATTTAGTATGTATCTTGTTTTGATATGATTACTTCTGATTTTGAGACCATATTTTGTCTCTTGTTTGATCATGTTCTACCACAGTTTTGGGCTACTCAATACCCAGATTCGAACAACATTAATTCATACGCATCGAACGATTTATTTCTTTATTACATACACACTTAATTTCAATGATTTAATAGTGTTGGCGTTTACTTGATGTAAATCCATTATAATTGAATATAACTTAAATTCAAACACTTGAACTTATGATTTACACTTTATTGACTACATTGCATGACGCGTTTCGTCGTTACAAACGACTTCTTCAGATGCTTACAGAAACATTATTCTGTAAGCATCTGAAGAAGTCGATTGTAACGACGAAACGCGTCATGCAATGTAGTCAATAAAGTGTAAATCATAAGTTCAAGTGTTTGAATTTAAGTTATATTTAATTTCAATGAATTCCAGTAAGTTCAATTTTTGTCAAATTTCAATAACCATTCGATTTTATGTTCACTCTATGGATTCAAAAGAATTAAAAATATTGCAATGCTTGAGAAAGGAACAAAATTCGGATTTCTTATATAATTGATGTTGTGATATAAAGCACAATTTTGCTTTCTAAGAAAACATGACATCTACATTGAAAAACGATATACTCTCATAAAATATGTTTTTTTCGCAAATAAGAAAGCAAATAGTACACAGAATCAACTCTAGGAATTTTGCCATATCTTCATTGAACACCCTGTTTGAAAATTATTTAAATTTGAATGAATATTTCATTTCGAAATTAGTTCACAAACTTTTTGCTTGTAAACTGATTTTGCGGATAATATTAGGTTTGATTTTTAGTTTTATTGTAATTTTTTTGTTTAAAATTTTAGGAAAATTGTTCGCTATACCGAAGAGTAAAATGAACGAGTGAGTATCCCGCCTTCTGTTGGAGAAAGAATTTCAATTTAAACATATTTTTAGGGTTGAAATTTGTGATATGCCAGCTCGTGACGCTTTCAAACTACTTCAAACCGAAATGAAAAATTTGAAACGAACAACTGACGAATTAGCCCAGAACGCCTTGCGATCTCATAGTGGTGAGTAATTTTTATACATTATTCAAAATGAAGAAAGGAATTGGTCGCAAACTTGCCTGACAAAAGTTATGCATCAAAGCAATCTCGAAAATATTTTGACGAAGTTGCAATATTTGCACGGAAAACAATTTTCAAATTTTCATAAAAAATATTAGAGCTTTTTTTATTTATCTCAAACATAAAAAATAATAATTTTGAATCAAGGGAAGAAGATGTTAGTTGACTGTATTTTCCGTCAATAATATCATTTTGTCTATTGTGGAATCAATCTGGAATTTTATACTGTCTCGGTTTGGATATATTAATAAAAATTTTTAAAATTTTTTTGACCTCTTCTTCAGAACATTATACAGTTCTTTTGTCCAAGTCAGCATCCGCTTTTTTAATTACTATATTTGCGGTGGGTATAAATATTAGCTTCCTCTTTCATTGATATTAATACCTCTGATACGAAGAATATCTGTATAACAATATATGTTGAAATTGTTCAGGTATCGCCAGAGACATTTTAACTTTACAAATATCCTACGAGCAACAGAGAAACATAGGGAAAGGATATTGAAGAATAGTATATTTTGCAATAATTGAAATCAATTTTGAAAAAAAATTTACGAAACCTATATTACAGTTGATATTATTCCTTATATTGAGAATAAATGAACCAAACTGACGCACTATCATGTCGGTTTCTTCAGTTTATTGCCCCCATAAAGTCATAACTACACAACTATAAGGAATATAGCTTCGAAAATGTTCGAAATTGATACACAAAGCGAAGATACGTAGAATTTCACAACGATATATGAAGTTCAACTTGTTCTGTGCTTCTCATAAGTCATAGCCTCATAGTTTCAAGTCGAAATTTAAATTATTGACAATCTCTTCGATGATTGATGAGGCCGATACTTGGAGAAAACTAATATCCATAATGGAACAATATTTTGAATTTTCTCATAATTGCACATACGCATGACGACGTTTCGAAGTACTACTTCATCATCAAATGCTGAATTAATACTAGGTGTAAGTTTACAAACTCAATACTTATAGCTATTCTCACTGAATATACCAGGTATGTTCTATGACTAACCTGGAATGAGGACCATAGACTACAACTGATGTTTAACAAAAGAAATAATCGCATCCCTGGAAATGAACATAGAAAATCAGTTTCCTAACTCAGGTATACCAACTAATAACGTAGGAAAAGATACAAATAATTATACAACTAATATTTCTAAGAACAAATAAAGGAAAGTTAAAATTTTTGAACATCGAAAAACATAAACTTGAAAGAAAATTAAATAAAAATTAGGTAATCAATCTATATTGTTATTGAACATATTAAGTAGAGGGCTAGTGTAAACTTATAACTGGCTATCGAGTACAAGTCCTGAATTTTTGTATTTATTAATATGTAACGATTCTAGAAGGTTTAGTTTGGAATCTTTATTCTCTCTATTCAATATTTTAAACTGTGAACTAAATATAAGACTCCCCACTAATAAGAGGTTGGCATAATGGGAATCTGTTTTCTGTTTTTCGAAACTACGTTTATGTTCAGATAATCTAATTTGGAAATTTCTGGAAGTTCTGCCTATATAAAATTTTTCGAAAATTGACAAAAATCAAATGTGTGGGGTATACAAAACTATCTGTGGTACTTGTGAGAAATTTTATATGGGTATTTATAAACGTAGTTTCGAAAAACTTCTTTTCTTTTTTAAACATCAGTTGTATTCTTTGTTCCTCACTCCAGGTTATTCATTGAAAATACCTGGTATGTTTTGTGAGAGTAGCTATAACTATTGAGTTTGTAAATTTACACCTAATATTAATTCAGCATTTGATAAAGAACTAGTACTTTGAAGCGCAGACTTGCTGCGACATTTTGAGACATATCATATAATCAGAAGCTCTTGGCTAAGTTCCATAAAATCATTCAATACAGTCGAGAAATGTTTCGGGTTACTAACGTATCATCAAGAGTTAGGTACAAACATTTGAGTTGTATTAAACTCGTTTATTATATAATTTGTGAAAGTTATTAGATACATTAAACATTGATTGTAATACAAGCTACCTAAATCGTTGGTTCTCATGTTTTTTCTTAGTTTTTTTCGCTTTACAATTCATCTAAATATGGTTTCTGATATAACCTCTATATTAGAAGTGAAAATTTTAGTACAGAAGTCCCAAAATCTCAATTTTTTTCAGTTGAAAAAGAATCATCTAATTGTAAAAAAGATATGGCAATCAATCATAGATTTACGGCAAGATATAATCCGATTTTCATTAAAACGTTTATGAAAACGGAATGAAACAATTCAATGGTTAAGTCAATATTAATACTATGATGAAAAGGATGGATTAATGAAGACCTGGCAGCAATAAATGAAGGGCTATGCGATAACAGTTTATCGCTGAATATACAAGTCTAAATTGATAGTTTTGGGAAAGGGTAAAGTTTGAAGGTGTTGAAAATCAGAATATAACAGAAGTTGAAATTGGAAAACAGAACATTGAAAGCGCAAACGTTGTAAAATATTGCCATATCGTTTAAAATGACTAAAACTTTTTGAAACCAATTGGAAAAAATTTTATGACATGTATGAAGTTATTGCTGTTCAATTCGATAACAATGCCACACTTTGAATATTGTTCTACTCTGTTATCCGATTTGAACAACGAAAAATTGCAGAATTGGCCTATGCGAACAATTTTGATAATGGATATACTCCCATCGAATTAATGTCGAATTACTTGGAACTCACGTCATTTAAACAGAGAATAATTTATGCTACAGTTATATTCATAATTAAAAGTTCCATTGTAAAGTAATAAAAAATGTAACACTTGTCAGCGAAGTACACATTCATAACACTAAAAATGCTGACAGTTTTTACATGTTAGTTTGTGGATTTTCTAAATTCAGAAAATATATTTTATTCGGAATTCAATGCATAAAATCAATTGACTAGGTCTAAAAAGACTATGAGTGACTTTAAGGTATTTAAGCGTAAATTACCTGAGTGCATTTTAGACAATAATAAATGATTAATAATGAATACTGAACGTGAACGTTGACTTTCCATCAACTATGAATATTATTATTAAAAAAAATTCATTGAATGATGGGTGTTCAATAACTTTGTCAAAATTTCGGTTTTCTAGCCATAGAATAGTTTTTCTGACAAGAATTGTAGTTGTCATTTTATTCAAAATCGCCGTAGTGTCAATACGTTGAGAAAGTATTATAATTATTAAATTCAAAACATTTTACTCAACTTAACTTTTATTCGACTCATTATTCGATTCATTGTGGTAGCTAATTCATTGTCACTGATTTAGAAAGGTAACAATCTACTTATTTATTTTATAGCCCTATAGCCCATGACGGTCAGACCTTCGTTATTTTATAAAAGATGAAAGTTTCTCTGTGCATGTCTAAAACACAGGCGAGAAACAACAGCGACTATAAAGTTTGGGTTGTGATTACTTGCGCAAGTAACAGTAAAGGTGTATCAAATGGTAAATTAAAAATTCCTTGAAGAATGAAGCTCAATTTTTTGATATCTTCTTCAGGATAACTTTAGAAATCACGTCATCCATTTCAGGACACTTATTACAGATGCTACCCCCTGCCAGACATCCCTAAACTTTGATGAATTAAAATTATACTTTCGTTATAGTATAGAAGCTAAATTTTATATATGTTACTTGGAGACCTATAAAAAGACGTTCTCTCAATAGCCGGAAAGTTTAATGGTTTTTGCATCTTGCCAGACACATTGAGAGTCCACTTTAGGTGCGAGCGCGAGTTAACAGCCGTTCAAGCAGTGCGAGTGAGATTCACTGCTCACAATCTGTCGTTTATAGACGCATTGAACTATTATGCGTACAACTAACCTTTTTTAATATAACAGATATTTGTGCAGTTTTTTGTGAGATAAAAGTGTAAAAATCTCACTCGCACCCGCTTGAAAAGCTGTTACCTCGCGCTCGCGCCTACAGCGGACTCTCGATGTGTCTGGCAAGATGTGAAACCATTAAAATTGTCAGGCTGTTGAGGTAACATCTTTTTATAGGACCCCAAGTAACATATATGAAATTTAGCTTTTATACTATAACGAAAGTAAAAATACAATTTATTAAAGTTTAGGGTTGTCTGGCAGGGGGAAGCAACTGTGTTAAGTGACCAGCAATGGATGACATGATTTCTAAAGTTATCGCGAAAAAATTATGCAAAAATTGAGCTTCATACTTTTAACGAATTTAAGGTATTATGTTATACATCTTTACTACCTGTTACCTGCGCAAGTAACCACAACCCAAACTCAATAGTTGCTGATCTTTCTTACCTGTGTTGGGTACATGCACAGAGAAACTTTCAGCCAAAATTGATAATTTCATTGCCCAATTTGATATACTTCTGTTTACTCCGTTCGTTCTAACAGGTTTATAACTTTCTTTTGTCCAAGTAATGAAATACTACCGGTTTATTCAGATCGTTAAAACGGTAAAATTGACACATAAATAAGGTATTCTATTGGTGCTATTGTTTTTTTAATACAGTTTTTTATGTTCTTATATCCTTGTGCTATTCTATCTTTATGCTATGTGGTATCTCTATTTTTTCTGTTTATTGTAATATGAGCAATTGAATTTATGAAGCTGTTTTTCGATGAAATGTTTTTAATCCTTCAGATTTACTAATAAGAATCCACATATTTCCATTCGTACTAATATTTCTGATATTGCATTGCTCTGTTAAAAATTTTGTGTGTTAATATATAATATAAAAATTAATCGCAAAATGTGTTGGTAAGCGCATAACTCAACAACGCCTGGATCAATTTTGCCAATTCTTTTTTTAAAATGTTCGTTGAAGTCCGAGGATGGTTTTTACGTCGAGAAAAATTCAATGATAGCCGGGAAAACCTTAAAAACATTCCTTTTCTTTTTCCCTGGAAACGTTTTCAAACTAAAATGTAGAGTCGCCACTCTAGAGAATGTAGAGTGGCGTCGCCACTGTGAGCAGCAATGTCCATTGACGACTTCTATGAAATTTTCTTTTAAGTTTGACTCAATCTATGTGATTACATATCTAAGTTGATCCTCTTCACTAATTCGTATATTCGTATCCAGTCGTGTCCAATAATCATATCGTTACCACCGATGATAATGATGCAATTCATAAAGACTATCTTTGAAAAACAATAACTAATGGTAAATGTAATTCTTCTGTAGTTTTCAAACAAAAGGCACATCATGAATATTTTTTTAATTTTTGCCTTGCTTCCTGTTCGACATCGTGGTTTCGATTTTATAAGCAACTACCATGAGGAAAGAAAATGACCAAACAAAAATAAGTCCGAGGATGGTTTTTACGTCGAGAAAAATTCAATGATAGCCGGGAAAACCTTAAAAACATTCCTTTTCTTTTTCCCTGGAAACGTTTTCAAACTAAAATGTAGAGTCAACTTGAACACAAGCACTCAATGTTATCTAAGCAGTGTAGGTATGTTCCTAACGTCAAAGAGTCACTTTTTTTTGCACATTATTACCGCTGCACAAAGTTCAAATTCAGTCATATCTTTCAAAACAGTGTGCGTGTGTGGGTTGGAGGATCTAATGTCGCGTTTCGAAACTCAACAAATGTGATAATATCAAGAACCCGACCAAATAGAATAGTCAAAAAATGTGAGAGCTATCGATCTTTAGTGCTGATTTACAATTTGGTCGGCTTCTTGATTTTATTTCTTTTGTTTCAGTTTTGGCAAGCGACATAAAATGCATCAGTTTTCACGTTATTACATCAGTCAAACACAAACCGCATTTACCAAAAGTGTTTTATTATTTTTAATTCAATATACCTATCTGTGCAAAATGATTTCAATAGATTATAATATTAAAACATACACGTCACTAACATAGCACGTGGTATATTTGATTATAAAGAAGAATACACAGTGTTCTTTAATTTACAGTTGGTATTTCGTTTTCAAAGAATAGCTATTAGATGTACAAACTTAAGTTGCAGAATTCGCAATACAGAGCAAGTCAAATGTATAAAAGAGCAAGTTAAACTGACGAACAACGCAAAGCTCGGAATGAAGTTGAACGGAATCGATGGAATCGAAATTAACAATATGAAAAGGTTGCGTTAACTTCTATCAATCTGCATTCAATTATAACGTTGAAATAGATTACAACGTTACAATAGATACAGTACACAGCAAATCGTTGCTATTGGACCAATGAACGCTGTGTGTCAATATTGCAAGACAAAATTTAATTGTTATTGATAAGAAAATACTACTAATGATTGGCAAAATATTGAGCGAAGAGTCAATTCAAATAGACGCTATTGGTATAGCCCCCAGAGCCACTATATTCATTGGTTTCCGGGAATGAACTAAATTCTGAACATTTTTTGACTTATATCCAGCAAGTATCTCATATATATATATATATATATATATATATATATATATATATATATATATATATATATATATATATATATATATATATATATATATATATATATATATATATATATATATATATATATATATATATATATATATATATATATATATATATATATATATATATATATATATTGATGAGATATATGGGACAAGTACTTGCTACGAAATTGAGAACTATAGTACGGACAGGTTAATCACTTTCAATACATCGAACGTGTTAATATAGGAATTTTTTGATAATTCGACTGATTTGAAATAACAAGAAGTATTGCAGTCCCTTCGTAAGTGAGTAAGTCCCAGGCTCAACAAAGAATAAATACTAAAAACAAGATAGTGGAGCACAAATAGTAGAACATGTCTTTTCGGCTTTTTGAAAAATATTCCGAGAAAAATAAATGAAAAATAATCACCGGGTCAGCTAGTATTATTATAAAATCGACTGAGAATACTTTCAAAATGAATAATAATTATCCTTGATTTGTATATAATATTGCTAAGGAGCAATATCTGTTGCATTTCGAGTATAAGCTTTTCAATAATAAGTGCTTCATATACCTAAATGGTTATTTCCTATTAAATAAGTTACGATATTTTTTCCTGATAACGGCAAAGATAACAATATGTATGAATAAGATAGGAGCCACTAAATTTTATCGTATCATTTGCGGTGTTTCTATGTGTATGGTATCAGTATGTGCATGTATAATGTAAATATCAAAGATGGTTTTATTATTTATGTTGCTTATCTCTAAGTATACGAAATGAGTGTTTCATAGATTGGAAATACTTTATTTCTTGAACAAAAGAAGAAGAATGGTCTTGCTAGAGGCGTATGTGATTGAAGCGGTTACATGCATTAAACGGAAAATTATGCTTTTTCCATAAAAACGAAATCAGATATGTGCATCGATAGATTGTCCCTCTATTTTTTTATTCAATTACACCTAGTATTTGGAAGATTGAGTATACCTCATGTTTGCCAAGAAGATAACAAATCTTAGATTAGAAATAAATTTTTCTGTTTTCTTCGTTATCTTCAGACGTAGGAGGAGCAAGAGCTCAACAACGCCAATACAAAATCCTTGCCGAGTTAGAAAAGAAAATTGGCAAATGTGTAGCACAAATTAATGGTATGGATAACAGTTTCGCCGTATCTTACAGTGGCATCACCAACCGACTGGCAGATCTGGAAGAGTCAATGAAATTAGTTTACGATAAAGCCATAAATGAGTAAGTCGAATTTGATTTTTCAGGTTATTATCGAACTATTCGAATAAGGAAAAATTGAGAATGTTCCTCCTTCTCAAGGTGTCGTCTTCATAAAGAAAGTTGGTTATAATTTGGGCAAACTGTTCTCTATCTTGTGTGATCATTAGGAATGCTTCGGTACTAGTAGGTACTACGAGTAGTTTGATTTCTCAGATTTTTAAGCGATGAACAGTTTTTTCTGTCAGGCCATTTTTAACCAATCAATTTTTCTTTTTTCAATAGACTCAAAAACGTATATTTTCCGTCTATATATTTATATTCCAAATAATTCACCTAACACTTTTTTATACTCTTTTGGCGTTTCCCTGATCACAGTCAATCTTCTTCGGACTGTAAGGTTTTAGATACGTGTATGCTCAATCAAGATACCTACAGTTATTAGATACGGGAATATTTATGATCACGTAGATGCATGCTTTTGAGGATGGTAGGCATTAACAATTTCTTTAAGTCTCCTAGGCGTTTTATTGAATAAACATCAATTGTCCTGGACTCAATACTATATAGTAAAAGTGAATATATAACAATGAGTTTTCACTCAAACCAGTATCTGGTGTTTGAGGAAATGCGGCTTATTGAATTTTTTACATGACAACGTTCTTTCACTTTCGAATTCAAATCCTTTTTTTCAGCAAACTCGATATCTCAAATTTTCCACATCTTGTATTCTGTTCTTCTATAGACTCGTTATTAAGTTCATTATTATTGTTAACTGAAGATATTTCAGTTATCGTCAACGAACAGAAGGATACGTCTTTTTGTTTTATTTTTGACAGTACTGTTAACCTCAAAATATGTGTTGTAGGTATTGTCTTAGCCTGGTCGCACCTCTTGGCGTCGCCACTGTGAGCAGCAATGTCCATTGTTGACTTCTATGAAATTTTCTTTTAAGTTTGACTTAATCTATGTGATTACTTACATATCTAAGTTGACCCTTTTTACTAATTCGTATATTCGTATCAAATCGTGTCCAAAAATCATATCGTTACCACCGATGATAATGATGCAATTCATAAAGACTATCTTTAAAAAACAATAACTGATGGTAAATGTAATTCTTCTGTAGTTTTTAAACAATAGGCACATCATGAATATTTTTTCTATTTTTGCCTTGCTTCCTGTTCGACATCGTGGTTCCGATTTTAAAAGCAACTACTAGACAAGCTTTGAGATATGGTTTAAATCTGACAAAACAGCATCAAATTAAAAGGGCGATCTCCCTCAGGAGCAACTTTTGGATAAAGGTAAATTACATCACGTCTGTACTTTGCATTGGACAGCAGATGTTCAGAACACTTCTGTATTATCGAATATTGATCGCGTATGCGTCTAGCATATTGAGGTCCACTCGATGTTTCCGGTAAAACACATTTGCCATCTTCAGGTAGCGCTCCTTTAAATACGACTTCCCACTGTCTTTATATATATTTAGGTGGAAAAACACACAAATACTTCTTATATTTGAAAGTAAATACTACTTAATCATATTCATTCACACTTAATGTTAAGAAGATCGAAAAGTTGAGAAACATTGAGCAGAAAATCTGAAACATTGAGCAGATTTCGATACAGAAGCAATATTAATGTGGATAATGAAACCAATAATGAAATAAGAAACAAATGAAAAACCAGATAATGATGGTATATGTCACATCTTACATTTTATTGCAGAGTTCAAAGAGTCGATTTTGAGGAACAATTGTCACAAACGGTATATTCTTTGAACGAAAAAGTTAGAGGATTAGAAGCTGGTATGAATAAACTTACTGATTCGATTGAACAAGCAGTTGAGGAAGCAGAAAATGACCAAACAAAAATAATTGTGAGTTTTCTAATCGAAAGTTTTCAGCTGAATGAAAAACTAGTTAAAAATAGTTTTAATTTTTTCTCGTTTTTCCTGGTTTTGAGTATTCAATTTCACGAAAACGACTTCAATTTCACTTACCTAGATATATCACAATTTATTTCGCAGAGTCTTCTGGATGATTTGGAAACTCTCAAATCCGAAAAAATAGGAAGAAAAGAATTCGGCGAAGCCCTCGCGGAAAAAGTTGACTTGTGCATGGTCAACCGGAAAGTTTCCCACGATCAATTTAACGCCACCTGCGATGACTTATCTAAAGGAATAGAAGAGGCACTAGAAAAATTAATGGAACAGGTAGTTTCACAGGAAAACAGGTGTTTTCTACATTTGGGCTATTGACATTGGTAACATATAACTTTGTAATTTCACATCAAAATATCAATTTTATGAATTTAATTTGATTTCAAATCTTAATTATCAAATTGATTTGCTTTGAGTAATGACGAACTTCATGAATCTGGACAGCAGGGTTGATAATTCACTGCCAGGGTGCTACAAAGTCCAAATTATCTTCTTTGTATAAACTGCTCGCATTCAGTATTAATAATGAGAATAATCCAGAACTACATCACATAACGGCACGCACAGATATGAACTTTGAAGGCACACAAAATGATTTAATTATGAAATAGCAAAATTTAGAATGGTAAAGCAGTGCGTGATGCTCGTTTTTCGGTGACAAAAAAAAATCTCGACTTATGGACTTTTCGAAATAAAAGATTTCACAAAACGATTTTCCAGTATAAGTACTAGAAAAGAAAGAAAGAAGGATTGAAGTAACGGGAGTTTGAGATAGAGAATCTAACTGAACATTTAACGCCCTCGTAGTTTCAGGGAGTATCGTCATGTTGTATCAGCATGTCTTGGACTTACACATCTACAAAGTTTCTTCTCAAAAGCTCATTTGTGTCAACCAAATCTTTCATATTTGAAATTGGAACAAAGTGATTATTTCTTTTTCGGTGATTTCAGGAAGAGCTTTGGCACGTAGCCTTGAAAGAAATACAAGACGAAATAAGTGGTAAGTTGTGTAGGGCAGACTTGCAACCATTGGAAAACTTCGTGTCAGGCAAATTGAAAATTTTACAACAAAAAATGAAAACGCTGGCGAAGTTGAAGAAAGATCAAGAGGCTGCAGCTACGAAACGCAAGTTCCTCAGGTAATATCATATAAAGAATACATATAAAAAATTGACAACATTCCTCAAATTTAATTATGAATAATTGAAAAGTGCTCATTATCAGTAAATGTTGGAATATATATATATATATATATATATATATATATATATATATATATATATATATATATATATATATATATATATATATATATACTTTCAAGATTCACAAATCATTCAATACTAGAAAATACTGGCACCTTAATCGAAATATCGAAATATTCCAAATGAAACCCTCAGGGAGCTGTCTACACAAATGTTGTCAACGAGAACGAACCCATCACTTTCGAGAGTGAATATAAAGAGCGTTTCGAAAACTCCATCGATCTTGTTAAATGATAATAGGTTACAATTGTTTTCAATTGATACAATGATACAATTCAAAACGATCATAGGTCCTATACCAAATCGAGGAGAATTTTTCCTAGTGAAATATTCACGTAGGCTCCCTCTATCGGAAAAAAGACGTATAAACTCTCCCTAGCGTTCAAGATTCCTACCGTGTCCAGTTGACAATAAATGTGACATTCACTCTGGCTACATATCAGCTTTCATTAGAAATTATGTGAACAAGGGAAATTGATTAAAATGAATTGAATTGATTGAGTTTTTTTAGATTAGATTGAGTTCTTATTTCTATTGTGCTGTTATATTTCTTTTCATTTTATTTTTTAGTTATTGAATTATCATTCAACAGTAAGTTATTATTTTCCGTAATTGGGTATTATTGCTGTTGAGAATAAAAAACTATTATTATTATAGCAAAGAAAAAGGTTCACCCTATTAAGAATACAGAATGGGCGGACAATGCTATGACATATATCTCTCCATTTTTGGAGTTGCACAACTTGATGAATTATTTTTAAAAGTATGGAGAATTTTAAAAGTTTTTAACTTTTAATTTTAAATTTTAATTATAAATTTTAAACATTTTATTTATATTTAAGTTTTCATTTTACACAACAACATATTAATAAATAATCTAGATCTCTCAAGATTGCTTAATATTTGGAGAAAGAATTTGCCCAGCATTTATTTCGGATGCATGTTGATATTATTTGAAAGAAACTTTGGTTTATAGATTGCTGCTCAGCACAGAATTCAGGAAAGAAACATGTTAATATCTCACTCACAATTTGAACCCAGACGTCTTGCTCATCGGATTTCACTACCGGCTCTGTGAAACGAAAAAAATTGTCTCTTAAATTCGTTCATTGAACACCCCTGATCATTAAATTGTTGATCGAATGATAAAATTGTACTCATGTGTAATTTCATCATCCAATAACGTGTATTTCATTATAATAATAAATATAAAAATAAAAAACTCCAACTACAACAAGTTCGAAGAAGTTTCATGCAGTATTTTACTTTGAACTATTGGAACACGAGTGTGCCTCCTTCTGTGTTTATTTCATCTTTCCATTGAAAATAGAGGAAGTTGAATTAATGTTCAAAGTAATATATTCAATGATAATTATAACCATATCAATATAAAATATATAAAAAAAAATGAGTACGTGTCGCGGGGCACGAGGTAGGAACGTTAGTTCCTTCAAGAATTACTATTCAGTTAAATCGGGAGAGAAAGAGAGGCGCGCCTTCTCGCTCCCCCACTCTATCCGTCTTCCGTCACCCACATTTCGATGACATGACATGACCAGATTCCAATCACTCATTTCTCGTCGCAACTCCCCTCGCTCTGACCTAAAGTAAGGAACTAACGTTCCAATAATTGCAAAATTTCGCATTTATTCTCACATATTTTATTTATCCTATTCAAATATTGCTTTATTTATGTGTGATCAACTATTCATCTGAATCAACGTAATAATAATGTACATTTTCTAGAGATGTCCAATGTATTTCATGTGATAAAGATGTAGTAATGAGAACAAATTTGGACCCGAGCGTTCATCTACCGGGTCCTCCAGTTATGCCTGCACATAAAAATATTGCACCTTATTTGGCCTACGAACTCGACCAGCTGAGGAAACAACAACATCAGTAAGTATAATTTGATTGCTTCAATTATATTGACTATATTAATGAAATAATATTCATTACAAATTGTGTATCATCTTGAAATATATTCAATAAAAACACTTGTCTTGGTTTCATAAAATTTTGTGAAACCAAGCCAAGTGTTTTTATTTAATATATTAAACAATGTTTCACCAAGAGATCAGCGAACATTCAATCAACTTTGTATATCATCAATCAGTGACAATTTTCAACGATTAATTTTTAGCAAGCATGAAAAATAGTTGATTATTTTTTCCATTTAACACAAAAACAAATAATGAAAGTAAATCAGTATTATTATCATTATATTAAATATTGAATACTTACAAGAGCGATATATGAGGACGAGAACTACAGAATTCTTTTTTCTTGTAGTATATTTCTTTCATGTTTAAAGTAGCCACTTCAGCATACTTTGGCATAAATAATAGCGAGCATTGCTACAACCGCAACCTAGATGGCATTAGTTTATCAAATTAGATTAAATTGTTCAAAACTAGAGTCTTAAAATGTAGTATCTTAATTGATGAGGACGTATGAAACTTTCGTTAGATGTATTCATGTGCTTTCATTGATTTCTAAGATTTGAGATTACATTAATCTATGCAGTATATATGCATACGACTTAACAGTATATTTCTGTCTTATGAGCGATAGGAGGTTATTTGAGGATTAAAATCGTTGCCTGTCCTTTGTTGGAACTGGTTTGTGGCGTAAATGATGAGTACCTTGTAGTACGAAACAGTTAACTGTCTTACGCTTCCAATAAGCGCAGGCATCGATTTCAATATTCTGTAACATTTATACTGAGTAAGATAATGGAGACATCACATTGTGCATGTTTCACATAGCCAGCTCTGCTAGAATGTTCTCTTGAATAATTTCTCAAAAAATCGTCGAAACAAACTTATAGTATACTTATAATATTGAATATTTGCAACTGCGATAATATGAGCACGAAAACTACAGAATTCTTCTTATTGTAGTAGATTTCTCTATATATATATATATATATATATATATATATATATATATATATATAATGGGTAATTTTTTTGGGGTAGTTTTTTTAAATCGAATAAAACACTAAATTTGCATCATATATTTAAAATTTTTATTGAAATTGATAACTTGGCCTTTCCCATTTACATTTTGAAAATAACTTCATGTAAATGTTGTTCGCGGCTCTGTATCAAATGGTCCAATCGGAAGATCCAATTTTGCGTCACTTTTTCGAGCATTTCGGCCTGTATCCTACGAATTACGCGTGTTATGTTATCCTGTAAGGCTTCAATCTCGTTCAGCTTGTCCACATACAATAACGACTTTACATAACCCCACAAGAAATAATCCAGAGGCGTCAAATCGCACGATCTTGGCGGCCAATTCACAGGGCCATTTCGAGAGATAAGCTGCTCACCAAATTCATTCCTCATCATGTCCATTGTTTCACGAGCTGTGTGGCATGTGGCACTGTCTTGATGAAACCACATGTCAACCAAGTTCAACTCGGCCAACTGGGACAAAAAAAAGTTGCTTATCATGGCTCGATATCATTCGCCGTTGACGGTAACGTTTCTTCCACGGGCGTCTTTGAAGAAAAATGGATCGATGATGCTACTAGCCCATAAACCACACCAAACTGTCGTTTTTTTCCAGTTAAGCCAGAAATGAGTCTCATCCCTGAATACAATTTTTCGATAAAACAGTGGATTTTCATTAAGCTGTTCTAAGGCTCATTCACCAAAAATTAGACGTTGTGGTAGGTCATTCGGCTTCAATTTTTGCAGTTGAATTTTACAGGATTTCAAACCCAAATCAACACGTAAAATTTTCCATGTGGTTGAGCAACACATGCGCAATTGCTGAGAACGGCGACGAATATGACGACTCATTAACACTGTACGCTACGGCTTACCAAATTACGAAATTTGGTGATAACAGCACGAATTTTCGATTCACTAGGTCGATTATGACGACCATAATATGGTCGTAACAAACGATACACATTTTTCACAAAGCACGAATTTTCATAGTGAATTTCAACAATTTGCAATCGTTGCTCGTTTGTAAGTCTTTCCATGATGAAATGGCAGAGTATACTGAAAAATTTTAACTTTAACAGATGATGGATGCCATTATCAACCAGTGCCGCCAACCTGAAAACCTTATCTCTTAAAAATCATATATATATATATATATATATATATATATATATATATATATATATATATATATATATATATATATATATCTGACATACGTATATTCAAGTAGTTGATTAATTGTATATTTGTGATCCTACGTTGTTTTTAGATCCCAATTTGGAAAGAATATGCATCATTTTGAAGCAGCTATGCAGGAAAACAAAGGGTGAGACATACTTATAGATCCATTAATAACAAATATTGATATAATATATGTTGAGAAGTATCCACATTCCTAAAATTGATTATATACCCTACAAAAATTAATTCAGTGAATGTAAAAATTTTATTTTGTTCTTTTAGAATTTTCTGGATATATACATACATATCATGCGTGTATATAAATTACACTAACATTTTATTATTATTCGTTTTTAGAACATCGTTTCGGTATGTTAATTTTTATAACGAAAAATTGGGTCATAAATGCTAATTACGAACCTGAAATAAACGTTTTTATTAGAGGTTCACTGTCCTAAGATTTCCTACTTAGTACCTACAAATCAAATTATATTTGAACGTTAGTAGGCCATATTTGTTTAAGATCGTTTGTGAAATGTTAATAGAAAATATTTTTCTACCAACTTTTATTTGGTAATTGTGACCTATCAATGTTTGAGTCCGTTGGCTTGTCCGAACTGGCCAGAATGGTACGCTATTATTAATTGTTCAGTAGAAGTATGTGAATTGAGGAAATGGTGTTTTTCGTTATCATTTTTGATTTCGACGTACTTCTCACCATTACATTGGCTTCTTCAGACTGACCTCGAACAAGTCATTGTAAAACTGATATGTACCTACATTAATTGATGTGGGTGAATATAAAAGGAGCGTTTCTTCGTACTACACCATATTCCAAATGAACTATATTATTCCCAATAAAGAAGTGGAGTTTGTGCTAAGATGAATGCTAATATATACGTTCCAGATATTTTGTAAGTATGACATAAAGATTTGGGAGCCAAATCTTCCAGCCACATTTTCAATATTTTTCTGAGGAGCACGAATGCTAATCAGAGACTTGATATATCTGGGATATGGTGTTTGAAGTATTATTTAAATTTCTCTTCCACTTGCAAAGCGGACAGGCTCCATAACCTCACATTCTTCGTCACTTGATTCGGATTGATGCTAATGGGTGTTAGATGGCGCCATTATATCAATTTTATTGAAATAGAATATTGCTGGTGTGTGAAATGAATTTAGTAAGCTCGAAAATATAGAAATATCATAAATGACGAAATCATATATATCTAAGATCTTTCACACAAAATGAATCGAAACGAACCTGATCTTTGCGTATTTCTGCACATGTTTTCGAATCCATTTCATTTGAAAATTGTCTTTTTCTGTTTGTACGAATATTGTCAGTTATTTCTGCCATACCATCAGAAGTTGCGATCAGGATTGATGTTTCTCTGGACCCTTAGAGTTCCTTTCTATCAATTCCACAGAATAAAGCATCGATATTGCCATAATATAAGACACTAATTATTGCTTCAACAAATTTAGGAAATATGTTCAACCCTCCATTCTTGTTTTCATGTCAATGAATGTCTCACTACTGGCATAAATAATCCCTTTGTGGCAAAATTTGATTCGAATTAGTCTCATTTCGTAGCTTATATTAGTAATTATTGATATCACCATATTAGGTCAAGAATTTCACGTTAATATAATGTGTGTTGAATATGTTTTGTTTTCAGGGGTATAAATCGATATTGTGGAGGTCAGCACACGATAACAACTCCCCAACAGAGGGTCTCCCGAACGGGCAATTTCCTCGATCAGTGGGGTCCTAAGGCAACTCAAGCAGACGATAACGGTTCGAACAGTAAACTAGGAAATGTATGTTTTCTGAGATTTTTTTTCACTTTGAAATTCTGTGACATGGTGAAATACATGTTCCTTGCGTAGTGATGTTAGGTACTTGGTGTTTCTATGATCTCAGAAATTTTTTTATTGCTTCCCACATTTGGAACTGTGAACATTACTTGATGTTTTTTCACTTTGGAATTATGAGAAGGTGTTTGGAGATTGACGTCGTTATCTCACTTGGCAATGAACGTCCACAACTGATAAGTTTCTTGCAGAAAGAAACAGTGTGTTGTATCCTTCCAACAAGTGTGGCATTGATTTCAATATTCTCTAACATTTATCCCTTGAAGGATTATTATATATCAGGAAATTGAGTTTTTGTGCTTATGGCACTGCATGAAATATTCAAGAAAATGAACACTAGAACATTCATTCGAAAAACTCAAATCAACCAAAAGAATATTATAGTAGAGATATGTGAACGTGTATGATGTGATGCCTCCACTATCCATCAAGGGATAAATGTTAGAGAAATTCTGAAATCGATGCCATACCTGATGGAAGTGCATAAAAGAGATAATAGAAGAGATGTGAACGTTCGTTGACTGGTGTGTCTATGATCTGAGAGATATCTTCTACTGATTCCTATAGATGGAATTGTGTAGTATTCATGGTATTCTACTTGGAGTCATAAGAAGTTGCTTGGGGATTGAAGTCATTGCCTCACTTCAATGGATGTGATGCGACTGACGAGTTCCTTGCAGAACGAAACATATGTCTCGCACTTATATCATGTGTGGCATCTATTTCTATATTTCTCTAAATATATCCCTTGAAGTATAGTGGAGGCATCACATCATTCACGTTCACATATCTAGAGATTTATAACATTATTTTGGTTAATTTGAATTTTTCTAGTGTTCATTTCTTGTTCATGTTCTTTCTCTAGCCTGATAACAAGGTATATATTTATGATTGATTTTCTTGAGAATAAGGTTTATTTAAGTTGATGATTTTATTTTTTATACATTATTCCCCTTTTACCAACGGTAAGACCGGTGCAAATTTCGAAAAACCAAAAACAATCAAATTATTTCGATGTACTGTCTTGGATGTAGTAAATATTGTTTTGTGTTTTAAAGTAATAAATTTGCAAGTGAAAATATTTATAACGTTTATGAAATACATACATATTTACGTAAATAACTTTATTATTTTAAATTCTGTAAGTGAGTCGTAATATAAGACTGCATAACTTGTTTTCTATTTCAGTTCCCTCGAAAAAGGCCTAATTGAGGCCGAAATGTTGGTAAAAGGAGAATAGAAGTATAAAAAAATCATCAACTTAAATATACCTTATTCCCAAGAAAATCAATCTCACATACATATATATATATATATATATATATATATATATATATATATATATATATATATATATATATATATATATATATATATATATATATATATATATATAGTGTATATAAAATGTATATTTCTCATGACATAGATTCTATTACAGAATACCTCTGACACCCAAAAGAAGTCGATGAGGATGCCATTGACAGTGAGATCTGCCATCAAAAGTGTTCGGCCAGAAAAAGACAAAGTAGGTATTCAATAATTCTATTATCCTGTTGTGATAAAATAATTTTTACTGGTCTTGGCGAATTGAATAATATTAATTTATTTTAACGTTTCGTTTGTGTCGAAATTTTATGTCTGGTATTCTGACGTCTAAATCTAATGATTTTCAAGTGTGTTTTCTTTTCTTGTAATCATCCTTGAGTTAGTGCTTATGTAAAAGGCACAGATGAACTGAAATACGCAAAACCTGGTTTACCATGATGATTACAAGTCAAAATATCAATATTTCACTGACCAAAACCAGGTAAAACGCATGGCTGATAGTAGAATACGATGGCTAAAAGTGGGGTATTCTGAAGGTCGATACTGAAAGTTCTGTAATTATTTCATTTCATAAGGAATCTGTATGAACACTAGATTTTTTAAAATAGCAGAACTCAAAAGATAAATGACTTAAACACAAATTTACTGTGCACCATGTCACCAAATCTTGCTTTTTTTCATCAGAAGAATGATTGAAAAATTCTTAAAGTGGCCATAAGTGATGCCTATAACAACAAACAATTTTTATAATAGCTCAAATTTCAGGAATGGAGAAGCTCTGCTAGTGAAGGAAGGAGATCTCCTTGAAAGATGAAAACTGTTAAGTTTATTGTTTTTTGTAAATATTGTAGTTGTACTTATGTAAACAGATATTTATATTTTTTAGCTTTATTTATACTTCAAAAAATTTATTTGAATTTAATATATTGAGTGTAATGAGCAACTTTGTGATTCATTTCAGATTTTTTTTGAATTGAGTTCATTTTTATTGAAATGATTAACAAATTATTGTGTTTTTGTGGGAAATGGTGATAAATGCCGTTTCACTATGTTTTGGAATTTTTGTCAAATATTCAAAAAAACTTAATACATGTCTTCCTATATAAATTAGGAAATCATTGAGTGGTCATCCGTTTGATATAACGTAGTATTTGTTATTCACATAATTGAAATGACATGAATTCGAGGATAATGATACAAAATATTGAATAAAATCGAAATTTATTTTGAAAAAATATAGATTTCAATTAGACCGGGTTTATCATGAACATATATTGGATTTAGGAATTTCCGAAATATGAAAGAAATCAAGTGGTTTTAGAATAATAAATCATTTTTCAACTATGGCACTATCCCCAATATTTTCAGCTGAAACTTCTTCATAATCTTTCTCTAATGCAGCTAGATTTTCCCTGGCTTCACCAAATTCACCTTCCTCCATCCCCTCTCCAATATACCAATGAACAAAGGCCTTTTGGTGAACATTAAATCGAACTTTTTATTCAGTTTCGCCCATGCTGTTTCAATTGCTGTAGTGTTGGCAAGCATGCAAACTGCTCTCTGTACATGAGCTAAATCACCACCTGGCACAACAGTAGGCGGCTGGTAGTTGATACCAACTTTGAAACCAGTTGGGCACCAGTCAACAAAACGCACATTGCTCTTTGCTTTCATTAGGGCAATGGCTGCATTAACATCTTTAGGAACAACATCTCCTCTATACAACAAACAGCAAGCCATATATTTTCCTTGTCGAGGGTCACACTTTACCATTTGGTTATTTGCTTCGAATAGCTCAGCAGTGATTTCAGATACAGACATTCCCTCGTGATAAGCCTTTTCAGCTGAAACTACAGGGGCATAAGAAGCTAGAGGAAAATGTATCCTTGGATAAGGCACCAAATTTGTTTGAAATTCAGTAAGATCAACATTCAAAGCACCATCGAACCTCAATGAAGCTGTAATAGAAGACACAACTTGACTTATCAACCGATTCAAGTTAACGTAGTCAGGGCGTTCAATGCTCAATCTTCTTCTACATAAATCGTATATAGCTTCATTATCAACCATAAATGCGCAATCGGAATGTCCTAGGGTTGTATGCGTTGTGAGAATCGAGTTGTATGGTTCTACTACTGCTGTAGAAACTTGTGGAGCAGGATAAATAACGAATTCGAGTTTACTCTTCTTTCCAAATTCTTGAGACAATTTCTGCATGAGCAAGGATGTGAATCCAGATCCTGTACCTCCCCAAAGGAGTGGAAGACAAAAAATCCTTGTAAACCACTACACTGCTCTGCCAGTTTGTAGATTCTTTCCATTACAGGCTGTAACATTTCTTTTCCTATGGTATAATGTCCTCTGGCGTAATTGTTCGCTGCATCTTCTTTGCCAGTTATGAGCTGTTCAGGATGATATAACTGCTTGTATTTACCAGTTCTTACTTCGTCCACAACACTTGGCTCTAGATCGACAAGAATTGCTCTAGGAACTACTCTATCATTTTCAATTTCAGAAAAAAATGTTCCATAGCAGTTATCCGAGACTGCGTCTGCTTTTGGAGTGAATGAGCCATCAGGTTCAATACCATGCTCTAGGCAGTAGAGTTCCCAGGTAGCATTACCAATTTGAACACCCGCCTGGCCAATGTGAATGGAAATACATTCCCTCATGATGAAGAGTTCACTAACAATTTGAGAAATGAGAAAAAACTTTCTGATTTTGACAGTGATCGGAAAATATTGATATAATTGAAATTTCAATTAGATTGTCTTGACAACAATTTGACTACTAGATTTAGAACTGAATATCTTTCAGGCTGTGTGAAATCAGTTTTAGTTTGAAAATGAAGCGTATAATTTTCATGTTAGAACAAAGAAAACTTATTTGAATTTTCATATTCAAGAATGAATTTGTATGGTTATTTTTAGTAGCTTTTTCGCACAATCTGACCGATTAATTGCATGGTTTTCTTTCATTCTGAAGGCACTCTACAATGAAAATACCTATTCACTAATGAATTTGATATTACAAAAATAGTCTGGCATCACATATAGGCTTTCATTACTTATTCACCAACAATAGGAAGATGTATGGAGTGCCTTCTAAGAATTATCTTTTCATACGAACATAGATATTATCGTTTATAGTCAGGAAGAAGTGTCTCAAATATTTGAAAATTGATAAATTTTTGGAAAATTCTAAAGCTCAGAATATTTCAAGAATTTTTCAAGAATGAATTGATGATTAATTATAAGATCAAACTGAAATAATGTTATCATGAAGAATTAATGATCTTATATACTCATAGAATATTCGAATAGATTCTTTTCATTATTGAAAAGTATTGTTAGACGAAAGCACTTCGCTAGTAGAAAATTAATTTGAAAGTATGAATAAGAATGTTTTGTCAAAGCCATTTCAATTTTCATTGTAGCTTCGGTTTCTGATTGACATTTTCATTATCCTTGTCAGTTTTTCCAAAATTCGAAATGTAAATATACAAAGTTCAAAAACTATTCCAGAGCTTTCAAAGTTGTATTAAAATTTTAGTAAATATGTCTATAACTGATACTTGGCCTACCGAAGGCCTCAAAAAATATTCGGAACGTCTTAAACAATTTATTCATCAAAGATACACCCCCTGTACACCAACGGAGGACGAATTATTTGAGGTTCCTGAATTCATGAAGCTTGATCCCTTGATTAGAAGACCATCGAAGTATAAGCTCAGTTTCGCCGATGATTTTCCATATACAAGATTTAAGGATGACTCAGTAAATACTAATTTGTTTTGTTGTTGTAATGTATATACACGTAATAGAAATCTGAACTGGCATCACATGTATTGAAGAGAGATGAACTTCCGAAATGGGTATGTATTGTGGAAGTTTCATTATCACGAGACTAAGCAAAATTAAAATATAATAACAATATAATATTTACTGAGAAATATTCCTTAAATTGCACTTACATTTATTCGATTATTAGAGTAATTGAAACTGGGAAGAATACTTTCAAAAGAACTGCAATTAATTTATGTTCTGATATTCCTCAGTCTTCAAAAAAAATATTGCTTTTTTATGTCGAATTCACAATAACATAAGACGACATTTGAATATGAAAAATGATCCTAGAAGTATTACTTCCTCAAGACAATTTCACATTGTGAAGTATATATAGTTACATTATGACAAAATGTGACGAACACATGATAAAAAAAATTTATTCATACATTACTGTCATTACTGTCATACACTAAATTCGAATCATTAAAGTGATCTGTCACACTATACTACGCCTTTTTAAAAAGATAAAGACTTAAACTTCTTAAATGAATGAGGATTCAGTAATTTCAAATTTGACAGTAAATGATGAAAACTCGTATACTGGTATTAAAGTGAGATCTCAAATTTGGATGTTTTAAGCTTGGGAATAAATAGCATAATACTGCTTCTTGTTGAATACTCATGATTATATTAAAGTGAATGAACTTATCGTCATTTTATTTCCATGTAGTGAACAATTATAAATATATAAACGAGATAGTTTGAGTAGGTAATTTTTAATGAAGATAGGTTCACAAGATATTCGTTGATGAATATTGAATATTGAACGAACTATTCGTTTCTGTGTAATACCCTACTTATTTCTGCAGAGCAGCGTAACAGAATATTATAGTTCAGATAACTATATATGAGACTGTAATACACATTCGTAACTTTTGAGGAACAATGTTCCTAATTCTACAGCACAAACATGACTCCAAAAGTTCCTCGAGATACCTTTCAGAAACAAACACCGATGAATCACAATCACCGACAGTGGAAGTAAATAAGGATAATGAAGTTACTTAATTTTTTATATAGAACATTAATGTGAGTTCTCCATCTTGACTTTCTGTTGACTTCCAGAAAACTTTGTTGATTCGGACCATGAGATAATGTTGAAACTTTATTGATCCGGATGTCTCTATATATAACATTCAGTGTACTGGCTCCTTTAACTTTCAGAGAAAAATGAACAATTACAGTTTCATCAACTTGTTTTCAATCAAATTGTTTAACCTACACCGATTTACAAACTCCCTCACTATACAAAAACATGACTCCAGAAGTTCCTCGAGATTCCTATCAGAAACAAGCACCGATTAATCATCGGCCTAGCGGAATAGTGTTACCTAAAATTGGAACACTGATAGTTTATAAATAATATGAATAAAAGTGGTCCATCCTTGAGGAAACCCAATATCCTAAGTATGATTTGGAAAATGGTAATAATGCAGTGGAAGTAGCTGCTATCATTTTTACTTGAAGTTGCAAAATATTGTTGATGGGATAATGAAGAAACATATATTATTATTATCAATATTATAGCGATTATTCCTCATTAGGACAGCGATTCAATTTGAAATCCCAATATTTTACTCCGTTTGTCATTTTTCTTACTATTTCTCATTTTCGAATATATTCTTTCTCATTGATTTCAATAGGGGTAATTGATTAATGTACGTAGCCTCAACCTTCCTGTTCCACGTATAAATAAAAAGAAGATGGGGTTAAAGGGTTAATGAAAAGGCAACAATTTACCCATTCTATACATAAATGAACACGGCAACCCTGAATTTTCAACCTTTTTTCAACTTTTCAGAGTCAACTGACTCAACCTCTCTACATTATGAAATGTTATCATGTGAAGCTTCGATGAAAACATTGAATTATACATTGTGTTGGAGTAGGCAGATTTTATATGATAAGTAGCCAAATCGTCAAGACTTTTCTTAGTTTTCCATACTTGCGATATATTTTGACAATTGATTTTGTTTTCAGATACTCAGACACAAGCCACTTTCAGGGAAGTGATAAAGAATGTCCGAACGATGAAGAGTGAATATATGCATTTGCTTTCCATTTATCAATTGTTGTAGTGTTAATTGTAACATATTAGATTTGTTTAGTTCCGTTTCTCAACTTGAATATTTGAAAAAAAATATGAACTGTTGTTTGTTGTTCATCTCTATATACAGTGTTTCTTTGTATGTTAATTATATCATATCATATTGAATTTCGTTTTATTTCTTATTACCTTAGATTTCTTTCGGTGTGAACGGTTGTTAGACTTTGTGAGCACCTGAAAATGAACAGATTATAGACACTAATACAAAATTATATATGCCAGGATGTCAATAGATTCAGTTACCCAAATATCTTTTTGAATTTGAATGTTAGAGGCCGTTACTTGATATGAACCCATTTCTTCAAGTTAATAGAATAGAAAACATTGTTCCCTAGATTTAAATACATGTAGTTGACAATTTTAACGTATTTTTAATTTTTCGATGATTTGATAGAACTAGCGAAATTCTATAGCCTTCTTATAAAAGATCTGATTAAGAAAATGATAGTCAAAGTTTGAACAACAATGAGTCAGCACTTTGAATCTACAAAATCTACAAAAAGTGTCTCAAAGTGAACACATGATAGAATGCTATTTGTGCAGAAAATTTTTCAATTTTCAAAATTGAAAAAATTTCCAGAAAAATCAAAATGACATCAAAGAATGCAGAGTTCTTATGAAACACTAACTACCACCTTGTCAGATGATATATTTTATGAGATTTCATTTTATTTTTATTTTTAGATTGATATTGTATTATATTAATCCTATTTTCAACGCACCAACCACTTGAAATTCTTTTGAAATATATTTTCAGTGATTTATCGAGTTATCTTCTACATCTACTATTTGAAAATATTTCCCTAATTCACCCTTAAGCGCAGTCGAAAGACTAATTGTGGAGTAATGCCGCAACAGATACGAGTTGACTGGGTCGCTGAGGCAAACTGTTGACACCCCCATGACACTAAAAGTGGTAAACACCTGGGAAAAATGTCTATGTCTGGAGTTCGCCAAGGCATGTCTGAAGCCAACGATGGACACGTCATGCGGGACTCGGTGGCAGGAGCTTGATGAGCCAACATGAACATCAACAACAACATCGAAGTCCTACAAGACCTCCAACCTATCGATAGTACGGAGCAGGTACTGTTACAACCAGCAATCACTGAGGCGGGATTACTTAAAAAACACATTAAGGTCAGCTTACTCCAAAAAACGTAATTTTTTTCAATATATTTTATTTATAGTACAAGACATATTGAGTAATCAATTTATTTACATATGAAAGCACATATATAAAATTACTTGGAAAATTTTTTTTTTCATAATGGCCGTCCTGAAAATGGCTGCTGAAACTCATCTGAATCGGAGATGAATGACATCATTTCTTGGAAAAGAATTATCTGAAAGCAAAAAACAAAACTATTTCATGTTCTGTACCTTAAATCATTCAAAATATCTCGCATTTCTGAATAAAATAATGTGACGAATTTAGGACAGATTAACTGCAGCGCTCCCTAATGTTTTATACTCTAGAGACTAATTCTATACTATTTCTACGAGAGAACTTATTGTTTGACCGGAACTAAAATAACATTACATACTTAAAGAAGAGATTGTCCGATCAGTGCTGCGTTATTCTCAGAAACACACGCGAAGCAAGGATTAGCACCATAAAAAATGATTTAGCACGCAAATGGATGAACAACACAACAGCAAAGAAAATACAGCCCCAATAAACAACCATCTAGAACTACTAACCGAATTGAGACAACCAGCAACATAAGGTAGGAATTACCTGAAAATTACCATCTAAAGCTTTTTTGTATGGAGTATTTTTAGGAAATTTTTATATTTTTATTTTGAGATTATTATTATATTATATTATTATGTATTTTTAACTTAACACGCACAGAAAATTTGTTTGTAAAATGTTTCCTCAGTGGTTTATAGAGTTGTTTTCTGTGTCTACAATATGAAATAAACTCCTTGATATCATTATAATAATGATTTTCAATTGTGCCCTACATTTATTTAATTTCAATAGTGATATTGATTTTATCCATTTTTCTTGTTAATCTATTTCAATTACAAACTTGTTCTGTTACCAGGCCAGATATAAGTTTTAGTCAGAGAGTTTACTTTTTAGAGAAAATATGATTGAATTGCATTACTCAAATTGAGTCTTTTATTATTAATGAAATTTCATTGTAATTTGTCAGTTTAGTCCAATAATAATATTTTCGTTCCAAAAATCACCAGTAATAAGGTGGCAGCATTCAGTATCGATTATTCAGAATTTGTCGTTAGAAGCGGTCTATCCTCTTGCATTTCCGCGCACTCTTCTCTAGAGTATGTATGGCACTGTGCGGTAAACACGATTGCCATTCAATTTTATAACCTCAAAAATACGAATAGAGTGAATAACGGACAATCTCGAACAATCTACCGATTAACAATCAAACTTCTGTGATTACTGACTTTCCATAACTTTCGGGCAACGCAAATGACAATCAAGATATTTTATACAACGAATATTTTTATGATATAATTTGATGTTTTAACTTCTGAACGAACTGAGACTTTGATTAATTGTTAAAGTGGATGTTGCGATGTTTAACGTATTCATGAAATGAGAGAGGGAGCCAGCTTTGACAAAAGTATGTAAGTTTGGATGGAGTAAGATAAAACTGTTTACTTCAAATGAATAGCTTCGAATCGTTTCATGAAATAACTTAGTATCATTCGAAATTCATAGGATACGAAAATGATCGAATATATATATATATATATATATATATATATATATATATATATATATATATATATATATATATATATATCTTCAATATTTCTAGCAATATTAGGCTATTTTCAATGTTGAAAGCTTTAGTTTTGTTGACGTCAAAACTAATAATTAAAATTAATATTAAAACTAATTAGTTTTGACAAAGTTGTGATAAACAATGAAACGTCAACAAAAATAAAGTTTTCAACATTGAAAATAGCCTGTTGCTAAAAATATTGAAGACATAGCTATCTCAAGTATATATATATATATATAATAATACATATATATTTTATAAATGTATATATATATATATATATATATATATATATATATATATATATATATATATATATACCAATCGAATATTTGTTGAATATCTCAAATGGTTTTCTTGTCCCTCAATATTATTGCAATTATTCTTGATTAAGAAGGACAGCAGACAAGAAATTGGATGTTTGCCAAAGTTTTGTCAAATTTTATTGACATTACCAAGGCTTAAACAAGATGGATAAAAAAGAAAAATTTCGAGATATATCTATACAATGAAACGTCATAAATGTGGAATGAATAAAACCGATAAAAGTAATAAAATTATTCAATAAATTAATTGAAGTAATCATAAACATAAATCAGAGGAGTGAGTCACAAATTTGGAATGAATAAAAGCGATAAAAGTAATGAAATGATTCAATAAATTAGTTGAAGTAATAAAAAACATGAAACAGAGAGTGGAACACACCTTCAATTAGGTAATTTTTGCATAAATGAGCGATGTTTTTACGGACGCGAAACAAAAAAGACTATAACAATAAATGAAATTAATTGTCGAATGCCCAATTAATGTCGTTGAAGAAGCACAAACAAAACATAGTAGGTAGTATATTAAATTTGACGAAACGTTGGCAAATAATTCGTTTCTGCCTGCTGTTTCTTCATTCAAGAAATTATTTTCAATATATATATATATATATATATATATATATATATATATATATATATATATATATATATATATATATATATATATATATATCTTGAAATGATATATATATATATATATATATAACTAATTAGTTTTGATATATATATATATATATATATATATATATAATATATATATATATATATATATATATATATATATATATATTATATATATATATATATATATTCCATATATATATATTCCATATAAGCAAGGCTGAAAGTGAGTTTAAGAGTATAACTATGGAACTATATCCTCATAATCTGAATAAATTTGAGAAGTAATTCATTCAGTAATGGTGAAAATAAAAATAACTGATTTTTATATGATTTCATCCTATTTGTGAATGCAGATTTTTATGTAGGAAAGACGAATGCTGTATTCAAGTTTATAATAAGCAGAAAATTCCGTTCTGACCACCAATATGATATTCTAATGGAATTTCAAGCAGCGACATAATGGACGTTTTTATGCTCTGAACTAGTTTTTTACTCAAAATGAAGTAATAATTACAAATGGATTCAATTGCAGCAAAAATCCCGATGTAAAATTGAATTCCAAGAATAAACGAACTGTACACATTTCAGTCGAAATGAAGCATTTCAGATGGAATACCTAAATAATTTTCATTGAAGAATACAGAATGCTCCAGTAATTTGGGCTCCATAAGAAATATTGGAATAATTGCAGTTCATATTATGAATAGTAAAAATCAAATGGCCATAAGAAAACCTGCGGATAATCACAACATATACATAAAGGTAGTATGTATTGATAAAACATTTTCACTATGGTACTACCATAACGAATTTCTAATTGAGATGAGTTCGTTCGATAGAGTGCTATGCAATTTTTGTGTATGTCGAGGAGGCCGTTTTTTGAAACCTCGAATTGGAAACTCCAATTTTCAAACCTCAAATTGTCGGGCTATTGTGAAAAGACATCAAAATCGAAACTCAACAAACATGAAGATATTTCATGATCAAACATGAAGTGTTTTAATTCTCAGTGATTTTGGAAATTCACAAGACATTATCTGGTAAAAAATTGACAGATCTGTAGAACTAATAGTCGACACTACTTCTTGCACATAGTCCCTGTTCAGAATATCTTGGAACTCAGCAAAAGAAAAATCACAGAAATAAGCAGTTGCAGCATAGTGCCGCGGTGGCACTATACTGCAACCTTCAGCTTCATACACCGAATTACATTCCATTCTAAATTCTGCAGAGACGCCATTATTCTCCTGTACATTTACATGATACATACATATCCTTAGTTTAGTTAAATACATATACGTAGATGATGTTTTGTACATATAGTTAGATGTCATGATAGAAACAATATTTGTTTCAAATATTTTCGAAAATAAATAAACTATGCTGTTCGAATTAATTGGGACAAACAATTTTTTTTTTCGTTTGAGTTACTGTAGTAAGTATGTGAGTACCAGGGTGGCCCAAACACCCTCACACCTGCTTGTTTACTACCTGAGGTGACGTGATGTTTCGACCTTGACCATCATTTACATTCTGACCGGTTTACCTCACCAGCAATTCAGTTGTGAGCCTACCGGTGCGACAGTTGGTGGTTTCAATTTTGATACGTGATGTATTGTCTTGTCCAAAGATGGATATCACTCCGAGAAAGCGTTCCAAAATTATCGCTCTTAATGAACACATATCAATGACTGTAAGAAATATAGCTCAAGATGTTGGTGTGGGAAAGTCCAGCGTTTCGAGAATTTTCAAAAACATTTGAAGAAAGTGGCTCATTGTCTCAAAAAGAAAAAGAAACTGTAGCCGCAAACGCAAAACTACTCCAAGAACAGACAAATTGAAGATAAGAAATAGCAAAATTAATCCGAGAAAAACTAACACTGATATTCGAAGGAAAATAATGGTTTCTAGTGTGGAGGTGAGCACCTCAACTGTGCGAAAACGACTGCTGGAGGTTGGGCGTAAGGCAAAAAGAAAGCAACTGCTTACCCAGAAAATGATGAAGAAACGTTTGGCATGGGCCAAAAAGTACCGTGCGTGGACTGTGGACGACTGGAAGAAGGTGGTTTTTAGTAATGAGACACATTTGTTTGTTCAAGGGTACAAATCAAGTATTGTTAGACGAAGTGATGGAGAAACTTGCGGCTTGATCACATCCAGCAAACAGTAAAACATCATTCGAAACAAATGTTTTGGGGTTTTTTTCACAACCAATGGCACTGAACGATTAGCTCCTATATGAGCTGGATGATTAATTCAGTGAAATATATTGAAATATTGCGCACCAGGATTGTAACATTCATGGAAACGTTTGATGGAACATTTCAACACGACCCCCTGCCACAATTAAAAACAAGTGCAGGCCTTTATGCGTGAGAATGAAATAAAAGTACTCTATTGGCTGGGGAATTCACCTGATCTCAATCCCATTGAGAATTTATGGAATATTTTAAAGAAACAATTGGCAAAAATGGATTGCACTACGAAAGAAAAAATGATTATATTGAAGAAAATTTGCTCTACGCTAGTGGAATCGATGCGTAGACGAGTTCAAGAAGTTACTTCTGCGAAAGGAGGACATACTTCTCATTAATATGAAGAATTTACGCTATTTTGTATGTATTTACTTCATTAAAAGGTAAGATTTTACGAAAACATTGTTTTTTATCCTTTGTCTCAATTAATTCGAACAACATAGTAGGTTGAAATAAGACAATGTACTAGAGCAATTCCAGGAATTTATTTGTTACTATTGTCAAGACAAAAACTACAATTTTTGTACTGGTCGTTGAAATTTTATGAATACAAAGACTTTTTGATTGAATAAAAACTTAAATTCAAACACTTCGAGGAAGTCGTTTATAATGACGAAACGTGTCATGCTATGTAGTCAATACAGTGTAAATCATACGTTCAAGTGTTTGAATTTAAGTTTATATTCAAATACAATGGATTTATATCAAGTAAACGCCAGCACTATCAAATATTTAAGACTTTTCAATTTTTAAAATCACCAGAAAGATGTTGATGATTTGTTCCATAGTCGAAACAATCATATTAAGGTACAGTTAATTTAATTTTATACTCAACTAAACAAAGTGTTCCACTTATCATTTATAATTTTCATTAATACTCATCTGAAAGCAGTGGGCAGTTGCCTACACCAACAAGTGGAACTGAAGTAAACACGAAATAGAATTTATCTGCCGTAAACAGCCAAGAATTAATTAAATGGCGATTCGGAAGCATTTAAACCAACACGCAGAACTGTCGCATGCACTATCATTTATTCATAAAATTAGCACAGAGACTATTACTATATTTGATCAACGAATTGTTGGGGTTTGGTTTTTGACCCATTTATTGTGTCGTGTACTCAACCAATCAATGTTGTTTTCCCAGAATGCCCAATATGTCAATAAAAACATCTACGGCTTGTTATTTTTCATAGAAACATATTTTTTTCATTTCCGGGGTGGCATTGAAAGAGCAGTCAATCTGTTTGATGTATTTTCCGTGTTTTTTTCAACCACTAGGTCACTTATGAAAGGTTATTCGTTATCAAGATGAAACAATTCTGAGAATGGGGCTGATTAGAGCAGAGATTTCTTTCCTTTCAAGTCAAAGTTGAGAATGTAATATATTTGATGTATAATGACAACTGATTTCCCACAAATGCTTTATGGCGCATTGCTGAAAATTATAACAATATAGCTTGTAATATTTGCCTTAATTTGAGAAAAATTTTTGGATTGAAAAGTTTTTAGGAATTTTGGGAAATTTGTCAAAATATTGATGAAATTGATGATGACAATGACGAGAATAATGGAAATAATTTTAAAAATCGATGACCTCAGAATTTATGTGCATACGAATACTATCCATGAATGAGATGATTGAAATTCATGGCTCTTTCAATTAAATTTTATTCATATTTTATCATGATCTAACAAAACACATGCAGTCCGAAAAAAACGACAGTTTGGTGTGGTTTATGGGCTGGTCATCGGTCCATTTTTCTTCAGACGACCGTGAAAGAAATGTTACTGTCAACGGTGAACGATATCGAACCATGATACGCAACTTTTTTTTGCCCCAGTTGAGCGAGTTGAATTTGGTTGAAATGTGGTTTTATCAAGACGGTGCCACATGCCACAAAGTTCGTGGAACAATGGATATGTTGAAGGATGAATTTAGTGGGCAGTTTATCTTTCGAAATGTCCCTGTGAATTGGCCGCCAAGATCATGGGATTCGACGCCTCTGGGTCTTTTCTTGTGGGGTTATGTGAAGTCGTCAGTGTATGTGGACAAGCCGAACACGGTTGAAGCCTTACAGGATAACATAACACGCGTAATTTGTGGGGTACTGGCCGAAATGCTCAGTTACATGAAGTTATCTTTAAAATGTAAATAGCAAAGGCCAAGTTATCAATTTCAAGGAAAATTTTGAATATTTGATGCAAATGGAGTGTTCTATTCGATGATTTAAAAAAAAACTTCGATTGAAAAATCAACCTATATATATATAATATATATATATATATATATATATATATATATATATATATATATATATATATATATATATAAAAGGTAACACTTGTGCTATTTGGGACTGTTGTGTAAATCTGTGTGACGTACATCCACATCATCACTTTAACGAAACTTCTTTTAAAAACACGATTTCTCCAAAATATAATATTATCTTATAACATGAAAATAGAACATCTCCTGGTATAAACAGTTAAATTAAAAGTTTGATACAAAAACTGGAGTTGTATTATCATTACTGTTGATAATTGTTGAGCTACCCGAAACATATGTCACATATACGAACGAATTTTGTGTATTTTGGCTCAATGTTTTCGATATACAAAATATTTATCCCTTCAATTTCGACATGATTCCAACCACCTCCAGTAAATTCATCCCTCTTTTATGAAATATAACTAAATGCCAAAATAAATTAAATGCTAAATTATTATTAAGTAGTCACTATGTTCTGATGAAAATAATCTCCCAAAAACATTTAAGTTAATGTTAAACTCAATTTATAACGAACGCAACTACGCATATAATATAATTCTATTCATTAGAAATTCATTTTGACGTATGTGTCGTTATTATATTCGTCTGAAAACGTATTTCTTACGAACTATATCGAGCTTAATTTACCAGCACAGTTTTGACATAAATAATGTACTTAATCTGATTACTTTTGTTCCATTTGTGCTCGTATGGCTTCGATTAACTTCTGCGTGAGTATACGATGATATGAACACATGAAAATGAAATGTGATATGTCAAGTTTTATACATCATTCCAAAACAGAAAAATGTCGCGATATTCATAAATGAAGATATATTGGATTGTTTAAATATCTACTATACGATTGAAAATTCTTGATTGATTTGAAATAATGAAACCAACTTCTACGTTATATAACATAAAATTTTAATATCGATTTAGATAACACTAAGTTGATTTCTGATTTTCACTATAATTAAGTGAAAACATAACAATATTGTTTTGCCAACACAGTGGCTTCATCAGATGTACATGATAAACTGAGGTAATACCTTGTGGTAATACAATCATCACAATGTATTACCTCACTTTATCATCTACTATCATCATCTATTATCAAGTGTAGTGGCGCAACAATATTTTAACGTTTTAATTTAATTTTAGTGAAAATCAGAAAACTACCTGATATATAAATTATGTATTTAGATTTTCATTAGGTATCGGACCAATCAGTGATATAAAATTTTATTGAACGCAAAAATGGGCTTCGGATTCACATCCATCAGAATTACACACAATGTGTACGATAAAAATGGATTCCTTATAGACAAAAGTGCAATATATAAGAAGAGAAGGAAAATGAAAATCATGTTTTTCTCAGATATTTTTACGACTCTAGATGTGGTGTACTCAATACTTCGAGCGAAGGAGCCAAAGAGCGAGGAATGTCGGATTGCTGATGTAACGTTTCATTATATTCATTAATAATGAAATCTTCATTCTCAACAGGTATAACACCCAATTACAGAAAATAATAACAATGTTGAATACATAACCGAATAATTAAAATGAAAAAGATAAAACAAAGAGCTCAATCTAATCTGAAAAAATAGTAACTTATAACTATATTATAGCATTCAATTAAATATTACAAAGAACTCAATCTGAATCAATTCATATTACTCAATTTGTTTTGTTCACATAACTCCTGAAAATAATTATATAGAGTCAAAGTGAATGTCACAATTAGTGGCAACTCTATGGAATGTAGACTCCATAAACCAAATGGGGGATTGTTTTAAGGATTTGGTCCTCGGACTCGTTATCGACTCATTAATTAGTTATGATTGACTCCTTTCTGTAGATAAACTTTATCCTCCCTCCAAAATAAGAATTTCAAGAACTTTCTGAATAGCCATGGCGTTGATGGTAAGTGTAAATGGGATGCCAGATCATGCTGCCATATTCCAATGTGCTACGGATTCGGGTATTAAATAGTCCTATGAATGTTGAGTAATTTTTAAAATATTTGCCATTACGTATAACGAATCCATATATTTTCGAGGCAGATGAAATAAGTTGGGTGATGTGTGGGACAAAGGAAAGCTTTTGGTCGAAGAATACATCAAGATCTCTCACCTTATCAGAACGAGAAAGAACCTGACCACCGACGCTGCAATCACAATCAATTCGGTCTTTTTTCCTTGTAAAAGAAACAAAATTACACTTTGACATATTTAAACTCAAATAATTGTCTTCAAACCAAATAACAACATTGTCTAGCCGAGCTGAAGTTGAACACAGTTGTCCTGTGATCTAACTTCATGATATATTTCAAAATCGTGTATGAACATCAAATGAGGAGAGTGAATCTTATTATCCATCAGATAATTTACGAACAGAATAAATAAAAATGGTCCAAGATTAGATCCTTGCGGTATTTCAGAAGTAAGTATGAACTCAGACGACTGTCTACCCTCCAGCTGTATGAATTGACGTCGGTCAACCAAGTAAGAATGAAAAAAGTTGGTGAGGCTGTCAGAGAATCCAAATTCCAAATTCAGAATCCAAACGAGCGCATGACCAACGTTATCGAATGTTTTCAGAAAATCTGTGTAAATCACATCAACTTGACTGAAGGAATCTAGTAATTCATAAACATACTGTGAAAACAGCATTAGATTGCTTCTCTGATATTCTGATCTATTCCTCTTTTAAGCATGTGATTCATATACTGCTCAATGGTATAAAAGGATGATTTGTTTTGTATTTGTTTTTACTTAGTTGACTGTAAATTCATACTTGACGAAAATGGATGTGAATCCGAAACATCTCCTGGTAATGTTGAATAAACGCTTACAATAGTCAAACTGCAAAGTTTGTCTAATTATATATACAACAATTAATCTTAATATCCAAATTACTATCCCTTATCACGAGATATACAATATATTTGAATAATTCGAATATGAATCTGATCCATCGAAGGGATGGCTGTTTTTTTATTGTTTTTCATGCAAATGAATCATACCAATTGAAACAGAAGACCAATGAATAATAAAACAGGTCTATCAATATATTTCAAGGGCAGTAATTCGATAGCATCACGAGACACCCCATTTGAAAAGTCCCCTAATCCATATTCTAAAAATGAATATTTTCACGGTTTTAATCGAATTTGTATATATATATATATATATATATATATATATATATATATATATATATATATATATTATATATATATATATATATATATATATATATATATATATATATATATATATATATAATAAACTATCAAGTGCAGGTCTATGCCGCTAGTTTCTTCTTTTCTATTATAAATTTACCTGTGTAAACCTTTTGGAATTATATATATATATATATATATATATATATATATATATATATATATATATATATATATATATATATATATATATACTGTATCAAAAGACAAACACGATAACGGAAGAAATCAGAAAACGACGAGCAATATTCTATGTACATGTCTACAGAACGAAACAGTCCAGAATACCGAAGAAACTACTCGATATAATTATGAATAGTAAAAATGGAACAGAGTGGCTAAAAGAGGTCCATAAGGATCTACAACAGATCAATATAAAAAATCTCGAAGATCGCACTGAGTGTCGCTATAAAATCGCACATGTGAAGTTTGAGCAAAAATCAAATAGTCAACCTGGAGTAAAGTGGGCAGATGAACGGAAGAAAGAACATTCAGAGAGGACGAAGCGTTTTTGGGAGCCAAAAAAGATGAAGCAGAATTCCTAATGATTGCGAATTTAAGTTCAGTCGCTCTCCTGATGGGGAACAATCGTAATTTTAATAATAATATGAGAATTATCAGACAATAAGCAATGTATCTTTTCTTATCAGAAACCACGTTCGAAAATCACTATGATGAAAAATTTTGCTGTTGGTTTTCAGTTTATGTGGAAAAAGTTTGTTTTAATACAATGGCACTAATGTAATTCAGTGTTTTATATCTTTGGTACAGATTTTTTTTTCAATTCAGTGGACCTACAGTCTAACGCCGGTGCCGAACGGCCGTGGGAATTATAATCAATGTAAATTTCCCAGCAATTATCATCGTTAAAAGACTCAAATCGAAGACGAACACATACACCTGGGGCTCGAACCCGAATCGAACCTCACCATAGTCGGGTGTTTTTGTTTTTCCGAATAAGCCTGAAAGTCGATAAGGTTCAGCATATTAGAATAATCAGACAACAATCAATGCACATTTTGTTTTTCACATTCTAAAAAACACTACGATTCAGTAAAACACTACTTGGTTCTCATTTTAGATAAAGGATAATTTCTTCAATGCAATTTTCTTACCTCAGTGGTTGTATAGTTTCCGTTTACAGTTAATCGAATATTAGAATAACAAAAAGTTTAACGACAAAATTTTAAGGAGACCTTTCAAATGGCTTGCTTCATCATACAACATCTGTACGAGCTTAAAAATGAAAATTCATGTATCTTGAAATTTTTTCATCTTAACCTCATTTGAAAGAAATGATTTTCGTATATTTGCATGATACGGTACCCGAACAGGTGGAAATACAATCAAGGAGTTGTTCATTTCAATAGAATTTTCAAAGCAGAATGAACTGCTTCCGTACTAATACCCAATCGGAAGTTATAACCTAAATTCACTGGCCAATTGATTTTCTATTTTTACTTGAGATGAGATGATTGGGAAAACTCTCCAGGTCAATTCATTCGAGTGCTTTGGGGCGCCTAGTTTAAACTGTTTCGGTCGTAAAAGATGTACCTATAGGGAATGAAAGTTTGAACACTTATTTTTGAAAAACTCACGAATATTCATAAAATAAGGACATGAATTATTTAAGATGAGAGGAGGATTGCTGAGTTACAAAAATATTTGAGTTTGTACATGTTTAACTTGGCGGGTCATTCTGATGAGAGCCTGAAACCTCGAAACACGTGCCAATAGCTGTTTACAACTCTTGAAATACCAAATAATTCAAATAAAAATAATTCAAATTTCCGGTTTGAGATTCCGTTACTGATGAAAGTCTTCTTCATGGCAAACCGAAATCTCCCAATTCATAGAGTTGGTTCTTGAGCCGCAGATAGTCACTTCGGTCTCAGAAATGCTTGTTTGTTTTTCATTTCCTAGGCAGATTTCCCAAAGAGGTACCTTCTTTGTCTTTGCTGGAGGTTTGTTCCTCTTATCTCAGTAATGAGAAATGAAAAAACTCAAAGTAATAGCAGAACGTCGATCAATAATAATAATTAAAAAGTTTGTTTGACATTACACTGCGATTACAATTTTTCAAGTTAGAATATATCTAAAATACTATGTAAATATTGGAAATATTTTGGCGCTTCTTGCATCAGTGTTGTAAATAAACGAGATTTTCCGACAAAGGCAATGCCAGTTTGTCCTTCGAATTATCTTCTATCAGTTTTGTAAATAAGAATGACACAAATTCAACATTGTTCGTATTTATTATTGCATCTAAGATTCTTCGAATTGTCTCTTTGAAAATCGTTTTAGTTTTGGCTTGACAACATTGATTCTATGTTCATCTTTCATTTCCGCTGAAGGAAGTTATATAATCGATTTGCAAGCTAATCAAGAGAGCGCTGTGTTTTTTTGATGAAGATTTTCAATTTATTTTAGCCTGTTATTTTCCGAAGTAGAGATATCTGATAACAAATATTATGAGTGACTGATATCAGTAGTTATTTTAATCATTGAGTTATGTTTTTGATTCTCAAGTTCTCAATTATATATATATATATATATATATATATATATATATATATATATATATATATATATATATATATATATATATATATATATATATATATATATATATATATATATATATACATATATAAATATTGATAATTGATATGGCCGATACTTGGAGAAAATTAATATCCATAATAAAACAATATTTAGAATTTTCTGATAATTTAATATAAATACGCATGACGACGTTTCGAAGTAATACTTCTTTATCAAATGCTGGATTAATACTTCATATGTTGTATTTGTATATGCTGTACGTTGTAGACGCTGTATCAATCGAGCATTTGATAAAGAAGTAGTACTTCGAAACTTCGTCATGCGTATTTATATTAAATTATGAGAAAATTCTAAATATTGTTTTTTTATATACATATATATATATATATATATATATATATATATATATATATATATATATATATATATATATATATATATATATATATATATATATATATATATATATATATATATGTATAATTCAATGGACGATGAATCTACTCTGTGATAGTTCATATTTAAATGAGAGGTAATAATAAAAACTTGTCTAAAAATCACTGACTGAACAATTCGGAATTTATTCGAATAATCAATTTCAAGAAATATATATATATATATATTATATATATATATATATATATATATATATGATATATATATATAAATATAATATAGTTATATATATATATATATCATATATATATATATATATATATATATATATATATATATATATATATATATATATATATATATATAATTTGTATTGAAATTACGTTAATTTATGTCTCAACGTTGAAAGTCAAATGATATGAGATATTCAATTCTTGGAAATGAAAAGAATTAAAACACTCATAATGAGAAGAAAGTTTCTAGAGTATTTCGAATAGAATAATTCATGTATATTTCAACAACAGGTTTGTAACTAGGTCAACAATAATGGACATTAATATCTATTGATTTATTGGTCGTCTATCTTTGTATATTATCATAGGAGGAATGTTGTCCAATTGTTTAGGGGTTAAAATAATCAATCTTGATACTGGTCGTATTCCGTTAGGGGGAAAAGCTATTATTATAACATTCAAAGAGGAAGTTTCCATGTTTTCAAGAGTTTGAGTTAATAATTCAGTGAGTGAAATGAAGTAAGATAAACGAACCTCTTCAGGAGTAAGAACCACATCTAATATTTTTTATAATTTTTTATAACTCTTTTGGAACTAATTCTTGTAACACTGTGGAACATTTTGGGAGGATCTTGTGGCAATGAAGGGCATTTGACTAATTTATTGAAAAATTTATTCATTACACTTTGTCATATGGTTTTCAATGTATACGAGTTTTCAATTGTACGATTATCATGACTATTAGTCGATATATAAAATACATTCTTTTTCACATACAAATCCAAAGCTGAAGAAATTGTTAGAATTCAACAAGCTTTTCAATCGTATTCATGTCGATTGACTTCCTGCACATTGAAGGAAAAGTTTTCCGGAGTAAATTGAACTGTTGAAACGAATTTTCGAAAAAGAATTCGGAGTGCTTAAACTTATGTCAAGAGTTTTTTGAAATAGTGGTAAATGTTATTATTATATTATTATTATAATGATTGTTCCTCATGAGGAGAGCGATTGAACTTGAATTCGCAATTCTTAGGAGTTTTGATTCATATTTTTTATCTCCCAAAAACGCTTCATCCTCTCGGAATGCCCTTTCTTTTATAGCGAATTTTTGATATTTTTTACATGCATATGTTGTAGATCTTTTTGGATTTCTTTTAGCCACTCTGTTCCGCATTTACTCTTTATAATTATACTCAGTAATATCTTCGGTATTCTAGACAAGTGCATAGAATTTTTCTCGTAATTTTCTGATTTTTTCCGTTCTTTTCAATTTATATATATATAAACAAAAGCAGAAATCGTGGTATTGGTAAATCTTGAGCCCGAAAGTCAATTCGAAGCCGCCGTTGACACATGTTTCGGGCTCATTGACTCTCCTCGGAACGGCGTAGCCAAGTTCAAGGTATGAACCTGGAGATGGAATCAACAACAAAAGAACACTCCTAGAAAGGAATATTCTACTTTTAGGCTTCCACGTGAACTCTTCGGGTTGGGAGATTTGGTAAACATATCCCTTTTGCGGCGACTATTTGTACTTTAAACAGTCTTCAACCGAGAATGTGAAGAATGAAAGAAAAAATGAGTTGCGGTCTATACCAAGGTTTCTTTTTTTGTCTGTACTTTCTCCCGTGAAAAATTTTTTCCTTCGGTTTCATTCTGTGAAGGATAAATACTCGCACAAATTCATAGTTCATGTGGAAGCCTGAGAATGGAGACTTCCTTTATAGCTGTGTTCTTCTCTTGTTGATTCCTTCTCGAGGTTCGTACACCTTGACCTTGGTTACGCCTTTCTGATGCGAGCCAATAAGTTCGAAATACGTGGCAACGGCTGCTTCCAATTGTGTTTCGGGCTATAACAATATTTCTGCTTTTGTTTTACTTTCTCAAACGAAAAATTATTTCATTCGTTTTGTATATAGTGAATATACAAAGTTCATAAATAATCTATACTTTTTAAAGAATTATTATTAATCAATAATCACTTGGTGAAATATTATGTTAAAAAATACTTAATCAAAATTAAAACTCTTGGTTTAAGTTTCACTGGGTATATTAACAACTCTAAATATATTCCGGGTGGTAAACCCATTATCAAGAGTATCCAGAGTAATTTTAACTCGTGAATCCATATCGTTTAAAACTCTTGATGAACAGAGGGCTGTCAGACTTTCGATAGAAGTGCGTCATTTTACCTTGAATATATCTCTTGGGACAACATATTTCTAATGAGACATTCTCCAGATGAACGCCTCTGTTTCTGCCTATTCAAACATTTAAGTATTAATATCACCTCCTACGAAATTCACCGCATTATGAAGTTTCTCTCAAATATTTGAATATTTGGTTGCCATTCTGAATACCCACATCAAGTGAGACGTTGCACATGCCAAAATATGGTAATATTGAGTTAAGAGCTCCGTTTATTCAAATGAGGTTTGTACTGTTCGTTATAATTCAAATGTTATGAATTGTTTGTATTTATACGCTGTTATGCGAAAAATATCCATTGTAAAATTCATACTTTTTACGTACTCTATATCACTTTGATTTTTGCCCATTTAGTTTTATGGTCTAGCGTAGTTGAAGGTATTTTTCTAGTTTCAGGGCAAGGTTTTAGAATTGACAATATATTTATTTACTTTTTTTTTTTATTTAATAGTGTTGGCGTTTACTTGATGTAAATCCATTATAATTGAATATAACTTAAATTCAAACACTTGAACTTATGTTTTACACTTTATTGACTACATAGCATGACGCGTTTCGTCGTTACAAACGACTTCTTCAGATGCTTACAGAATAATAACAACATTTTGAAAAATACAGGTATATATATATATCAGGGAATTTTGGTGTTCTATGGTTTTGGTTTTACCTAAGATATTCCATTCTGAGAATAATTTCTATTACCTGAAAAGGTTTAACAAGGGTGAATTGTTTAATTCTATCTGTTCATTGAGCAAGTTTCCAGAATTTTTAAGTCGATTTATTTCCACTACTTCCCAATAATCTAATTGACTACTTCTCTCTATATTGTGTAGAATTTTGAAATTCGTATCAAAAGTATGGTTTTCTGTTAATAAATAGTTAGCATAATTCGAAGTACTTTTATTATGGGCGAAGCTATATTTATGTTCCTGTATTCTAGTACCGAAATTTCTACTAGTTTTACCTATATATATACCAGGACATGTTCCACAATTCAATTGGTAAACACCTGATTTGTCTTCTCTTTTAATTTTGTTTTTATTGTTCTTAATGTGTCTCGATAAATTGTTGTTCGTTTTAAATGAGATATTAAAATTATGTTTACTTAAAAAGGTTTTGACTTTTTGACTGACGTTTCCAAAGTATGTTAAACTGTTATATTTACGATTTCTATCCGGCTGATAAGGAAATACTAATCGTAGAGCTTTCCGATAGAGTTTTCTGTCCAGAATTTTTGACACGACTTCGCTTTCATAATTGTTATTAACCGCAATCTGTTTAATGATATTCAATTCTTTATTGAAATTTTCTGCCGATAAAGGTATATTGGTTAATCTGTTTATCATACTTTGAAACGCTGCCATTTTATGTGGGTATGGGTGGCATGAGGAGTTATGGAGCTTGTAACGACGAAACGCGTCATGCTATGTAGTCAATAAAGTGTAAACCATAAGTTCAAGTGTTTGAATTTAAGTTATATTCAATATTTATTTACAGTTGACTTTTTTTAAATGTTCGAATAACTCTTCAGGAATTTGTTGGAAAGCTTAGAAGAGGATTTTTCTGCCTTATGAACAACTGCTTTCAACCTTCAATGTGGTCGTTATAAAATTTGAGAGCTCTTGTTGCTTGGAAAAGTTCACAGTACATTCGGGGAGAAATAACTGGGTAACACTTCGTGATTGACTTGAATTGTTTCTGAAATTTTTTTATTGATGAGATGAAGGTAATGAAAAGTGAGAAATATGGATGGCTAGTTGGTTTCTTTCTAATTACAGACACTTTCTTTCACTGATTGGTGTTTTCAAATCTGAGTAATTGAATGAGATACAGTTGGAAATGTATTTGCTATCGGTAAATTATCGTACTACATTCATATTGAGTGAATGTCAAATTAATGTTTGTGATATGAAACACAGAAGAATTTAGCGAAATAAAATTAAAATCTTCACTTGGAAAAAGATTCAATGTGAAGGAACACTGAAATATTATTCTAGAAACACAAGTCCATAGCAAAATTTCAAACTTAGAGTAGAAGAAGAATGTATAATCAAAAAAATACGTGAATATATTATTAAGGAAGTCGTTACAAATATTAAATAGTATATAGGTACATAAACTCATTCTTGTTGAACAACAGTGTCTGATTGTATAAAACTAGAATATAGTCCAATTGAATAGAAATGCCTCAGACAAGAAAAATAAAAAAGCTGATATGATTAAAACTAAGAATTAAAATAGGAAAACTGCCTGTTCTAGATCTTCATATATTTTTCAGATATGCTTTGGCAAATTCTACCGAGTCAATTGGTGTTCTTCAATGAATACATATACAATTACTGAAATTTTTAAATTTTTAACGCTATGAAGCGATTTAAATAAAGGTTTATAAAATTCGAACGACCCATTCAATTGAAGCAGTGTTGTTAAAGATAGAGAATGCATAACAATTTATCAAGAGTTTTTTGTTTCAGACAAATCATGGAGCTTGATGAAGAACAGGGTCTGTTGAACATAGGTAAGAAACATACATGAATGTTTCAGCCGTATATAATGTATACAGCTGATATATATATATATATATATATATATATATATATATATATATATATATATATATACCAAAATGAACACTAGAACATTCATTCGAAAAATTCAAATCAACCAAAAGAATGTTATAGTAGAGCTAGATATGTGAACGTGTACGATGTGATGTCTCCATTATCCTTCAAGGAAAGAATGTTAGAGAAATATTGAAATCGATGCCACACCTGATGGAATTGCGAGACATATGTTTCGTTCTGCAAGGATCTCGTAAGTCGAACCACGTCGAAGTGAGGCAACGACTTCAATCTCCAAGCATCTTCTTGTGACTCCAAGTGAACTATCGTAAAGTAATGAATACTCCACAATTCCATCTATAGGAATCTGTAGAAAACATCTCTCAGATTACGGACACACCAAGCATCGAAATTTCACATATCTTCTATACCTGTAGGTATCTACTAAATTGCAATGTCTATTTGATAAATATCATCATATGATGTTTTCAAATGTCAATAGGTTGCGTTAGTAGTACGCTCGCGGTTCTTCCCGTATTTCAGGGGTCTATTCGGCGATATTTTTAAGGAAATGAATCATTTTAAACTACGATGGACTTGGTGAGACTGACGAGTTCCTCGCAGAACGAAAAATATGTCTTGCACTTCCATCAGGTGTGGCATCGATTTCAATATTTCTCTAAAATTTATCCCTTGAAGGATAATAGAGACATCACATCGTACACGTTCACACATCTAGCTCTACTATATTATTCTTTTGGTTAATTTGAATTTTTAGAATGAATGTTCTAGTGTTCATTTTCTTAAATATTTCATTCAGTGCCATAAACACAAAAAATTAGTTTCCTTATATTATTATAATTGAAAATAACTATGTCAAACAGGCAATAAATTAATTTTGAAAAAATATATACATATATATATATATATATATATATATATATATATATAATATATATATATATATATATATATATATATATAAGGAAATGAAGTTTGCATGCTTATGGCACTGAATGAAATATTTAAGAAAATGAATAGTTGAACAATAATTCGAAAAATTATAGTAAAGCTAGATATGTGAACGTGTACGATGCGATGTCTCCATTATCCTTCAAAGGACTTTCATGGAAATGATTTTCAATGTTAGACAGCTATTGAAATCGTTGCCACACCTGATTGAAGTGCGAGACATATGCTTCGTTCTGCAAGGAACTCGTCAGTCGCACCATGTTCATCGAAGTGAGGCAACAATTTCAATCACCAAGCGTCTTCTTATGACTCCAAGTGGATACCGTATAGTATTCTTTTTCATTTATTCTTTTGATTAATTTGAATTTTTCGAATGAATGTTCTATTGTTCATTTTCTTAAATATTTCATTCAGTGCCATAAGCACAAAAACTTTACTCCCTTGAAAATATCGTCCAATAGGTCCCTGAAATACGGGAAGAACCACGAACGTACTACTAACGCAACCTGTTGACATTTGAAAACATTGTATGATGATATTTGTTGAATAGACATTGCATTTTAGTAGATACCTACGGGTATAGAAGATATGTGAAAGTTCGATGCTTGGTATGTCTGTAATTTGAGAGATGTTTTCTACTGAGTCCTATTCATTACCCAACGGTATTCCACTTAGAGTCATAAGAAGATGCTTGTGGAGTTCCTTGCAGAACGAAACATATATCTCGCACTTCCATCAGGTGTGGCATCGATTTCAATAGTTCTCTAACATTTATCCCTTGAAGGATAATAGAGACATCACATCGTACTCGGTTCTCATGTCTAGACCTACTAGAAACTTTTTGTTCACGTCACATGGCAGGCGCAACCTATTGGTGCAGATAATATATAGCTGTCTAATTTGAATAGACATATTAATCAACAAACAACTAGTTCATCAGGATGTTCAATAGATCAATTGAAATCAAGCTTTAAAATCTATTATTTACATATTCTATAATCATCCTCAGAATACTTCGATTATTTCTTTTTTTTCAGGTAAATCACAACTTACAGTTTCTGTTGTGGACATAACTCCCTCTTCTTCCCAACCTAGTCCACTTTCAGTTTCACTGTTCGAAGCTTCATCAGAAACGGGAAATGGTAATTATCAACACATACTCATTTTCTTTTACTCATATAATTTGTACATTTATAAAATACAAGTGTCTCTAGTTTTTCCATTTTCTACAATTACTATGTTCACACCTTTCGAGATGTTTGATTCTTGAAGATGATTGAATAAACTTAAAGTCAAACACTTGAACTTATGATTTACACTTTATTGACTACATTAGCATCTGAAGAAGTCGTTTGTAACTACGAAACGCGTCATGGTATGTTGTCATTAAAGTGTATATCATAATCATTTACACTTTATTGACTATATTAGCATCTGAAGAAGTCGTCTGTAACGACGAAAGGCTCATGCTATGTAGTTAATAAAGTGTAAATCATAATCATTTACACTTTATTGACTACATTAGCATCTGAAGAAGTCGTTTGTAACGACGAAACGCGTCATGCTATGTAGTCAATAAAGTGTAAATCATAAGTTCAAGTGTTTGAATTCAAATTTATATTCAATTATAATGGATTTACATCAAGTAAACGCCAACACTAATAAATATCTTGAAGATAATATGACAACTCGAAATATGTCGTATAAGTAGTTGTCAAATGTAGACCTGACGTTTAAGTGACCTAGTTATATTTATTGCCCTATTCGTAAAACGCACAGAATTCATACACTTCTGTAGTTGTATTCAATTTTCGTATTTCACGGTTTGCCTCTAGATGATAAAACATTACAATCATCTAAAATTTTTGAAATGTACATGTTGAAACGACAAAATATTGATAAGTGAGAATTTATTTATCTTTTTTACAGCTGCAATCTCATGTTGTTTGAATCCTCGACCTCTTCTGCACTTCGATAGTACTCAAAAATGGGGAAGAGCAGCCCAATATGCTATGCGAGAAAATCGGAAAATTGCTGGTAAGGCCACCTGCCAAGGAAAAGTGTACAACTTCCTAGAACGACCAGATAACTGGAAATGCTTCGTGTATCACTTCTTCGTGTGAGTGATGAATGTTTATAATGCACACCTCTTTTATTTGCCATTAGTTGTCACATGTATAATTTATTTTTTAAGGAAACTTTGTATAATCTAAAGCTTTACAATTATATAAATTTTGTTATAATTGTGCTCATCTATCCATCTTCAAAAACACTAGAATGAGAAAATTGTATACTATGAGTCAAAATTTTCGAACCCTCTTGAGATGCTTCCTATGTTGAAAGAATTTCAGTTAGAGTTTAGATACTGAAAACATTATATTTTTACGGGTTATACGTATATAAATTTGTCAAATTTCGTGGTGAACGTTTTCAGATATTATCCATATTGGGACAAATCTCCCACAAGTTCTTTTTTCACTTAAATAGTAGATTGATTTTTATTGATCGCGTATACAACAAAACAAAGTTGCTTTGATTACGACCGTCCTTTATAAAATCAGTTTGCCAATCTTGCTTTACTGCAACGTGGTCTTGTGAGATCAAAGAGAAATTTTCTCTGTGTTGGTGTAAAAGCTCTACTGCTCTTATCAATTCGAGAAGGTATATTCCAGATATATGGTATTCATGACATGAATATTGATGCATAATGCAGTTGGAACGAACAAAAAAGGCACTCAGTTCAGAATAATTTATATCGAGCTGAGAATTAAGATCTTAAACACACTTCCACAGAAGAAATATTCAGGAAATTTTGAACTAAACATGGTCTATATATATATATATATATATATATATATATATATATATATATATATATATATATATATATATATATATATATATATATATATATATATATATATATATATATATATATATATATATATATATATATATATATATATATATATATATATAATATATATTATCATATAATTATTATTATCATAACGCATGAGAAGAGATATTGAACATGAATTCGCAATACTTAGGACATTTGCTTCATCTTTTTTGACTGACAAAAACGCTTCATCCTCTCTGAATGCTCATTTTTCTTTCATCTGTCCATTTTATTCCAAGTTGGCGATTTGATTTTTGCTCAAAAATCACATGTGCGATTTTATAGCGACACTCAGTGCGATCTTCGAGATTTTTTGTATTGGATTATTTATTATATATATATATATATATATATATATATATATATATATATATATATATATATATATATATATATATATATATATATATGTTCCAAAAATCAACAAAATTCATTAATTTTCTAACACTTGTTCAATTGATTGTTGGTAAATTTGAAAATTCTCAATATAAAACGGTTGAAGATTATCAAAAATGGAAATTCACAACATGTTTCACAATGGAGATACAACAGATTGCATCATCATTGAAAAATATTTCAGAAGTAAGAACAATAGGTTTTTTATTCTGTACAGGCTTAATATTCAATTACAGAAAATAATAACATAATGGAGAATACTAACTGAATAATTAAAACGAAAGAGATATAATAGAGCTCAATTTAAACTAAAAAAAACTAAAAGAGTAACTAATAACTAACTAAATGATAGAATTCAATGAAATATTATAAAGAACTCAATCTAAATCAATTTATTTCAGTCGATTCCCAGGAGTTCACGTAACTCCTAATAATAACTTTCATGGATTCAAAGTGAATGTCACAATAATTGGCAACTCTATTAAATGTAGACTCCATTATCAGAACAAGAAAATACCTGACCACCGACGCTATAATCACACTCAATTCGGTCTCCTTTCCTTGAGAAAGAGACAATATTACACTTGGACCCATTCAAACTTAAATAATTGTCCTCATACCAACTAGCAACATGGTCCAGCGCGAGCTGAATTTCAACACAGCTTTCCTGTGATCTAATTTCATGATATAGTTTCGAACTATATTATATGTCTGCGAACATCAAATGTAGGGTGTGAATATTATCCATCAGATCATTTTCGAACAGAATAAATAACAGTGGTCCAAGATTAGACCATTGAGGTATTCCAGAGTTAAGTGTGAACTCAGAGTACTGTATACAGTACTCTGAGGGTACAGCTCTATGAATTGACGTCGGTCAACCAGGTAAGAATGGTAAAGGTTGGTGAGGCTATCAGAGAATCCAAATTTGTTGTGTAATTTCTGTACAAGGAGCGCATGAGCAACTTCATCGAGAGCTTTCTGAAAATCTGTGTAAATCACATCAAATTGGCCGGTGGAGTCTAGTACTTCAGAAACGTACTGAGAAAACACCATTAGATGTTTTGAACAAGATCTCATTGACATGAATCCATGTTGCTCAATCTTGATGATGTTTCTGATGGCTGGATATATAGCATTATAGACTATAATTTCAAAAAATTTGGAAAAGTTTGATAAGATAGATATGGGCCTGTAGTATGTTTACAACAGAAGGATCACTTTTTTTCAAGCCAGGTAGGTATCTTGGCCGATTTCCATATTCTAGGAAAAAGTAATGGATTCGAATTTGCTTAAATACAATATTTCACAATAATACTTAGTATTTCATCAGGACCAGAAGTAAGTTTATCAGAAAGTTTTTTGGCAGCAATAATGATTTGATTTCGAGTTATTCAAATGACACATATAGCGTCATGTCTATCAGAATTGTTTACATTACATGAATTGTTGTTCAAAGATGTATTATATACCGAACTAAAATATTCAGCAAAGGCGTTAGCTATGGTGTTGGTTTATGATAAGTGACCATCTATCATATAATTCCACCAAGTAATGAAATTGTTTCATAATTTATATCGTTGAATGGTTTTTTTCTATAATTCAGTGGACCTACTGTTTCCGAACGGATAATGGGCTTGTAATCAATGTACATCACCCAACAATTATCATCATCATTAAACTACTTAAATCATAGACAAACACATACACCCATGCCATCACCGGGACTTGTACACGAATCCTAGTCTCCCGACTAAGTTTTCCCGACTGATCCACGGAGGCGACATTGAATTATTCGTACATTTTTTGAACTGTTTTAGAAAACAGTTCTAGAGCAGTTATTGATATAAAAAGATCAAACTGTCTGCGATGGAATTTATGAATTCGTCGTGAAAGGGTATGATATTTTTAGGAATAGGAAACTATGCTAGTTAAGTACATAGTTTCTACACGTTATATGTATATATAAGTTTCTATCTTCGTTTGCATTGGGCACTTCTCAGCATGAACCGAAAAAAATTCCATTATGTGTATTTATAATTAATGAACAGACAGGTAAGTTAATCATTCAAGTAATTAGAACTAAAAGTAGTGCGGGCTTTATTTCATATCATTTTGAATTTCAGGGTTAATGACGCTAGCAGAGCATGCCACTTTAATTATTTTACATGGGACGCAGCTGTTGAGGTCGCCGAATATGTGTTTCATTAATGTGGCAACAATTCAAGCAAAATCTGTCAACAAAAATTGAAGTCGCTACTTTAAAAATGGATGATTTTTTTTAAACTCCCATTCATTCATCGAGCAGATGAACAACATTTGAGCCGATTAAAAGCACACTGAACAACAGAAGTGGAAAAATACCAAAAGTATTAGCCAGAATTGGGAAAGTGAATATTCAGTATTTTGGGAATTATTTCTGAAGACGAAAACTATTAAAATTTTGAAGTTATTGAAAATTTTTCAAATATTTCACAAGTATTTCGAAATATTCGTATTAACTTACTATCAAGAGTTCAACACAAAAAAATATTAAAAAAGTAAGACTCCAACTATTATAATATTGAAAATAATATTTTATAGTTGAAATTTGTCTTCTTTGTATCACCGCATTGAAGAAGAGATAAGACGTTACCTGTCACGATATGAAGAAGTATTATGACAGTTGTTGGTCAATTTAAATTATTATTCTTAAACTTTATTCTCTTTCTTTGTTATTTTATGTTTTGGCTCTCTAGAATTTGTATGGACATTTGCATTTTTGAAATAGTAGCAGTGTTAATTTAGCTTCTGAAGAGGAAATTGTACCTCGCAACGCACTCCATGCGTATAAGTTAATATATGAGAAAATTTTAATTTGTATTTCAATGAGAAATATGCATGATTCCTTCTCTAAAACTAAAATTTGACAGCTAATATTATAAAGAGTCAGTTAGTCACTTTTTTTGAAGTAATGGTTTCAGTCTGGCTGCGGATGCTCCTGACAATGTTTCACCAAATTTTGTACGTAGCAGAAATGACAATATTACAAAATTCTTATTGTTAAAGTAATGGGTGTTTTTTTAGAAGTACAGAATTTTAACTTGGCATTACTGTTGAAGATGGCGACCGATTTAACAGCTGAGAAGTGATTTATTCTCACTTTGGTTTGGCAATTCATCATGAATAGACTCACGCCTGAACAACGCTGGCAAATACTGCAATTTCATTTCGAAAATAATGGTTCTGTGCGGAATACGTATCGCGCACTACGTCCATTTTATCGTCGAAAAAATCGTCCATCAGAGCAGTTAATTCGATTAACCATGGAACGTTTTCGCACCACGTTTACTGTTATTGATAACTCGCATCCCCAGAGACGCCATACGGTGCGTACAGAAGAAGCTATTGCTACTGTAGAGCGTAGCATTGAGGAAGACCCGAATGAGTCCATCCGCCATCGATCACAGGAATTGGATCTGTGTCCATCCACTTTATGAAAGATTTTGCGGCAGGATCCTGGTTTGCGTGCTTACAAAATCCAACTCGTGCAAGAATTGAGGTTAAACGATCATCAAGCAAGGCGTAGATTCGTCGAATGGGCCCAAAACGAGATTGCCGTTGTTCCTGATTTTGATAAGCGAATTTTGTTTAGCGATGAAACGCACTTCTGGTTGAATGACTACGTCAATAAACGAAACTGCCGCATTTGGAGTGAAGATAATCCTCAAATGTATGTCAAAACACCGTTACATCCGGAAAAACTGACTATTTGGTGCGCTTTATGGGCTGGTGGAATCATTGGTCCGTACTTCTTCAAAAACGATGATGTTCAGAATGTTACAGTCAATGGTGATCGGTATAGAGCCATGAATACTAACTTTTTCATTCCTTGAATTGAACAACTATGATGTCCAGGAGCTATGGTTTCAACAAGACGGCGTAACATGTGACACAGCTCGTGCTACAATCGATTTATTGAAAGACACGTTTGGTGACCGCCTAATTTCTTGTTCTGGACCTGTGTATTGGCCTCCAATATCTTGTGATTTAACACCGCTAGACTACTTCCTGTGGGGCTATGTGAAGTCTATGTTGTCTATGCGGATACGCCACAAACGCTTGACCATTTGGAAGACAATATTCGCCGTGGTATTGCCGATATACGGCCACAAATGTTGGAAAAACTCATCGAAAATTGGACGTTCAGATTGGACTACATCCGAGACAGCTATGGCGGTAATATGCCAGAAATGATATTTAAAATATAATGACACAAGATTATCTTCCGAAAAAAAAAAATTCTTGTAAATTGAATGATCAATCGTTGTTTTATTGCATTTTAATACCTCAAAAAAAACACCCTTTATATATTTATCTAGAGCTTCTTCCTCAAATTGCAAAATGTAATAATTTTCAAAATATGTTTCTCATGCTGTTCTCCTCTGATTTAAACTATTCCGTTGATACAACAGAGGTTTAGGTGAATGTTTCAGCTTTCATGGAGTTGAACCTTGTTCGAATCTGGAAAAAAGAGTTACAAATAAATTTTTCCATTCAAAAGATGTATTGCATTCCACTCAGCACATCTGTTCAATGGATGGTTTGAAAGTTATCTCAAACTCAGTTTTGAAACTATTGTACATTCTGGTGTTTCAAAATATTTTATTACTATAGAAAAGAAATATTTTTATAAATGTCCAGTGAAAATTCAACAGCCTATGTTAACATGAATTATGAAAAAAATTTACCTGACAGCTACATATATATTTTGCATAGAATAAATATAATATTTCCAGAATTTGAGTAGTATTTATCCTTAAGAACAATTTTCAATTTCATGAGACTCGAAATTATTGAATAAATTTCTTCATGAATAATGTACTCATATTACAAATATAACTAAAAACATTATTTCAAGATTCTGCAATTTCACAATATGCTAACTATGATTTTCCTGTTATATTATGAATGTGATATGAAAAATTCGAATGTTTAAATTCTAATACATATGAAGAGTGTAACAAATATAAATCAATTTTTTCAAACAATAACGAAGAAATCCAAAATAAATTAACCGAAAGATATAAAGTCACTTCAGAATGATCTCCTGATTCTGAAGTTCATTGGATTGAAATGTACTTATCAGGAACTCACAGCCAGAACAATCAGATTTGAATTGAAAAGTGAATACTAGCTTTAGATTGATTGTTCAGAGAATTGTGTTATCGTTGCTTAATAGAAAAATTGGAACTGTGATTACAAAAACTGGACATTCGATTATTCCTCAATGTGACTACGAAATGATCTATTTCCTGCATGGTATTACAGGCAAAGAAACTTGCGATTGCTGCGATAAATGATTGTTTTCTCTTCCCAATAAAGTATAATTCTCTACCCGAATATATTTTGAACAAGTTTAATGAATGAATACATTCAATTGTTGATGAATTAACTGAATGCTCAACGAATAAATGATATTTCATTTCGATATTATCCTATTATATTATTAGCACCTGTAAGTCATTTAAATTCTCTCAGGAATCAAGTTCCTTTCGTTTTTTATGAATCAGGATGCATTATATAATCTATAATAATTTATGTTGATTGAGAAGGCGAGCGAGGCTTATTGTACTATTTTCAAAGGGCATAATAGTTCAATTCAAAACAGTTGAGCTATTCAAATGATACTCGTAATGATACAGCGTGAACTTTCTTTGACATATGTTTCGGACTGCTAACGCACTCCCAAGGAAGAAGTCGATGCAATATTTTGAACAATTCTTGTTGAATTCAGTCATTGTTTTGAATTGTACCCACACTCAATAATAATTTGAATTGAAATCTTGTTCTTATATTTTGCGAAAACATTTGAAAATAATATAATGAAGGTATAATTTTGTCATATACCAACTACTGATGATGAACTGACTGCTTGAAACCTGTTGCATACTCAAAGTAATTAATTATCTTGTATTATTTTTTAACACACTAGAAAAATATTAAGCCCAGAATTTAGTTTGAGTTATTGTTCAATCATGTTTCAACGAGAGATTAACGTGAATTCATCTTTTTTCGATAATAATAAAATTTATTTAGAAATAGCAATTACAAAGTTCATATATACATCAAAGCTCAAAATTTATTATCAGCGATAATTTTTTGAAACGAACTGAACTTATCTACGCTTAAATACCTCAAGGCATTGTTTTTATGTAGCTAGACAATTCATTTAATGCATTGAATCCTTCATAAAATATATTTTTTCTAGATGAAGAAAGCTTACGAACTTACATGTAGAAACTATCATCATTTCTTATATTATACGCGTGCTCATCACTGATACATTTACATGACATTACAATTGACATTAGTTCTAAGCAATTCAACGTGCTTTCGATTTGAGTATATATAAATATTACATTTAATAATTGTTCGTTTAGCTCTATTCTGCAGTTTTGTAGCTGCTTCTGAATTTTTTCTTTGCTCAATCCCAATAACAGAGTGAAACATTATTAGAACTGTGACATTCTTATTGACTTGAAGCGAAAAAACTCCACACATGTCGTCGCATTCTTTCCAGTTTTTCACGGAAAATTGATTTTCTTGGAGATTTTACGCAATATGAAGTCGACGTGATAAGTCGACTTCAGTTTTTCAACAGAAATGGTCTACGTTAAATGCTTTAGGAAAAAATTTGTGATATTTCAGTGACCAAAATCGTGAGCACTTTTTCTATTATGTTTTAATCATGAGGAACTCTCGTTTAATTACTGAAATAGTTCCGTTTGTGACGCTCCTTCGCATTCGCCATTTTGTGAAAAGTAATTAAGTTATATTTGTACTTAAATTAGAGTACTTTGTAATTTTAACAAGGAGTTAGGTAAAATGAATAGAAGCAATGAGTTTTGAAATTTCAAGATGCTTCTATATTGAAGTATCATTACAATGAATATGAAAGATGAAGATGAAAGTAAATTCTGATCTGACAACCATCAGTTGTTATATAAGAATGTTTGTCAGAAGTTTCAAGATATAGAGAAACTTTTTTCAAGTCTGTAACAGCTTGTACTTTCTCTAAAACTGATATTACACTTCCTCACTAAGAATGTCTTTCCTTAATATCAAGTAGAAATAATTACTTGTTGATTTCTTTTATGTACCATTGGAAAATAACCTCTTCGATTCAGTTTCGAACAAGTTTCATTTGTTCTTCTAAGGAGTGGGAAGTTTCTATCACTGTTTTCGATTTCTTCATTTATCTTTGTCATCCAATTTGAAAATAATGCTGTTGACAGTTATAGTGTTGACACGGAATCGGTATAATTCGTATTATTCCAACGAAAATTGCATTTTGTTCTGTGCAAATACAGATAAGGTTTCAATATTGTTTCAACACGATGGCTGTTTACTCTAGGAAAATTCTGAACTACATAAGAACAATTTCTTAATTCAATATTCATATATATATATATATATATATATATATATATATATATATATATATATATATATATATATATAATATATATATATATATATATATATATATATATATATATATATATATATATATATATATATATATATATATATATATATATATATATATATATATATATATATGTTTTTTTTTAATGTTCTCAGCAATAACAGGCTTCTTTTAATATGAAAAACTTTATTCTCGATGACGTTTCGTTGTATATATCACAACTTTGTCAAAACTTTGACAAAAGGTAAAGGTAAAAAAGTAATGGGTAGAGGTAAAATCGAGCGTTTTGCCATAGCAACTAAGGTGCCACTAGTTCATCATATCAGATGAAATTGTTCATAAACTAGAGTTGTAAAATGTATATGACTTGATGAGGACGTTTGATACTTTCAATGTCAGATGTATTCATGTATTTTTCTATAGATTTTTTGAGATTTGAGATGTATAGTAATCTATGTATTATGACCATGAATTACAGCATATATTTAGCAATATATTTCTGTCCTTCTGTGGAAGGATTTTGAGAATTGAAGTAAATGGCTTTCTTTTGTTGAACGTGACGCAACTGAAGAGTGCCTTATAGTACGAAACAGGCACTGTCTTGGTTTTACAATAAATGTAGTCAACTATTTCAATATATTCGAACATATAAAATAACAGACAGAAACAACAATTCACATGATCATAATATACTTCATATATACTTCAATTTCAAATGAATTTTATCCAAGATGATATTTTTCGTTGAAAATTGTACTCCTTAGAATCTAGAGAATACCCTGCTTTCGTAGTGGAATCTGAGACGAAATTCTTAGGAACAGTTAGAAGTTGGAGTACAGAGAAATTTCTATCAAATGATTCTTTCCGGTTTCCGACTCTCTCAAGTCAACATGTTGCCCTTTCATTTATAGTTGCAGTCCCTACGGTCATAATTAGACCGAAGAACGCACAAAAGAGAGTTTCTATAAGAACATGCGCAGGTGATGTTCTCCTTCAGGAGGAATTCTTTATAATGGCTAAAATATTTCCCTTCAAAATGAATTTTACTAAAATCTATTTCTTTGTAGGTTATACTGAACCTTGTCTCATAAATTAGGCCACTTATTTCTATAGTATTCCAAATTAATACATAAATATACAGATATAAATAAACATTCAAACAAAGATCGCAGTTGAGCGTTGTGTAATTTTATAGCCTCTTATAAAAATACTTTGCCTACAGTGTTACACATATCATATATAATTGAAAAAATTTGAGTTATTGAATGGGTAAAGTGCAGATATCATGAACCGAAAAAAAAGAATTTAAAAATAGTTATACAGGTCACACAAAACGGAATTAGGAAGGGAAATACAACACAATCGTTACACAGTATCTTTATTTTTTCTTGATTTTTTCTTCGCTGGGTTGAGTTCAAGTTCAACTTCTAGATTTACCTATATATCAAGACTTTATTACGCATTTTCCAATGATATTTTCGGTTAATATAATAATGAATAATTCGGTTGTAAACACGCACACACACCATATATATATATATATATATATATATATATATATATATATATATATATATATATATATATAATATATATATATATATATATATATATATATATATATATATATATATATATATATATATATATATTTTTAAATTGATTCATTGCCTGTTTAAGATATTTTATTTTGAATGTTTTCAGCAATAACAGGCTTCTTTTAATATGAAAAACTTTATTTTTGTTGACGTTTCGTTGTATATCACAACCTTGTCATAACTGAAAAAGTTTTGGCAAAGTTGTGATACACAACGAAACGTCAACAAAAATAAAGTTTTTCATATTAAAAGAAGCCTGTTATTGCTAAAAACATTCAAAATAATATATATATATATATATATATATATATATATATATATATATATATATATATATATATATATATATATATATATATATATATATATAACGTTGAAATGATCTTAAAAAATCATATCTTTTTATGTAAATAATGAAGAATATTGACAAAACATTCAATTTTTACAAAGAGTTCTCGAGGACCATCTTCAATCAAGCACACAGGTACTAACTGTCTCAGTTTGTTATAACTCTTCGTGAATAATACGTACTGGTTGACATGACACACATTATGTTTATATTTACTGTGTTCTTTTTGTGATTCATGTGTACTCATTTGTAGGATTACATTATATAATATTTCTACGAAATTTATGCTGGGATGTTCAATTTGAAATGTTATTATATATCTGACCGAAATTTTCTATATTTAGTTGATGGTATTCTTGTGAAATTGCGCAGCGATCATTTCTGCTATATTTCCTTTTTCGTCATTATGTTCAGTATTTCAACATTTTTGAAATTGAAACTGAGAAGGCTTTCGATGGCATATTTTGCTTGTGCATGGCATCTAATATTATTTTCAACAGAGTATTTATGATCATAGATTCTTTTGTGTACATATTGTTTTGTGTTTTCGATGTAACTAGCATTGCAATCAGTACATTTAATCTTGTAGACGGATTGTGTCGTGTTTCGTTCTTCACGTTTTCGTTTTGATCTAGTGGAATTTTTGCCTTGTATAGTCATTCAGTTCATCTGCTACTTTTATGTTATATTTTTCGAGGCAAATTTTAATTTTTTGTGATAACTTTGGTATGTAATTGATTCCGACATATTCAGCATCTTATTTATTTGTGTCATTTATTTTGAATTTTTGAACACTTGAATACATAAAGGTGAACTTTCGCCGAAGGGTTCATCCACCCTTCTATAAATTTGAATACATGATATTAAATCATTACCGTTACAAAGAGATATAAAAAAAATAATTTTGGGTAGAATTCCCAGTAATTCTTGCTTAACAAATGCCCTGAAGAGTCTTTTACTTAGTGCGAGTGGAACAATATATCCCGTTCAAATAAAAAGACAAACTACAGACGAAATATATGCTTATTATATTTGGAATGGAACATTTTCGGATTTCATTTCTAATAAAAAAGTAACAATAGTATTAATAATATAATATAAAATAATCAATTTATAATAGAAAAAATAATATTTATTAATCTCAACAATTGTTCACATTACAAAACAATATTGCAATGAATAAAATAGAGATAACTCAAAAGGAAAGAAACTATTTTCGACAAGAGACAATAAATTCATTTAATGAATAAAATTCGCAGATCAAAGTGAAACTTTGAATGCGCTTTCTAAATAACATAATATCTTGAATGACTTTTAAATGCTTAGGAAGTAAATTGAATAAACGTATAGTCATATAGAGTGCTCCCCTTTCAAATCTACTGGTACCATAGATAGGAAAGAGGAAAGTATGTACTTGCCAAATATTATTTCTATTGATAAATGGCAGATAATAACCTGTTTCCAACTTGAGGAAGACAAAAAGGCGATTAATATATATACCTAACACTGTTTGTATACTGTTGGATCTGAAACCTCCGCGGCAGGCTTCTCGAAAGTCCAATCTGCACATTATTCTCAAGACCCTTTTCTGAATGAGAAAAATTTCATCGACACTAGACGAGCTGCCGAAAAAGATAATTCCATACGTTAGTACATATTGAAAATTGGCAAAGTAGAGAGTTCTCATAACTTCAGCTCCTACTTTACTTCTGATCATGATAAACATGTCAGCAGCAGAGTTCAGAATCTTCCTCAACTTATCAACATGATGATGCCAGCGTAGATGTTTGTCCAAAGTAACACCCAAGAAATTAACAGTCCTCAAATGCGATCGAACTGCTACCAAAGCACAAAAAATAGGATAGTCTTCCACCGACAGGGTGCCACAGAAGAAGATACTGAGTCTTGCTATGATTAAAGATGAGACCATTGTCGTTCACCACTTATGTACAAAGCAGTGAAACGGTTAGAAACCGTGTCTCCACTTGCCTGGATGGAGGACAAGATATTTCTTGGTATAACCAAGAAATTGATGTTATCAGCATAAAGAATTGACATGAAATTAGATGATGGTTTCATGTAGAAGAGGGAGTACACAAGGACAATAAAAAGTAGAGGTCTCAGCACACTTCACTAAGGAACACATCTAGTAAAGTGTCTAGTGGAAAAATTAACTTCACCATCCAAATCCAGAATAACTTTCTGGCGGCGATTGCTCAGGTAGCTCTCAATAAACCTCAAGGACATATCTCTAACCCCACTCACCTCAAGTCTAGCTAGTAAGGCCTTATGTACAATATTGTCAAAAGCCTTAGTCAAATCGAACAGCAAAGCCAATCGAAATTCACCATTCACAAGCACTACAAGGACAGCATCCACCAATTAGAAAATAGCAGTTTCAGTGCCTCTATTTCTTGTGAAACCACGATGACAATTAGCAAGGACATTGAACTTCCGAAAAAAATTGAGAAGTCGGAGAGCCAGAATCTTCTCAAATATTTCGGAAGAACTTGATAGAATGCTAATGGGCCTTCAACCATTCAAATCACAGACACTTTCTTTCTTAAAGAGTGGCTCAACCAGAGCAACTTTATTTTTTTTTACTTTATCTCAACTAACATATAATTTAACATTATATTTTAATAGCATCAACATAATGTGCGTTCATGTTGAATGAGTTATTCATACAAATCACTCTCGCGAAAAAATCTCGATGAAGAACATTATGTGAAGTATCGTCACCGGAAAATTCTCTTTGAATATGCACACTCGATCTGCGGTCTGACAATAATACCACCGTTGAACCAGAAAATCCCACGAAATTCCATTTCATACCATTCCCTACTATTTACAAACACATATTCATAGCCACCTCACCTCTGAATATTTGAATAGATTTGCTGAGCCTTGCGAATAAATGTAAGACTACTCACCTCAATCCCTTCCCTTCAATCTACGTTATTCCGTCGAGATCATCCCTTTGTAGTCCGTTTGCGTAAGATCGATGGTCGTTTTGAATTCTGACATGTTTGCCCCTGAAACTAGTACTCGGCGCGCAAACAACAGTTGGTTGCGAGAAGTCGTCGCGAGAGCCCGATTTTCACAAGTTTTCCGGAAAATACGATCGTATGTGCGCTTTATTCGATGTGACTTTAAATCGATTTGGCGGCGGTGCAGTCAGTTTGAATTAAGTGACGCTTTTCCGATTGTAACTTCGTTCTTTTTAATCATTCTAGTTAAGATGTATGAAAAATACGACTCGAGGAAATATAGTAGACTAAATGTGGATATCGTAATGTTCTATGATTCTTACAATGAGTATCGACGTTCGATGAATACACACACTTTGTCGAATTTCAACCAAACGTAATTTGTTTTTACAAATATCGGCTAAATCATCAGGTACGGCTATTTAAATTGTGAAATATCTGATATTATCATGAAAAATATTGAAGTATTCAGTTTGAAGAAGGTCACTGTTTAAGCCCGTAAAATATCGTTAATGTTTTTTTGAATATTTATATGTAGAGAGTTTTTGAAGTAGATATTGAATTTATAAATCAATTACAGTTTATGAATATGAAACTATCATTAAAACTTGGTTTAATTTCAAAAGGTTGTATTATAGTTCAATTTTTCAATAAAAATATTGAACACATAATCATGTTCATGAATGTGTAAATAGAAACTAAGTTTGAAAGTAGTTCATTATCGGCTTTTTGTGCAACAGTAACACATTACATATTTTGAAATTGTGTTAGTGTAGAGCTAATATAGATCTAGTGGAGAATATGATTAATTCCGAGTGATTCAATCTATTCGTTTGATTGTTTTCCATACCTTGATAGTATTGTTCATTGCAAGGAACATATGACAATAGAATTTGTTTTTGTATATATTATATATAAGTCGTAGGCTTTGTTTAGATGGAATATCAAAAAGTTTTGACAAAGCTGCAATTTGTAGCAAAATTTGGATGAGAAAATAATTGCTCTTTTCACTATGTATCGGTTTTCAGTTGAAATATTTCCATACAAGAAAACTGTCGAGAAAATTTCTCTACAAATTGAAACATTATCTATAGGTTGAATTGATAAAGCTTCGATTATTTTTTGAGTTTATCCATTTATGAAATTTTTATCAATTGATAAAAAATTTGTTGAGACCTATATATATATATATATATATATATATATATATATATATATATATATATACATATATATGTTATTATTGTAACGATTTTTCCCCATCAGGAAAGGATTAAACTTGAATTCGCGATTCTTAGGACTTTTTCGCCTCCCAAAACACTTCATTCTCTCTGAATGCTTTTTCTTCCGTTCATCTGTCCATTTTACGCCAGGTTGGCGATTTGTTTTTTTGTTTAAACTTCAGATGTGCGATTCTATAGCGAAACTCAGTGCGATCTTCGAAATTTTTCATATTGATCTGTTATAGATCTTTTTGGACTTCTTTCAGCCACTCTGTTCCGCATTTACTCTTTATAATTATATTGAGTAATTCGTTCGGTATTCTGGACTGTTTCATTCTGTAGACACGTGCATTCTGTAGAACTTTACTCGTCCTTTTCTGATTTCTTCGGTTATCGTATTTTTTTTTTCATAAAGTTCATTCTGAGGTATTTTCACTCGAATGCAGTTTCTATTGGTAAGCCCGTAAATCTTTCTGAGAATTTTCCGGTCTTGTTTTTTTATTTCTCTAATTCTTGAATGACCGTCAATAACTATAGTTTCAGTTGTATATTGCTTGTGGACGAATCGTTGTGTTATAATGGCTCAATATGGCGTCTATCGAAATGCACTTTTTGTTATAGTACGCCCATGTTTTCTTCTTGGCTCTTTGGAGCTCGGTAATTATCTATTCATTAGCGATTCGGTTTGAAGCTATATCTATATCTATATATATATATATATATATATATATATATATATATATATATATATATATATATATATATATATATATATATATATATATATATATATATATATATATATATATATATATATATATATATATATATATATATATATATATATATATATATATATATATATATATATATATATATATATATATATATATATATATATATATATATATATATATATATATATATATATATATATATATATATATATATATATATATATATATATATATATATATATAGATATATAAACAATGATAAAAGGAGTATTGCCTTGTGATTAAATAGAAAATTTTATGGGTTATAGGCAAGGAAGGAGGCCTCTATCAATGAATTTTATCCAATTTGTTTGCCTGGTCTCTATTTCCACTGTGTTTACAGTCTTCATCAGGACCCTAGAAAGATGTTTATAACAGAAATCATGTTGACATTTAGTTTTACAACTTACGGCTAACTAGGAAATATAAGTATGACCAATACCATCAACAGGAAAATGTGAAACTAAAGAGTGTAAGTAATATTGTACAGGAATCAAATGTCAACCTAAAAATGTAAAAATTCTTAAAAATATATAAAATTATCTTAAACACCAGAGATAGATAAACAGACGATCATATATGACAGAAGACACAGAGACACAAATTGTCACCGAAAAAAGTAACAGAGGTGAGAGAGCAAATACCGTGACAACAAAAGTTACACTGAGCACGTACCACATAGTGTTTAATAATTTTAATAGACACTATGTGGTACGTGCTCAGTGTAACTTTTGTTGTCACGGTATTTGCTCTCTCACCTCTGTTACTTTTTTCGGTGACAATTTGTGTCTCTGTGTCTTCTGTCATATATGATCGTCTGTTTATCTATCTCTGGTGTTTAAGATAATTTTATATATTTTTAAGAATTTTTACATTTTTAGGTTGACATTTGATTCCTGTACAATATTACTTACACTCTGTAGTTTCACATTTTCCTGTTGGTGGTATTGGTCATACTTATATTTCCTAGTCAGCTGTAAGTTGTAAAACTAAATGTCAACATGATTTCTGTTATAAACATCTGTTCTAGAGTCCTGATGAAGACTGTAAACACAGTTGAAATATAGACCAAGCAAACAAATTGGATAAAATTCATTCATAGAGGCCTCCTTCCTTGCCTCCTTTATATATATATATATATATATATATATATATATATATATATATATATATATATATATATATATATATATATATATATATATTCATACTAAAAATTACATGAGAGTTTCTAATAAATAATCCCATTATCCCAATTAAACTCGTATTTTCTGTAATAAAACGCATTAAACAACATATCAGCAATTCCAGTGGTCCTTCAAACTTGAATTTTCATTGATCCACGTATCTAAACTATATCAGTACAAAATAGGGATAACATGTTATAGATATCAATGTTAATATCATCTTTGTCAAGATACATTGTACGAGGACATAATTTGGTTTATAGCTATAATTTGCTTTATGTGCTGTCAAAACCCAGTATTAAATCATGCCATTACAGTCACCGTATTAGGAAAAATTATGGGATTTTCATGCGTGATATATGATTGTTAAAATTTCTTATGGATTGATGGCTGAGTTGATACAATTCAGACACAAAGTTATAACATTTTCGTGGGAAATTTGAAATTTATAATATGAATATTATCTCAGATGATATTGAAAATTGTTGCTTATGAAAATTCTTATAGTAACAAAATCAAACCATGAAAGATTTTATGATGAATATAAATATATATTGGTGAAAAGTACATTATAACCCGCCCCAAAAATGCAGCAAAGAATATGCAAATAATTGGCTTAACACATTTAGAATTTGCTTTTGAACTTCAATTAGTCCTTCCAAATTTACATTTTTTTCGTATTTTTATTTCGTGCTTTTGAAAAAATTCATTGAAAGATCTCCATTAAATTTTGAGTAAAAAATGGAATGAGGTGTTGTAACGTACTAAAAATGTTGATTGTGGCATTTGGCGAGTCTCCTTTCTCAAAAACGTGTTTACAAGTGTTACAAGCGCTTTGAAAATGGCTTCTAAAGATGGCCTCTAAAGAGAGGAGATGTTGAAGACGATGAGCACCATGGAGTTGCGCAACCACGTGACGACAACAGTGAAGAAAATGGTTTGGTAAGATCGTCGGATAACTATTAGAAAATTTGCGGAGGTTGTTGGCATATCACTAGGCTCGTGCCATGAAATTTTCACAGATATTTTGATCATGAAACGTGTGGTAGCGAAGTTTGTTTCTAAATTGCTAAATTTTGAGCAAAAGCAAATTCGGATTAGAATCGCACAGGAGTTGTTGAATGACGTCAACGACTATCCGGGTTTGCTCGGAAAGGTTGTAACTGGTGATGAAACGTAGGTATATGGGTATGACGTCGAAACCAATGATCAATCAACCCAATGAAAGCGGCGAGAAGAGTCTAGACCGAAAAGGACACGCCAAGTTCGATCAAATGTGGAAGTCTGCCCAGTGTTTTCTTCTTTTACTTCGTAGGTAACGATGAGTTCATGTCAATATGCCTAATCGCGGTTAATAAGGACCACTACAAGAAACGTTTCGTGCAACGTTTGCATGAAGAAATACGGTTCAAACGATCGGTATTGTGGAATAACAAATGAAAGATTTTGTATCACGACAACGCACCAGCTCACACATCAATACTTGTTCGTGATTTTTGGCCAAACACAACACCGTAATCGTGCCGCAACCACTGTATTCACCAGATTTGACTCCCTACAACTTTTTCCTATTTCCAAAACTGAAGCGACCGATGAAATGAAAGTGTTCTGACACAATTGATGAGATGAAGTCGGAATTGAAGAACGAGCTGATGGTCATACCGAAAAGTGCATTTCAGAAGTGCTCCGAGGATTGTAAGAAGCGCTGGTAACGGGTGTTTTTTTCAGAGGTACAAAATTTTGAGTCGGCATTACTGCTGAAGATGTCGACCGATTTGACAGCTGAGAAGTGATTTATTCTCAGTTTCGTTTGGTAATTCATCATGAATAGACTCACGCCTGAACAACGCTTGAAAATAGTTGAATTTTGCAATAGTGCAATAGTCCAATTTCATAAGCGAATTTTGTTTAGCGATGAAGCACACATCTGGTTGAATGGCTACGTCAACAAACAAAACTGCCGCATTTGGAGTGAAGATAATCCTCAAGTGTATGTCAAAACACCGTTACATCCAGAAAATTCGACTGTTCGGTGCGCTTTATGGACTGGTAGAATCATTGTTCCGTACTTCTTAAAAAACGATGATGGCCAGAACGTTACAGTCAATGGTGATCGATATAGCGCTATGATTACTAACTTTTTCATTTCTGAATTGAACAACCATGACGTCCAGGAGCTGTGGTTTCAACAAAACGGCGCAACATGTCACACAGCTCGTGCCACAATCGATTTATTGAAAGACACGTTTGGTGATGGCCTAATTTTACGTTTTGGACCTGTGAATTGATCTCCGAGATCTTGTGATTTTACACAGCTAGACTACTTTCTATGAGGCTATGTGAAGTCATTGGTCTATGCGGATAAGCCGCAAACGCTTGACCATTTGGAAGACAATATTCGCCGTGTTATTGCCGCTATACGGCACAAATGTTGGAAAAAGTCATCGAAAAGTGGACGTCCAGATTGAACTACATCCGAGCCAGCTGTGGCGGTCATATGCCAGAAATGATATTTAAAATGTAATGCCACAAGATTATCCATCGAATAAAAAAAATCTTGTCAATCGAATGATCCATCGATGTTTTATTGCAATTTAAATTCCTATACCTCAGAAAAAAACACCCTTTGTAAGTGCATTATATTTGAGACGGAGATCTTTGAATGGGACAAAACTGATATTGATGAAAAAATACTATTCGAAAAAACTTAAAATTTCCCTTTTCTTTTGATCAAACCTCGTACAGTGTTTATAAAATGCCTGCTTGGTTACGGAATTCAAGTTTTATTCACAACGGAGTTATAGGATGTCGAAAATTGCAAATCAATATTTAATTGATTTCAAATATTGAATATTCTCATAAAATATTTTTCATTATCTTTAAAACTGATTCATTTCGGCAGGCTCCCAAATTTTCCATTCACTATTCAATAGTAATGGTTTAGGATTTGTGTAATGGATTAAGGTTTCTGAATAGAATGTCGTGTGTCGAAAGATTCTGAAGATAATTGAATAAATAATTAGAAGATGTCGAATCTGCCAACACGAGATATTTAATTAACTTTTATGTGGTTTGGCGTTATTAGGGCAGTACCAATCACTGTTTTCTGTTGATCAGATAATTGAGTAATTCAATTTGTCCATCTAGGAGCAGTCGAATGCGATGAATTTAATCTCCTCAGGATCTCATGAATTGTTATTCGATGGTATGCATTCATTATTGTCGTCATCAAATTCAACAAGCTTTCCAGAACGTTTTAAATCTTCATAACCAATATTATTACCTGATCGATATTATAGAAACTTGTTTGTCTCAGAGTGTTCCGTTAAGATCTTTTCCATACAACTTTAATAAGTTTGTTTGAGACGGCATTTCAACTTCTCCGATATTTGAAATATAGAATATTCATCATTGTACTAATCATAGCCATATTTGAAGAAATGTGAACTAAAAACTACTATATAAAATGAATCGACTGTTTTCACAAGCAAGGTCTGGTAGACGTTGTCAAAACAAATAATATATAAAGGTCACGTTTTAGATGCAACTATGATCAGAAGTCATATTTCAGTTATAATATATATATATATATATATATATATATATATATATATATATATATATATATATATATATATATATATATATATATATATATATATATATATATATATATATATATATAATTAATCGAGGCTTATATATGTCAACTCGAAAAAATCATCATATGGTCAACACTGATGATGAATGAAATATATATTTATTCTATTAAAATAAAAACACTTTGCTTTGTTTCACAAAATTTATAATGAATACTTTACAATTGTTTCGAGGTGTTACCCTATTTTCTAAAGTTAAACTCTAAACTATCAAATAATATTTCACGAATAGATCAGCGAACATTCAATCGACTTTATATATTTATTCATTATAACCTAATCTATATTAAATTTTAACATTACCTGCCTGATAATTCACTATCTGAACATTGTGAACAACGAGGTAATTGCGAATCAATTACAAATAAGTGAATTGAAAACGTATTATTGGTGAAGTCGCAATCGAATTAAAGAGATTATTTGAACAATTGATGCTCTTTAATGATTTAGTTGAGCATACTCATAATACATACCTAAATATACATCCATAATTGCTTATAAATGAGAAACTACCATATTTGAAATCTGAAGAGGAATTTCGTAGTGAATTAAGTAGATTGCGGAGATTATAAGAAAAAACAATAGGTTTTAATAGACAAATCTGTTGTAGTACAAATAAATTTAATACACGGATATTTCGATGATTCACGGAATTATAATGAACGGATAATTTGATACGGAGACGTAAATTATTTGATAAACGTTTTTTTTGTTATGTGCTTGTATGCGCTCAAAATCGAATGAATATTTTTTTGTCATTTCGTTAGTGCATATATATTTCGTATATCAATATTATATATATATATATATATATATATATATATATATATATATATATATATATATATATATATATGTATATATATTTTAAATAAAACTCTCAGGAATATGTCTACACAAATGTTGTCGACGAGAACGAACCTATCACTTTCGAAAGTGAATATTAAGTGCGCTTCAAAAGATCTTGTCGAATGATAATAGGATACAAGTGTTTCATCATTATTATAAATCATCAGTCCGTATTTAATCAATCAATCAAGAATCGATGACTTTCAACACGCCCAAAGGTTCTATATCCGAATGAGGACATCACTTTGTGAACATTCACGTGAGCTACCTCTATCGAAGAAGAGACGTATAAACTCTCCATAGCGTTTTAGATTCTTACTCATGACAACATTAGTGCGAGTACGTAGAGGCTTCGTAGATATTTCATTCAACATCACTTTGTGAAGATTCACGTGAGCTCCCTCTATCGAAGAAGAGACGTAGCGTACTCTCCATAGCGTTTGAGATTCCTACCCATGACAACATTAGTGTTTCGTAAAGGCTCCGTAGATATTTCATTCAAACACTACAGAAATCTGTCTGCAATGTGTAAAAATGGTCCCATGCCTAATCGCTCCAGATCACGCTCCGACGGGCAAACAGATAGCTAGTTTCAAGGTTCACGAATTATTCATACTAGTACCTATATACTGAGACTCTTAATCCAAATATCAAAATATTCAGAAAACAAAACTTTCAGAGAGTTGTCTACACAAATGTTGTCATCGAGAACGAACATATCACTTTCGGGAGTGAATATAAAATGCTTTTCGAAAACCTACCACTAGTTGTGTCGAACAATTACTTTAGAAGAAATCGATGTGTCACGAGAGAATCGCATAAACAAATTGAATGAAAGATTAAAAACAACAATACATTTCTAGATTTTATTCTAGTCCATATTAAGTATGAATAGGATAGCTGGTGATTAAGAGAGAATTCAGAAATAGGCAGGAGTATGAAAATCGAGTACATGAAGTGTACCTCCATATTTTCAAAGATAATAAACATGTGAAAAAGTATTAATTATAAGTGATAATTGAATATTGCAATTGGATTCTATGTGATGTAAACGTTCTTCAGGATCATTGATTGATTTGATTTTTTCAGTTCTTCTTTCATACCGTCGTTGAAAATTAATGTGAAAATTAAGTTTGAATTGAAAATCCATCGTAAACAGTACCTATCCTTCCTTTGAATTTGAGGTTTCATTTAATCGGTTAACTCCTGTCGCTGGTAGTTTCTGACATGCCCCAGTTCCCACAGAGACTCTAATCGATACGTAAATACCTTCAAGTATCCACTTATTCGGATGATGGTTTATATCATTCGGTTGTTTAAGCAAACGGGAAGCTGTATGAAGAACATCGTGAAATGAAGGCTAAGAAGAGTACCTCTTTAGGAATTTCAAGTATGTTCAACAAAGGATCTATAGTTTAAGAGAATGGAGACTTAAAATGTTTATTGAGGCAGCTTCAGGTCTCAACAATGCTATTGTAGACTGGAGTGATGAAAACAATAAGTTGAAAAGTAGGAGCTGTTTATGTTCAATTATTTTAACTACACAAAGGGTTTTTTTTTCTTTCAATTGTCCTTTGAAAATTTGTTTTTATGTGGTTCGTTTGAAGATAAGATAACAATTTTAATGCTATATTCAATTTGTAACTCATCTCATTATAACTATTTCTCTTTTTAACTATAGGATAACTCAAACACTTGAATTTGATTTACACTTTTATTGTCATACGGTGACACATTTCATCGGGATGGCCGACTTCACCCTTTATAATTATAAAATTATAGGCAATAAATGCAATTTACCGAGGGAAGTCACTGTGGCTGAGATGTTTTATATATATATATATATATATATATATATATATATATATATATATATATATTTTTATATTTTTTATATAATATGCTCGAATCTTAAAAAAAATGCATTTTTTGGGAAGAAGTATAAAAAATGCAAAAGATGCAAAAAAAATGCAAGTTGCATTTGTTTCGAGCTCTATTGATGACCTTCTCATTCGCAGCTCCAATAGGAAATGTTTCACAGCACAGAGGAAATGGAGATAATTTTTTTAAAAGTATAACTACACTATTTACTCTCCCATATATTCCATTTTGCATTCTGCAGCAGCATTCCATTCTGCACCTATTGATTATAAACAAGGGTTCACATAATACTAATTCATTTTGTAGGCTGCTAATATTCACCCTTCACAATTTTGATGTCAAAATAACAGTCGATTGACAGGATTTCGTTTCTTTGCTATATCATGCTGTGTTTGTCTCTCTTTCACGCAATGCTCATTGCCTACCTACAGTTTAATGCCGATTAAACTGTACAGTTTAAACCTACAGTTTAATGCCGATTCCATAAGGCCAATGCACTTGTCATCAATGTGCATTAAAAAACAATTACCATCAATTAGTTTCTTTAATCAGAGAAAAACACATTTACCAATGCTTTAACTGGGACTCGAACCCGAATCCACCGCACTTTGGTCGGGTGTTTTCCCAACTGAGTCTCGGGGACCGGCAAGCTCATTGCAGTGGTTGAAATGTCGTATTTTCCTATAAAGATTCGTGAAAAATGCGATGATGTTATGCAACTTGAATGCTGAATTGTTTTTTGAGCTCAAACCGTTCACTGTATTGAAAGAGATACATCGACAGGTTGATAAAATATTGATAGGATTTTTTCGTGTAGAAGTATACAGCATTTCTATATATTTCACTTCGTTAAATGTTCGAAATCAATATAACGATTCGATTATTGTTTCTATTGCAAACAAAATTCACAACAAAGACCTACAAATAATTTTCTCGAGTATACTAAGCTTGGAAGTTTTCTCTGAAGTTTAATCTTACTGCAGATATCTTGGTTAGGAAAACTTCGTTTCCATTTTTTTCCTCAACATCGAGGTTGTGGATGAATTGATAGTTCCAGTCGTTATGAGAAATATAGGAAATAAGAGCTCACAGAAATCAGTTCACCAACTACTGACGAATAATCATTTTCATTTTAAAATGAAAAAATTTCATTGTTCGATTCAGCAATGTTTTGAATACTCGAAGTTCAATTTATTTTAAGTTATCGAACATATCGCTCATCGTATTTATTGACGAAAACGAGATTTCACGCAGATCGGAAGCAAACCTTGCTCGGTGAAATGAATAACGAAATTCAATTTCCATTCAAGAGAAGTGATTTAGATGAAAAATTCTGATAACTGAGTTGAAAACTGTCCATACAAATAAAGGAGAAATGTAGATAATGTTTGGAATTTTTCCGAAAGCAAAAAAACAAACTCGTATAGACAGGGTGTGTAATGGTAAACTCCAATACTCCAATATTTTCTTTAAAAATATTTTAGAAATAAAAAATATCGAAAAAATTCAAGTTATATTCAAAACTGAATTAAGTCCTTTTGTAAGCATTCTTCTCAGGCGTAATTACTGTTTATTGAATAATTGCAATCGACTAATTGTTAAGAATGATTCACGATAAAATATATAACAATACCAATACCGATTTTGGGCCTTATAGCTCATACACTTCCTCACAGGGTAACTGTTACGTGTCCTAGATATTTAAAAGGATTACGCTCTGTGGCCGTCCCAAATCATCAGGCTAGTGGCGGCGGTCCCCAGTGCTGCGATTTTAACTATGTCTTGCTATATCAAGTAGCACCGATTTCTGTTGTTCCTTATAAAAATGTTCTCCAAGTACTAGTTTGCTGATGTTAATCAAAGATTTTTTAGAATGGTCACCTATATCAAGATAGTTTCCCTTGCTCCTTTGTCAGTAAGGACAAGGTCAGGCTCTTTGTGGGGAACTGTTTGGTCAGCCAAGACACTGCGGCCCTAGTAGAATCTAAACTGTACATTCTCTAGAATGTACTTGTAGTAGAAGACCTTTTCATTCTGAAGATGATATATAATAATAATAAGTATATATCATTAATCGATTCGGCCGATACTTGATGAAAATCTGATATATATAATTTAAATAAAACTAAGTAGTTTTTCGATTTTCACTATAATTAAATCAAAACATGACAATCTCGTTTCGCCAACACAGTGGTTTCAACAGATGTTGATGATAAACTGTAGTAAACTGATGGTAAACAGTTTATCATCAACATCTGATGAAGCCACTGTGTTGGCGAAACGATATTGTCATGTTTTGATTTAATTAAAGTAAAACTACTTAGATTCTAGAACACTACTTAAACTACTTAGAAAACTACTTAAATCGAAAAACTACTTAGTTTTATTCAAATCATCAGTATATATTTCCAACTACCCAATTACAGGAAAATACATAATGAATAAATATGGTTACTAAATATATCAATAACAAATAAAGATATACAATATAAAAAAATAATTATATTAATAAAAAAATGATCAAATATCATAACCTGAGTCTATAATGTCAATATCTAAATATTCAATCATAATAATAATCAAGAAAACCAATCTCTCAGAACTCAAAGTCCAAGAAAGTCCACGAATGTGGTTGGAGAAGACATTTGCGATACATAATTCGCGGATGATGCATCTTTTATTGTTTTGGGAACCGGTGAGGTACTTAGAGCCAGATGTGAAGAAAATATGACTAACGTTTTGAGCTGGTTCAATGATAATAGATTATTACTGAATATTTCAAAAACAAACATTATCCAGTATGGAAGTGTACAAAAAAAATTGAATAAATTTGAAATGATCATAAACGCCGACTGTTTATCTAGTGTGTCGTATGCCAGGTTCCTCGGAATAACGATGGATGAAAATCTAAATTGGAAGAAGCATTGTGGTGATCTCTGTGGTAGGCTTTCGAGCCAATCATATCTTATGAGAAATCTGAGAACGGTTTTAACTCTACCGCAACAAATAACTTTTTATAATGCAGAGATTCAATCGAGGTTGCGATACGGCATTTGCTTCTGGGGCGTTTCCTCAGGTGCTGCGGATGTATTCACCTGCCAGAAACGTATATTGCGTTCTATGGAGGGCATGAACAGTACAGTCCATGCCGTGGTCCTTTTGCGCGTTATGGAATTCTACCCCTCTTTGGATTGTTTTTGTTGGAATTGAGCACATATATGCTAAATAGGGACAAATTTCTCAAGAACAAAAATATACATGAGAAGAACACACGTGCCAGAAATGATATACGCGTATCATTCCAACGTCTCAACATAGGCAGAAAGTCTGCAAACTGTATGGGTCCAAGACTCTACAATCACCTGCCCCTTGACATCAGGGAGGTGAAGAGCACGGTTTGTTTCAGAAGTTGAGGAGGTATATATTGATGAATATGTTTTATTCTTTAGAAGAGTATCTTGCTAATGTTTCTTAAATTCATAATTTGTGATTTGTAAATGTCTGACGCTTTCCACACATTTTAAATGTATGCATAATGGAAATAAATTATTTGATTGATTGAATGATTTAAATCAAGATACCTCACTGTTAACATTTAAATACACACTTATGATAGAAACAAGTGAGTCCCAGTGCAAATCACAGCAGCTTGATACTTGGTTTGCAGTAGAACATGCAAAGCTAAGCGGCAATTGCGAGAGAGGATTGGTTCTGTGGGTTTTTGAGTGAAATCTCCGTCTTATTCCAGTACACCTCTGAGAAACGAAGAAATTAAGTTCATCCAGAAGCCCAATACAGTCGAGATTATCATTTAGCAAATTGAATAAAAATTTCAATTTATTCGAACTTGTCCTGGTGTGGAGGCTCCTAATGTCAAACCTCTATAGCAAACGAGCGTGATCACAACCCCTAGGTGGATATACACCATCCTCTCGAAATGAGAGCCATTTCAAGAACTTCCTCTGCAGTGCCTACATGTGGTTTATGTCACAATTATATATTGTTCGCCAAACAAGACAGCCATTGTTCGCCAAACAAGACAGCCATACTCAAGTTTGCTTCTCACTAGGGCATTAAATAAATGGACCAGTGTTGAGGTATTCAAAAACAATCTAGCATTGCGGACGATGAAACCATAAACTTTGCTACATGATGAAATGAATTGGTTGATATGAGGTATGAATGAGAATTTTTGATCAAGTACTAGGCCGCGAATCTTAAGCTTCAGAAGTCGAGTCAGATTAGCACCTCCAATGTTGTAATCGAAAGTTATCACATTTCTTTTTCTAGTAAAACTCACCACATTACATTTCATGACATTCGAGTGTAAACAATTATTAATACACCACAGGTTGATATCATTCAGGTCACTTTGTAGCCTCAAACACTCATGTATAAATGACTCGCTCTTAAAAATTTTAATATCGTCTGCATAAGCCCCTCTCATGCAGTCCACCATACCTGAGAGATCGTTAACAACCAGGACAAATAGTAGGGATCCAAGATTGGATACCTGTGGCAGTCTCGAAGTTACTAGAAGTTATTTCGATTTGCAATTCTAAATTTGTACGAATTGACTGCGTTGAATAGCTTCAGTTCAAGTTCTTCATGCACAATCTTTGATATATCTCTTTGGATTTCGTAGGTGCAAATATTTGACATGCCCCTGCTATGTGGTAAATTTTCTATGATGAATCCGTATCGTCACTTATTTATTTCAGAGTCTTTCAGTGATTTATTCTAATATTTTGTTGTTATTATTATCATTCGTGGAAATAAATAACTGATCCTTATTATTTCATCATTTAGAGTTAAGTGGCCATAAGCGAGGTGACGCCTATCAGTTGTTCCCCTGCTTTGCGCTACTTATATACACAGGCATAACATATTATCTTGTTATGAGTACTGTATAATGTACTGAATCAGAAGAATGCATCTGCTTAAATTCTTTTTGCCAAATTCGTGTGTAATCGTGAGTCAAAACATCGATGAACCGAAAACCTGACAGTTGGTGGATTCTAATCTGAACGGTTTCAATTAATAATGATAATAATAATAATAATAATAATAATAATAACAATAATAATAATAATAATAATAATAATAATAATAATAATAATAATAATAATGATAATAAAAATAATAATAATAATGATAATGATAATAATCATAATAATAATAAATATAATAATAATAACAAGTTCTTCATTCTCAACAGGTATAATACCCAATTACAGAAAATAATAACATAATGTTGAATACTAAATGAATAATTGAATTGAACGAGATATAACAAAGAGCTGTATCTAATCTGAAAAAACTCAAATAGTAACGAATAACTAAATAATACCATTTAATGATATATTACAAAGAACTCAATCTAAATCAATTCATTTTAGCGAGTTCCATTTATTCACATAACTACTAATAATAACTGCTATGGAGTCCAAGTGAATGTTACAATTATTGGCAATTCTATTGAATGTAGACTCCATTAACCAAATGGGGGATTGCATTAGGGAGTTGGTCCCTGGAGTCTCTAGGTTGAATAATTCTGTATTACGCGAATTTTGACTAGGAACACGAAATTTCAAAGTGGACAAGAAAGTGTACACAATACTAATGTGTACAGAAATTTTAGTGATGAAGTTTCTCTTCTGCTCCGCAATGAGATTAAACTAAATCGACTCAATAATTCGTTATGATTGACTCCTATCTGTGGATAAACTTTATCCTACCTCAAAACTAAGAATTTCAAGAACCTTCTCTGAATAGCCTCCAGATGGCGTTGATGGCAAGTGCAAATAAAAAGCCGGATCATGCTGCCATAGTCCAACTTCCTACGGATTAGGATATTAAATAGTCCTACGAATGTTGAGAAGTTATTGAAATATATACTTTAGAAGCAGAAGAAACAAGTAGGGTGATGAGTGGGAAAAAGAAAAGATTCTAATCGAAGACTACACCAAGATCTCACATCTTATCATAGCGAGAAAGAACTTGACCACCGACGCTGTATCACACTAAATTCGGCCCCTTTTCCTTGTGAAAGAGAAAACATTACACGTTGACACATTCAAAATTTTCACATTCAAATTTGAATACACTATTCAATTCGACAAAAAACCACCTAGTTACAGATGATGAAAGTCAGATGTTCTTGAATAACCAAAAGAAAGTGTTGAGATTGAAGATATTTCATTAGTGCCAACAAAATTGGTAGCCCTCACATGACTGATAATGTGAAGGCTACCAATGATTGAAGTTTCGTATATCAGAAAAAGGAAAGCTTCTAATCGAAGACTACACCAAGATGTCTCACTTTATCAGAACGAGAAAGAACTTGACCACCGACGCTGTATCACACTAAATTCGTACCCTTTTCCTTGTGAAAGAGAAAGCATTACACTTTGAAACATTCAAAATTTTCACATTCAAATTTGAATACAATATTCAATTCGACAAAAAAACCACATAGTTACAGATGATGAAAATCAGATGTTCTTGAATAACCGAAAAAAGTGTTGAGATTGAGGATATCTCATTAGTGCTAACAAAATTGGTATTATTCACATGACTGATAATGTCGAAAAAAATTAAAGTTGTGTATATCAGAAGAGATATTCGGGTGTTGGGGTTAACAGAATACACCCCGTATATTTCTATATCAATATGAAATTCCATGCTTCACCTTGATAGTCGTCCATCAAATACATTACACTATTATTCCGTAACATTGTAATACTTTCGGAACTGGGTCAGTGATATAATGTTATAATGAAACTCACATCGACAAAAGAATGTCCTTGATACTCCACTTTGCCACGTCATCGATTTTCCATCAAATCCGTTCATGACTTGTAACGGCCGATCGATTTGAATGGTTCTAGTCGTAGGAAAATTGATGTTTTTCGTCCAAAGTGTGAGAAAAAATATTCAAATTCGAATAATTCAAATACGACAATACTCCTAATTTCTGACGATTTTTCCGAGATATTTATACGTGGAGACTATCAATTCCCAGTTATGTATGAATTCAGAAAAGTAATAACCATTCACAGAAAAATTCAATAGAATTTACATATATAGAAGAGTCAAATATTTCAGTATCCCTAATAAATCTGTCACATTATATAAAATATACTCCAACTACTTACCCATAAATATCTCTACACTTGAAACACTAGTAATTGTTTCAAGAAGCTGAGTAAATTATTGAAACCATTACTTTACATCTAGCTCTACTATAACATTCTCTTGAATATAAACTTAAATTCAAACACTTGAACTTATTATTTACACATTATTGACTACATAGCATGACGCGTTTCGTCGTTACAAACGACTTCTTCAGATGCTTACAGGACAATTATTCTGTAAGCATCTGAAGAAGTCGTTTGTAACGACGGAACGCGTCATGCTATGTAGTTAATAAAGTGTGAATCATAAATTCAAGTGTTTGAATTTAAGTTCATATTAAATCATAATGGATTTACATCAAGTAAAGGCCAACACTATCAAACATTCTCTTGGTTAATTTGAATTTTTCAAATGAATGTTCTAGTGTTCATTTTCTTGAATATTTCATTCAGTGCCATTAAGCACAAAAAAAAATTTATTTCCTTGAAAATATCGCTATAATACTTGAAATATAGCTATATTATAACATATTAAATATTAAAACTATATTATTTTTTTGATTAAATTGAATATTTCAAATGAATGATGTTCTAGTTTCCATTTATATATATATATATATATATATATATATATATATATATATATATATATATATATATATATATATATATATATATATATATATATATATATATATATATATCTATATATATATATATATATATATATATATATATATATATATATATATATATATATATATATATATATATATATATAAGGAAATGAAATTTTTGTGCTTATGGCACTGAATTAAATATTTACCAAGAGAATGTTATAGTAGAGCTAGATTTGTGAACGTGTGCGATGTGATGTCTCCATTATCCTTCAAGGGATGAATGTTAGAGAAATATTGAAATCGATGCCACACCTGATGGAAATGCGAGAAATATATTTTTCGTTCTGCAAGGAACTCCTCAGTCGCACCACGTCCGTCGAAGTGAGGCAACGATTTCAACCCCCAAGCATCTTCTTGTGACTCCAAGTGGAAGACCGTAGAGTAATGAATACTCCACAATTCCATATATAGGAATCAGTAGAAAACACCTCTCAGATTACAGACACACCAATCATCGAAATTTCATCTTCCATGCCCGTAAATAAAAATATATAAAATAAAAATAAAATATGGGAATAAACACGAGCCTACTACTAGCGCAACCTATTGACATTTGAAAATATCCTAAGATATATTTGTCAATTAGACATTGCAATTAAGTAGATACCTACGGGCATAGATGAAATAGGTGAAATTTCGATGCTTGGTGTGTCTGTAATCAGAGAGGTGTCTACTGATTCCTATAGATGGAATTGAGGAGTATTCATTACTCCACGGTCTTCCCCTTGGAGTCACAAGAAGATGCTTGGGGGTTGAAATCGTTGCCTCACTTCGATGGAGGTGGTGCGACTGACGAGTGACTTGCAGAACGAAACATATATGTCTCGTACTTTCATCCGGTGTGGCATCGATTTCAATATTTCAACATTTATCCCTTGAATAATAATGGAGACATCACATCGTACACGTTCACATATCTAGCTCTACTATAATATAATATAATATATATATATATATATATATATATATATATATATATATATATATATATATATATATATATATATATATATATATATATATATATATATTATATATCTATATATATATATATAATATATATATATATATATATATATATATATATATATATATATTATATATATATATATATATATATATATATATATATATATATATATATAATATTACTATAATAATTATCTTATACTCTCGATAATGGGTTACTACCCGCAACATATGTAGAGTTTTTGATATATTTACTGAAACTTAGCGAACTGGGTTAATTTTAATTCATTGTTTTTAACATAATGTTTCACCAAGAGATAAGCGAAACCTCCGTGTCATTTATATATATATATATATATATATATATATATATATATATATATATATATATATATATATATATATATATATATATATATATGTATATATATTTCTGTCTTATATATCAGAGAAAATCATTTTGAGTCCATCAAAGTGTAGTTCTTTCCGTACAGTCTGTATTAACAATGTGTTTTCTATACATATTTTGTCCCTTGAAATAGGCTTTAAAAATGACAGTTCTTCTTTTTCTTCAATATTTATCATACCCACAATAAGAATTCAGAATATTATCGATAATAAAACCATACAAACACGCATATGTATGATTTTAGAAAATAACAGTTGAAATATAAATTATACTAACATGTTCCTTGCAAATAACATTTCAGATCAAGGCGTGGATAAATTATTATGATTATTCACATCCTCATTTACATTATTTTACAGTCTCTTTTCAGCACTGTCGAATTTTATCATCTACTAGTACAAGTGGATGAGCATCAAAATGACTCCAAGGTCAGACAGCAGTTGGACAAAATAACAAATGCTTTCATTTGCAATGTTCGGCGAGATGAACCAGTTGCAACAAGAAAATTTATACAGAACTTCTAGAAGATTGAGCTTGGTACCGATTACGAGAAACTCATCCCATGGAAATATTGTGAACTGTTCTCGGAGACACTCGTGCTTTAGGTAAGTTAAAAACTTTACATTGAATTGTTGTATTGTGTTTATTATCTTCTGCGAAAACTCTTCATTTAACATGAGACTAAGACATCTCCGAAATTTCATGAGACATAATCTCATAAAAAAACATGAGAATAATAATGAGAATATTACCATTATATGGAGCTGAAAAAACCGAAAATATTACAATTCTGGAACTATGGAGAAATGATATCAATGGATTTTCAGTAGCTAGAAGCAATTGAAATTATATCGGTATTGAAAAGAAATAAATCGGAGACCGGTAATTGCGATCTTTGAGATATTTGATCTTTGAGATCATCTATGTAAATGAGGTATAATCTGAATAGAAAAGTTCTACGCGTGTTCAAAAGTATGAATTTTTGAGAGTAGCTCAGTTGCTCTTATTGTATCAATATGCCAATCATCGAAAATTTTTCTGCATACAGTCAATTGATGAACGTTACTATCGAGTGCCTTCAATTCATTATTGCATCACCTATTTAGCTAAATATCCTGTAGTATAGTAACCTGAATGTATATTCAGCTATATAGCTGAATCTGGCCGGTTTTAGGGGCATATGAATAGGCTCTTCAATCGCAAAATTTATGCACCCTTCATGAGGAATTCAGTCGCTATAGAAGGTTACTCGATATAGCAGGCTGCGCGCTGTACGTCAAAACCTGATAAAAACTTGAATTTAAATTTCAGCCCTAAAACTACTATGTAATAGTGTAGGTTTTTGTCACTTGAATGCAACGGCAATCATTTAACTCAATCAAAGATTGGTGCAAACAATACGAAACGCGTAAATTTAAGAGAACCAAACCTATGCCCAAGATCGTGAAAAACGAAACGTTGTCATATGCTGTCTACGTAGTATACAATGTTGTAAACTTAGTCAGAAATGTTGATGAGGATGATTAAATGATCCGAATGTTTCAATTCGGCAGCCTTCATGAGCTTTAAGTTTGCGAAAACCATTACTTCATGTCATTTGAGTAAAAATCTGAAGTTGTGTCCTTACAAAATTCGCCTAAATATATCCCAGATACGAACATTCTGGGAGTCATCTTAGACCATAATTTGAAATGGAATAGGCATGTTGAGAACCCGATGCAGAGGCTCAATTGAGTGAGTTACACATTCCAATTTTATTATGTGTATCGCCCAAGTGAGTACGAGAGTACATTGAGACTTATGTCAAAAAAAGTAGACTTAGATGTACTAAAATCAATCTACTACGTAAATTTCCATTTGCCAATGAGTTATGGCATAGTCATTTGAGGAAGTTGTTCTGAAGAGAGCAGAGTTTTCAGTGCGCAGAAGAAAGTGATGAGGATAATTCTTGGAATGGAAGGGTAATATTTGTATAACCTATGGTTATAGATAATATATGTATCTTGTTGTCTTTTGTTCTTGCGCAAGCATGGTGAATATTTCAAAATCCACAGGAACATGAATAATTCCACACACGTTCCGTCATATCACTTTCCCAGTCATTCTCTGACGTTGATATGCACAGAATTGAACATCTATGTGCAGTAAACGCTACAATAATCTAACACGTAAATATCAAACAATCAAAATTTTTCAAAAGTTCAAAAAACAATCTACCAATATCTAGTTAACATAGAGCCATATTGTGTGCAGGAATTTATTGAGTATAAACACGAGCTCCCTGCATGCTAGGCTTTCTCTTTGTAAGTGCTTTAGTTTGTATGTTGACATGTTTTCTATTCACAATATGTTTAATTATGGGAACAAAGACTATTTTTATTTTTATTATCATTAAAAAAATTGAAATGGTGCAAGAATTAAAGTTCCAGGATGCTAGTTACAGACTTGTTTCTGTAATACAGATAATAAAGTCTTTCTCGACTTGTAATAATATCTTGTTGACTGATGAAGCTTAGTGTCATCTTAATGGGCGCGTGAATCTATAGAACTGAACTTTGAGTGCAATAAATGTTTAAATACGAGAAAGTGACCGAATGAGTTACGATTTCGGCGTTAAGGATTAATTGTCCTAACATTTCAAAATATATAAGGAGATATAGGTGAATAACTTCAGAGCGATAAGTGGAAATGCTGAGCAATTTTTCGGGCCGAAACTGCACTGACCAGTTTTGGCCATAACTAAACAATATGGTACTTCAAGAATGAAAATACCCCACATACGATCACTACGTTGTCAGGAGTACGCTTTTTCCTGGCCTTCTCACTATTCTCTTTTAACACGTATAAACTATTTCCTTCATATTATTATGGGCTCTAGAGTGAAAAATATTGAAATGACGTTTGAGGAAGAGACTCGTTGCAAAACAACAACGAAGAGTAGGCTTGTCAAGTCTTCTTCACGAATTTTAGAATCCGATTCAATGAGTACGGAGTACCACTATAACGAGCGTTTACAATTGAGAGTTATTCCAAATAATGAGTACATGTAACCTCTACATGTCGATAAAGTAGAACTTATTTGCCATTGTGTCAAATTACGATCAAGTTGAAAAATTCAAGAACTAAGCATATTATTTGTTCGAGACGCCTTGTCCATACTTCATATTTTTTATTCAATCCATGTTAGTGATGAGTTCCGAAGATTTACAGACAAACAACCGTTTTGTCTTTACTCAGAATGTTTTTCTGCTCTTTATGCTGAAGCATTCTCGTCGACCAAACTAAATAATGAAGAAATACTGAATATTAATATATACCAGGTCTGGCCTCTTAGAGAAGCTGTATGATAAATATTTAATGAGAACATCTACACTGAAAACTGCTGAAATATTCGCTGTCATCTCTTTGAAATGGAAAACGTAGAAAGGCACTTGTCTTTTACCATGTAATTTATATTTACGTCTTCCTTGAAATTTTTAACTTTAGATTGTAGTTTAGTATAACAGTCACCCAATTAGCCGTTTGAATTGATTGTAAATGGAATATTGGATTAAATTAAATACTTGGCTTAATGTTTTACGATTTTATTGAACAATATCAAATAGCCAACATGTTTCGAACGTGATCTCATCTTTAAGTCTTGAAGATGAGCTCACCCGCTCGAAACATGTTGACTATTTGATATTGTTTAGTATAATCGTGAAACATTGAGCCAAGTGTTTCATTTAATTTGATATTTAATCATGTTTCACCAAGAGTTAAGCAAGAATTCAATCTCAGTCATTGAAAATAATATGTCCATTGAGTTATTATTCTGGATGTAATATATTTATTTATATTGTAACAATTTGTATTGTATATTTATATTGTATTGAATGCATCAACCAAAGAGGCTTAGCGGAATTTTGTGATCTTAATTCATTGACGACGTTACCGGTAAAATACGAAACGTCACTTCTAAGTTGGAATACGAAAAAAGTTCAGTAGATATATGAAACTAATTCACCCAGAGGTTTCGCTTATCTCTTGGTGACACATTATGTTATAAACTAAAAAATTAAAAATTGACACATTTGACTTATGACACACTTAAGCTTAACTGAATATATTAAAAACTTTACATATGTTTCGGGTGGTTAACCCGGAAGTATCCTTGAATGGTGGTACTCTACCAAGATTGATTTTACATAACCTTAAATACTATGTAAAAAATTCCGTAGATCTGACTAAACTTACAAAATATAAAAATACCACTGGATACTGAATTGATTTTATTCGATGTAGTGAAATTGTACTCATCCATTACTTCACATGAACTAAAAAGAATAGTCAAAGAACTTTTACTCTTGAACAATTCCCTGTCCTCTACTCACACAGATGAAGACATGTGAGTTGTAAATTTACGCATCAAACAAAGTTATTTCCAATTCAAAGAAAAGATCTATCAACAAACCGACGGTTTACCTATGTGTTCTCCGTTATGTCTGTTACTGAGCGAGATTTTCATGACGCATTTCAAAAACACCTCATTCAATTCATACAATAGTTTAACCAAGAATGTATTTTTCTGGAGAAGATGTGTTGGCGATATACTTTATATATGGACTGCTACAGATAGGCAATTTACTTCCTTTTTGAAATTTTTCAATTTAATCCATCTTTCAATTAATTTCACTCTGGAATCTCAAATCAAACAAGCTTTTAGTTTTTTGGATTAACATAAAAATCGTTCCCTACATTCCTAGTTTTCAATACACAACTCAAGTTGTCAGTCCCAAAAATAAAAATGAGTGTCTTTCATTCATTAGTTCATAGATTACTTTCGCTTCCGTTGTCTGTTGATAATTTTAGAGAAGAAGTTTGTATAATAAAAACAATTGCTATTAACAACGGTTATAAACCCTTCTTTATTCATAAACTAATCAAAAATAAACAGTTCATTATTACAAAGAATTTTTCCCATTCATTCAGAAAAACAAAAAATATATATCATCAATTAATTATATACCTAACTTGTGTAATAAAATTTGTAGTAGATTATATAAAAATAACGTGAATACAATATGCACCAACAAAAAGAATTTGGGTTCATTGTTGGTAAATAACAAGGACAAACTTGACTTATTTTCGAGAAGAGGCGTTTATAAAATATTTTGCAGTGAATGTGATAGTTTTCACATATGTCAAACTGGACAATCTATATAAAAAAGAATCGATAAACATAAAAGATCAATAATGTTGAATAAACCTGATAAGGGTTTTTCTGAACACTGCATTAAACATAATCATTTCTTGGATCCCACGAAGACGAAAATAGTACACTCAGGTAGTAAGGGTAAAAGATTAGATACCCTTGAAGTCTTGGAAATTCCGATAGCCAAAAAGAAGACTTTACTTATTTTTAATGACCGAGTGGATTTTTCCGTGAACTCAGTGTTGAATTCTGTTTTTTAGGATATATAAGTGAGAGCTGTACATTTTGAAATTCCGAAGTATTCTATATTCTTGATAATGGTTCAACCACCCGAAACATATGTAGAGTTTTTGAGATATTCAGTGAAACTTAAGTGCAGTGTGTTAGTTTTTAATTTTATAGTTTGAAAATAAATTGTTTAATAAATGAATCACAGAGGATTTCAACAAGAAAATCTTGGAAAATATATCAAAAACACTAATCATCTTAAAGAAAGGCTGAAACATCGATATTATTTGGCTCATTTACAGGATGAAATGAATTGAAATACTTCAGGTTTGTTCAACCTTATGTCTCCAAAAATATGTTAATTAGTTAACACTTCTTTCTTGTTTTTATTAAGATCTGAAGAGACATCCACCCTTAACCACAAAGACGATTTGGTGCTCAGCGTTCTCAAGAGCCCTGTAAATCATAATGGCCTTGATACGCCTACTACGATCACCACTCACTGTGACGTGACGCCAGCTTCAGAGGAGGACGATTTCGTTCTAGTTGATAAGATGGATGACGGAGCAAGGTAATGTTTATTTATTATTCAAAAAACTATGAAGAAACATATGAAATAATATTACATTTCTTTGAATTCATTGAATATTCACTCCATTACTATTTTAACAAGAATGATAAGACTTGCCCAGAAAAAAAATGATGTTTTCTTAGAAGGACATTGTTTCATTTCAATTTAATTGTTGTCATAATGTCAAATTCAGTAAAGATTTTCGTCCTATTCTTTCGAGATGAACTCGAATTAGGCTGGTGAATTACTTCACGACATATTTTTCAACTAGAAGAGTTTTTCTCCGATTTCATCAGTTTGTTGATCTTTGCTAAGTTGCAGAAATTTAAACAATTCGTGGATAATTTCTATCTTGATTACAGAAGAGTAAACTACATTGCAAGCTTGAATTCTAAATATTTTTGTTCTATAATTTAAATAAAACTAAGCAGTTTTTTATTTTCACTATAATTTATTCAAAAACATGACAATATCGTTTCGTCAACACAGTGGCTTCGTCAGATGTTGATGATAAACTCATTTTCATTTTATCATCAACATCTGATTAAGCCACTGTGTTGGCGAAACGATATTGTCATGTTTCCGAATGAATTATAGTGAACATCGAAAAATCACTTAGTTTTGTTTGAATTATGTATTTAGATTTTCATCAAGTATCGTCCCAATCGATTGATGATATTTTTGTTCCATTAATTTAAATTCCAATTTGTGGATTTTCGGGAAATCTGCTTAGCTTCTGACAAATGAAAATTATTGAAACCACTGAAGAATTATTTCAGAGAATCATTCAAGACATCATAGATATTTGAAGTCCATTGTATTTTGAAATCCTATATGCGCGTATATAAAGTGTGATTTCTGTCTTTGTCCTTTATGATATAATCAGTGTCATTGCCTCAAATTAATTAAATAATTAATGGTGAAGACTCTGAAGTTCAATCATTTTTTTAGGTAATCAGAGGTATACAATTTTAATAATCTTCTCTTAGTCATTTTTCGTCCTTCTGAATAATATCTCAACAATGAGCCCAGTTTAGGATATTTTGCAGGGTGTTCAGTTACCTCATCAATTCATTCAACAGTGTATCTATCAATTTTGGATTTATCGTTATTTCGACTAGCGCTCGCTCACTAATTTTAGGGCTGTTTTGATCTTCTGATTCACCGTATTTTTTCTCTTTTCAAATCTGGAAATCTGTAGAGGTATTTTCATAAAGAGGCAGTTGCAAGACTTCTCATAACTTGTCAATTCGAAAAAGACTTATTTTACGCGAACAGGTATTTCATAGTGCAATGAGGAGAAAAAACTGTACCAGGTAATGTTTCCTGTAATAATTTCAATAAAATCTTCAGAAGAACTCACATATTTCTAGCAAAGTTTCAATTTACGCACACTTGTTTCTCCTCAATACAAAATTGAATGTGTATCCATAACGATAATTTTCAGTTTCTTCGAATCAATGAATACAATTCGAAGTGAAACTTCCTCTTCAGATGCTAAATTAACACAGTGCAATTTTACAAATACAAATGTTTTTACATATCCCAACAGAATGTAATCAAATAGAAACAGAACAAGAAATGATGAAAAACAGAATAGAATATAAAAACTCAAATTCAAAATGAACTAATAAACTCGGTAATAAAGGGCAGCTATAACAATTAAACACAAATATCAGAAGATGGAGAACAAGTTAATAAAATATAGATATAAAAATTTCAATGAGGGAAAATAATGCTACTCACCAGGAATTCTTGGAATTCCAGGAATTGAACTAGTGTTGTCCTGGTTCGGTTCTAAGGGCTGTCGTCGGTTGGAATTTCTTCCTTACGTTTCGCTAGCACGAGTGGCGAGTTTCTTCAGAGGTCGTTTCATTTCTGATTTTGGAAGTGGACTATAAGAGAGGACTATAATATTGGAATGGAAGAGTCCACTTAAAGAATCAGAAATGGAACGACCTCTGAAGAACCTCGCCACTCGTGCTAGCGAAACATTAGGAAGAAATTCCAACCGACGACGGCCCTTAGACCCGAACCAGGACAACACTAGTTCAACGACCGGCCGCGAAAGCCTCAACCAAATTCAGGAATTCTTCTATTGAAAATATTGAGTGAAGGGTTATTAGCAACATCTAATTGAAAGAAAATGTCCTGAATTTTGAATTCATTGTTTTGGTAGGATTCTAGAGAATTCAATTTGAAAACTTCATTCTTGATATTTTGAACTTTGAACTGAATGTGTGACTATCCTTCATCGAGTCAATGGTATAATGAGAATAAGAAACGGATTTATTCTTTCCAAAACTTCGTTTTTAGAATTTTCTCATAATTCATTATAAATACGCATGACGAAGTTTCGAAGTACTACTTCTTCATCAGATGCTGAATTAATGCTCAGTATTAATTCAGCATTTGATAAAGAAGTAGCACTTCGAAACGTCGTCATGCGTATTTGTATTAAATTATGAGAAAATTCTAAATATTGTTTCATTGTGGATATTAATTTTCTGCAAGTATCGGCTTCATCTAACATCACTTCGGATTTGTTTGTATATTCTCATTTGGAAATTCTTTAAAGTAACTACAAACACATATTTCATTTTTGTGAATTTTCGATTTATTATTCTTGATAATGTTATCAATATTATTTGCGGTGCAAAAATCAATATTAATATTGTACCGTGACATGAGTGATATTAATTTTATACTAATATACGTTATATTAACACACTATATTTTGTTCAGTCTTTCAGAAACCGATTTTTTGACTTTGTGTTTATTGCATGGTCTAGATCTCTGGATTTCAGTTGGTGTCCAAAGACATCTGCTTAATTATACAAGCGAATAAAAGTTTTAGAATCACAAACACATTTGTTGAATCAGAAGGATGCATCTGATTGAATTTAATCTCCCAAATTTTAGAGTAATTTCCATTATTCGAAAGTTATTAACCTACCACTTTCAATTTTGGTGCGAAGTATTCGAAATCATCTCAATTATTATACACTATTCAACTCAACAAAAAAGATCTAATTTCAGATGAAAGTGGTATTAATTTTTAAGTCTGAAATAACTGAACAGTTTTTACTATTTCTCACAAAATGGGGATAGGGTTCATAACCCTCTATTATATCAAAGAAAATATTATATACATCGAAAAGAACATTCTCTTTCAATATTCGATTTTCTTTTCCAGTTTTTAATTTATTATTATTAGATTTCACGTGCTAAAAATACAGAACGATGTATAAAGCCTGTTATATAATAGACGTCTGTAGCTTTACTGTTGCTGAAAAGGAACCACATTTCCTCTTGGGATTGAATCGCGTGTAATAAAAATCCGTACATATGATGCCTGTCTTCCATTCAGATTGCTTCTTCATGTCCGTCATTTATTGTGGAGAAAAGTTATATTTCAGAAAGGGGTCTATCAAAAATGGATACCACGTTGGTTTTTCTCTTCCTATATACACTTTAATATATATTTATCTTCATGAAATGAAACTGATATTGACTATATATATATATATATATATATATATATATATATATATATATATATATATATATATATATATTTTTTTTTTTTCACCACAGGTATTATACCTTTGTGAGGGTTGACAAAAATTTTTATTGTCTTGGTTCATATCTAGTTGATACAACTAGGAGAAGCATGTTAACTAATTCTTTTTAATTATATACAATTTCTGTTAAATTTCTGTTGAAATAAAGTGTATGTGAATATGAATAAAGATTATTATATATATATATATATATATATATATTTTTGAATATCATCTGATTCGTGAACCATTTTATTTCTATTGTAAAAATTCGCTTCTTGGGTTTTTTGGTTCAATTAAAACAAAATTATGTTAAATGTTTTCTTCAATAACGTTTCGGTTATCATTTTAACCTTAATAAAATTGATTAGATTGAAACGAATTGTCATATGATCGCAGAAACATGAACACGTTATACACAAAACTGACACCTTGACTGACATCTCATTAAATGAATTCTAAACAGCTGTAGAATTAACACTTAAGTGTGAGTTCTACAGCTTTTATAAACTTTGATTTGTATATCATACTCTAATTTAGATAATTTTGCTTTGTTTCCGACAATGATATATTTAGATTTATCAGTATTCAATGGAATATTGTTATAACGCAGCCAGGTATGCAGGTCACCATTCATTTCATTTGCTAATTCTTGTGAATTGTTGTCCGCAGTATATAACATCATGTCGTCAGCAAATATAGAAATTTCACAATTCTTTACATATTTAATTATACCATTTATATATGAACTAAAAATTAACGACCCTAAAACTGTTCCTTGTGGAACTCCATAATAACAAAGTATTGGTTTAGTGACATAGTTTCCGTATTTATTGTGCTCTATTATGTAAATATGAATTGATCCATTGCAACACTGTTCCAGAAAAAACAAACTTGGCAAATTTTTTTTAATGATAACGACCTATTAATAGTTTAAAAGCTCTTCGTAAATCCAAAAATACTGCTATTGTTATCTCATTTTTATCTAACAGTCTAGACCTTCTATCACAGTTAAATGTGATTACGGTTTCGCAAGAGTGTTGACTCGGAAACCCGATTGACACTCCACAATAACCTTGTTTCTATCACAAAACTCGCTTACTTGATCTTCAACTACTAATTCCAAAATTTCCTCACACACAGGCACTGTATTTATAGGTCTAAATTCCTTGCATTTCTTAGTTTTCGGTTTTTTGGCACTAATATAACGGTAGTCATTTTCCATTCTTCAGGAAATTCGCCGTAACATAAAGAAACGTACACAATGTCCCAAATTCTATTTGCCGCAACCATTATGATATCCCTGAACATAGCTGTTGTAATTCCATTTTCCCCTCCACCAACATTTTTTAATTTTTGCACATACTTCTTCAGGGTAGACAATTCGATCTCTTTGAAATTAGACCAATCTTCATACAAGATAACACATAGATTGTTTTCGACAAATTTCCAACAAATGTCCTCAAACCCCTGGCGCCTGCTGAAAAAGCTACTCAGCTCTTACACTATTTTTTGTCAGACATTCTTGAATCGAATACCGAGAGAAGAAGATCTGATATGTTATAGTGAATGTGAGAATTTTATTTTTGTTTCAATCATAAATAACTTTGTTAATATATTTATTCCACTAGAAAACGTGAAGTTTTCTTTTCTAATTGACCTTATTGTATTCATGAGGTCCTCTGAAATAGAAAATAAAGTTAATCCTTATAAATGTGCAATCAATATTTACTTGAAATAAAATATAATTAACAGAAAGTTGACAACTAACACTAACGATATATACTTAAAGCAGAATTTAATTAACAGAAACTTTACAAATTTAATACCTAATTAAATATTTTTTTATCGATATCAAAAATACAAAAAAAAAGTGGTAATGAATTTGAATTCGAAATAGTGATTTTCTGATGTTAGTTGGTCGTAGTGAACATCGAAATTAACCACTGCCATAAAATTTAATTTTATATAACTCATAATATAAATTAATTTTTTTCTGATAGTGACTCGAAATTTCAAACCAATTATATGAATTTATCCTTTTTCACAAGGTACAAGACGACGCTGAGTGAGGACGAACATACAGACGAAAATTGTGAGCGTTTGCCATTTCTTCAGAAGAAACGAAAACTTCCTAGATTTGGAGAAAGCCACAAGAAAGTGACCACACCCCTCAAAAAGAAACATCTTCCAAGTCACACAGATCACATATTTGTAGATATAATTGAATCCAAAGATGATGGTGACGCTGTTGACCTTGAAGAAGCAACATCCGATTCACCAAAAGGTGCACAAGACCCCTATCAAACTGTCCATTTACCTATTGACCAAGCATTCAAAGAAAAGTACATATTTTCCCACAGGAAAGGAAAAACGTTTCAAGCTCGAACGTATTGGTTCCTGGAACATCCAGGAGGATGGCTGTGTTTTATCTACCATTTCACCGTGTAAGTGCCATTTCAGAAGTAATATAATCTTCACAAATTTATTTCGTTAATTCTCATCAAATAATAATAACATATTAAATTGAGAACAAAATTTTCAATTTGAATGAAAGGTTCGTATTTGATTGATCAATTTCTAGGTGTTCTCAGTTAATCAAAACGTTCAATTCAGTAAAGTTATCTGGTGTTACATTGGAATTCGTCTAATCGAATTCCAATTCACGTAACTCTGCCAATGGCAGCTTCTACAGGTATTCTATTTTCGCTAGTAACCAAGTTTGTTGGTTATCGATTGTACTAACCGAAACGAAACGTCAAAATTCGACATTTCTGGAACAATAACTTCAGTAAATACTATATATATATATATATATATATATATATATATATATATATATATATATATATATATATATATATATATATATATATATATATATATATATATATATATATATATATATATATATATATATATATATATATATATATATATTTGTGTTAACCAACCACGTGCGGACATGAATAATGTATTAATATTTTTATAGTGAAAATTGGGAATTGAAATTATATTTCAAAAGTTTTCGAATTCGACTGGGATTCGAATGGACTGTTCGAAAACTTTTGAAATGTAATTTCAATTCTCAATTCTCAATTCTCAATATATATATATATATATATATATATATATATATATATATTTATATATATATATATATATATATATATATATATATATATATATATATATATATATATATATATATATATATATATATATATATATATTTTTTGAAATTGATTTATTGCCTGTTTAAGATATTTCATTTTGAGAGTTTTTAGCAATAACAGGCTTTTTTTGATATGAAAAAGTTTATTTTTGTTGACGTTTCGTTGTTATATTACAACTTTGTCAAAATTAATTAATAATTATTAATTGATAAATAATTAATAATTATTCATTAGTTTTGACGAAGTTGTAATATAACAACGAAACGTCAACAAAAATAAACTTTTTCTTTTAAAAAAAAAGCCTGTTATTGCTAAAAACTTTCAAAAATATATATATATATATATATATATATATATATATATATATATATATATATATATATATATATATATGTGTGTGTGTGTGTGTGTGTGTATAAAGAACGGTATTAGTGGGATAACAGTCAAGGTGAAATCAAATAAGAAGACTTATATCCTATGCTCGAGCTTTCGAAACTGTATTGTTTCTTCTTCAGGAGTGCAACAAATTGAATCACAAACAACTGGTGAAGAAGCTTACGTCCTGAATATTACTTACGATAGTGAGATTCAAAATATAAAGATGTTCATTGAATTCTACTGAAATTAATATTTCAGACCACATGGTACAGCTCACATCCACTTGGCAATAATAATAGGTTATGACTGACACTGACAGTAGTTATTCTAAAGCCATATTGATAGACGTGAACGTCAACGTCACACCTTGAACGCCCAGTACACGTGAACTAAATCATTAGTCCTGTTGTCTCAATTTATGATGTCAAAACGACCCAACCCGATATCAACCACATCACCAACCTGATATCGGGTTGGCTCTTTTGACATCATGAATTGAGACAACAGACCTAATGATGTAGTTCACGTGTACTGGGCGTTCAAGATTTGACGTTGACGTTCACGTCTATCAATATGGTTTCATAATAACTACTGTCAGTATCAGTCATAACCTATTATTATTGCCAAGTGGATGTGAGCTGTGCCATGTGGTCACATTGTGTATCGGTTCATTTTGTATTTCTACATGATAATCATTAAGAATTTCTTCAAATGCTAAAACTTTTATCGTCATATGTGAATATATGTTATGCCTATATGTTTACACCTTGTGACCTCTTATTGAAGATCTTGAGTTTTTGTGTAATATAGAAAAGCTGAAAGACACCACTATTTGTTTTTTATAGTTCACGCACACTTCATTATTTTGGTTTAAATAATGTGGTGCGTGAGTGAGACAACTTATCTAATTAACTTAGAGCGCCCATTGTTTTTATAATGCGCGATGAATTTGAGATGATTGAAAGATTCTGAAGTCCAGGTGGCCCGATTACCACAGCTCAGCAAGCCACAGTTTCGTTACAGTTGATCTAGAAATATGATTTGATCCTGGTCACCGCAAAGTTCTGAATTTGCTCTTAAACGCTAATAGAAATCGCTGTGAATCGATTTAGGTGTAGAAATTGAATCTTTAACGTCTGCGAACAATGTGAAAACTCACCAATACATTTGGAGGCAGAAGACGGCATTTGGTGTTTTCCAGAAAAGAAAAAGTACTAGACAAGAAACCCTTGAGACCTCAGCCCTTGCTTCCGTTCTCCATGTAATATATGGTAACATATCAAACTTTTACCGTTACGTTTATCGGTATAAAAGTTGTAGGTTGAATTTTCTGGTAGTCGGAGTGACAATTGCACAACCGCATTCTTGAGTTTTTGTACTTGCGTTGAATATTCATATATTCCTTACGCTATGTCACTGGAACATAGAATATAAATAAATCATAGCAATGTTCTATTTTACACCATGAAAATCTATTAAGAATTTCTGTTGGAAATATTTCGTGATTAGAAATATTGTGATCTGTACGATTTGAATTTTATGGTCTACATCACGCTATTATACAATTTCGCCTATCAATTTTTTGTTTCATTTGAAAAAATATTGATCAATCAATTCATTCAAAAGCTTGCGTAAACAAGCTCTGTCAATGCCGTGTATTTATTCTTTAATATTATGACCGTTTTCTATATATTATGGCCTGAAACACTGCTTTCTTACTAAAACAATATTATGAAATGTATTTATGAGTATTAGTTATTTAACATACATTGTTTTACAGGACAAGTCCTAATTACAAAACAGGCAACACAACAAATACTAAAAACAGAACTGGTAGCACAAAAGTTTCAATTTTGTACTTCCAAATTTTAAAGTTCAATTTTACAATAGTTTGTGATATGAAATCGAAACTGATAAAATGAAATATAATTATAGGAATAAAAAAAAGCTGTCCAGACTTATACATATATATAAAAACACATATACACACATAGGAGTACATGAGTGAATATGAATCATGTACGTGACTACACATAAATGATTGTTCTAGCAGAGATTATGCATATCAGGGAAACTTGCCTTGATATCAGTAACAGAACAGTTGAAAATATCCATCTTGGCTCCCAAAATATTACACTGTTCACACATCGTATGCAATGGCGAAAATAACAAAACGGAAAAGATAACAGTTACTAAAGACAAAATTGGTACCACGAAAGTTCAAGAGTTTCAATTTTGTACTTCAAAAATTTTCTGTACTTTAAAAATTCTGAAAGAAAGAGTTTGTGATATGAAAACACAACTGATAAAATGAAATACATTCATTGGAATGAAAAAAACTTAAAATAAATTAAACTCTTGGCTTAATGTTTCACGATTTATTTAACAATCTCATTTTCAAGACATTCAGTCTTGAAAATGAGCTAACGCTCGAAACATGTTGACTATACATATTGTTAAATAAATCGTGAAACTTTAAGCCAGGAGTTTAATTTATTTTAATATTCAATTATGTTTCACCAAGAGTTGAGCGAGAATTCAATCTCATGAAAAACTTGAATGATGACTTAACTCATACATATTTATACCGATAAACACACACATGTATATACATTCACATATTAACACATACAAGTATCCTGTACGTGAATACACATACATGATTGTTCTAGCAGAGATTATGCATATCAAGAAAACTTGCCTTAATAGCAGTTATAGAGCAGTTAAAAATATCCACCTTGCCTCCCAAAATATTACATTGTTCACACATCGTGTGCAATGGAGAAAATTTTGAAATATTCATTCTAGCTACTGGAAGGTAGAACGTGAATTCGCTTCTGGAAGAAACTCTTGGAACAATAAAGATAAGCTTTTGCAATCACTCATGACATTTCAATTTATGGTTAATTATTTTATGCAAGAAGATTATTGAATTGCATTTCCTTCGCGCACTGAGTGTGTTCACATTATGTCGAGTTGTGAGTGTTTCATGTTGTATTCCTATAAGTGGATATATTCCTTCAATTCTGAACCTCAACAGTTTCAGGATTATATTATATTATAAATGAATAGTGCCGTAATAGGCCAAAAACTCTGCCCAAAACAAAATTAACGTATTATTATAACGTATTAGAAAGTATATAACTTTTGTTTTGATTACGGACATATCTACCTTTTTCTATACAATAATTTCGCCTATGAAAAAAGTATCCATTATAAAATAATGATGGATACAATATTATTTTGACACGCAATAACGTGTTAAACTTGATTTCCATTTTCATTTCACAAAAAGTCTGTCTTATTTGTTATCATGTCCATGTCAATTGACATGAATATAATATCATTAAGTCATGAGTCAATTGTGAAATTGGGTCAATTGTAGCACCTGTTGTAAAACACTTGGGGAAATATTTCCGAATGTCTGAAGAAAAATTCTGAGTCCTTAGGGAAGATCCATGTAATAATACATAATACATAATTTTTCTAAACTTTAGGTGATTGTTGTACATTATTGTTTGTAATTATGCTCTATTTGATATATTTAAAATAGGAAGATTTCAAACTATTTTGATAATTTTCGGTAATAGAGATGCATAATAGTAAATTGAGGATGAATTAGTGCCAATTGTCATTGGGTCAATGTCGATTGACGTGTAGTAGAACACTTGATGGAATATTATGGAAGAGTATAAGGAACAATTTGAAATCCTCAAATGAAAACCGTGTAATAATAATGCATTATACATATAATACATATTAACTCTTGAAAATAGGTGTTTAGCCCGAAATATATCACATTCGTGCTAGAATTAGTAATTAATTGAATGAATTTTGTGGCAGATGACACGGAGGTTTCAAATGCGATTGCTCTGAATCATAGTTTATGATTGTGTTTCTTCGGTTACACTTATCTTGTAAATTCATCATTTATCAACATTCAAATTGAAAATTAAAACGTGTCCTGAATCCTTTGTTACCTAGGGGAACTTCACTTGGGTCGAATGCTCATGTTCATTCGAAAACAGAGAAATATCCGCTGAGTTAGCTTGTTAGAAGCAATCTTGTGACGATGAATTGAAAATTGTACATGTTTTCATATGGAATTCAATGAAAAATATTTGAATATGAATTTGAAGACGCGCACAAAAAGAAGTGGAATAAAACCAAACAAGCTCGATTCTGTTTGGAGTCCCTCTCTTATCGGCTTTTCATAATGTTTCAAATGTGTTGAAATAAAGAGAATATTTCCCAGGACATCTCGTTCCATTTGTGGGTTTTCAGCAATTAATCTCACCGTGAATCATTTAGGCAATCACACGCAGGGATAGGTAATTATGTGCTTACAATAGAAACCCAGAAAATCGACACAATTTTTCATCTCAAACAACAACAGTAGCAAGTTGAAAGCAGTTCGCAATTGAATACGGACTTTAATGCGCAGCAACTGAGAGAAAGAAGTGAAAAGTGTGAACGCAATGAAATATTTTGATACAGATTTCTGTAGAAACTTAGAGGCGTAGATGAGGTTGTTATGAAAGGAAATGATGGTACATAAATTATCCAAATTTGTAGTGAAGATATCAAGATAATTGAATTCATTTAGAGATAGAAATATTCGTTTAGTCAATTTCGAAATTTATGATCTCAGAGAGTTGTTACCTGTTGAAAAAATATCTTAAATGGATGGTTTTCTTCCTGAATATGTTTATTGAAAGCTAGTGACTATTTTTTACAGTTACAGCGACCAACAGTTTAACGCAGTGTCCAAACGGCTATTGGACTTGTAAGCAATATAAAAGGTGAATATAACTTAAATTCAAACACTTGAACTTATGATTTACACTTTATTGACTACATAGCATGACGTGTTTCGTCGTTACACACGACTTCTTCAGATGCTTACAGAATAACTTACAGAATAATCAATAAAGTGTGAATCATAAGTTCAAGTGTTTGAATTTAAGTTATATTCAATTATAATGGATTTACATCAAGTAAACGCCAACACTATTGAATGAAAAAATATATATGAAAGGTGTTTTTTTAGAGATAGAGAACTTTAAATTGCAATAAAACAACGATGGATCATTCGCTTGACAAGAATTTTCTTTATTCGAAAGATAATCTTGCGGCATTACATTCTAAATATGATTTCTGGCATATGACCGCCACGGCTGGCTCGGATGTAGTCCAATCTGGAGGTCCAATTTTCGATGAATTTTTCCAACATTTGTGGCCGTACATCGGCAATAACACGACGAATATTGTCTTCCAAATGGTCAAGCGTTTGTGGCTCATCCGCATAGACCAATGACTTTACATAGCCCCACAGAAAGTAGTCTAGCGGTGTTAAATCACAAGATCTTGGTGGCCAATTCACAGGTCCAAAACGTGAAATTAGGCGGTCACCAAACATGTCTTTCAATAAATCGATTATGACACAAGCTGTGTGACATGTTGCGCCGTCTTGTTGAAACCACAGCTCCTGGACATCATGGCTGTTCAATTCAGGAATGAAAAAGTTAGTAATCATGGCACTATACCGATCACCATTGACTGTAACGTTCTGGCCATCATCGTTTTTGAAGAAGTACGGACCAATGATTCCACCAGCCCATAAAGCGCACCAAACAGTCAGTTTTTCTGGATGTAACGGTGTTTTGACATACACTTGAGGATTATCTTTACTCGAAATGCGGCAGTTTTGTTTGTTTACGTAGCCATTCAGCCAAAAGTGCACTTTATCGCTAAACAAAATTCGCTTATGAAAATCGGGAACAACGGCAATCTCGTTTTGGGCCCATTCGACGAATCTACGCCTTTCTTGATGATCGTTTGGCTTCAATTCTTGCACGAGTTGGATTTTGTGAGCACGCAAACCAAGATCCTTCTGCAAAATCTTCCATAAAGTGGATGGGCACAAATCCAATTCCTGTGCTCGATGGCGGATGGACTCATTCGGGTCTTCCTCAATGCTTCGCTCCACAGTAGCAATAGCTTCTTCTGAGCTACGGCGTCTCTGGGGATGCGAGTTATCAATAAGAGTAAACTTGGTGCTAAAACGTTCCATGGTTAATCGAATTAACTGCTCTGATGGACGATTTTGTCGACGATAAAATGAACTTAATGCGCGATACGCATTCCGCACAGAACCATTATTTTCGAAATGAAATTGCACTATTTGCAAGCGTTCTTCAGGCGTGAGTCTATTTATGATGAATTGCCAAACTAAACTAAGAATAAATCACTCCTCAGCTGCTAAATCGGTCGCCATCTTCAACAGTAATGCCAACTTGAAGTTCTATACCTCTAAAGAAAACACCCGTTACAATACCCAGAATATATCATTAATTAAGCTACTTAAATCATAGACAAACAAAAACACTTATTCCTTCAACGGGGCTCGAACTTGAGTTCTACCTCACCATAGTCGGGTGTTCTCCCGACTAAGCCACGGAGACCTGCAGCTGGTGATTATATTTGTGCCCAAGCAATAAAGTGGATGTGTTGAAAGAGTATTTCACTTCCAGATGTGATATTGTGTATGAATATGTTACGAATAGAGGCCTTGAAAATTATTTCCTTCGGAAGTATCCTTCTGATGCAGGACGACTAATAAATAGTTTGGAATGGAATAACATTAATTAAATGTGAATAAAATAACGAATGGCTTATTTTCATAAAATTGTACCAATTGCTCCACTAATTTTTTGGGGTGTAATTCCATTCTCAAGAGTTCAATTGATGTGTTTTATCAATTTCTTTAAAAAACTTTGAACTTTTGAAAATGGAAAAACACCCTGGCTAAGTTGAGAATCGATTAATTAAATTTTGTGAAACTGAGACAACTGGTTTTTGCCCAATTTATAACCACTTCATGAGATTAGCGGAAGTAATCAACTTCAACTTCTATGAAATTAATCAAAGAGAAGACACGAAAAGGTTGGTTTTCCATTTATGTTCAGTCCATTTTTGAATTCAATACCTAATGAAAAGTATATTTTATATTGTTTTTATTCTTACGGCTCTGGAAGGCTGTCTCATAATTCAATAATTATATCCGAATCCGTCCTGAAGAAACCACCAGTAAAAAATATATTGATATTTACACAATAAAGAAAATCTATTTGACAAATTTCAATTACATGCCCCAAAAAGTATCTCAGCTCTCCTGAATAAAAACTATGAAAAAAAACTATGAAGTATCCCCTGCTTGGTATGAACAATATTTATACTAATACATTCATTCGAAAAATTCAAATTAATCAAAAGAATGTTATAGTAGAGAAAGAGATTTTCTGACTAGTTCCTTGCAGAACGAAACAGCTGTCTCGCATTTATATCAGGTGTGACATCGATTACAATATTTCTACAATATTCATCGCTTGAAGAATAATGGAGGCACCACATCATACACGCTCACATGCCAAGCTCAGCTATTACATTCTTTTGGTTAATTTGAATTTCTCGAATGAATTTTCTAGTGTTCGTTTGCTTAAATATTTTATTCAGAGTCATTAGCACAAAAAACTTCATTTCCATATATATATATATATATATATGTATATATATATATATATATATATATATATATATATATATATATATATATATATATATATATATATATATATATATATATATATATATATATATATATATATATATATATATATATATATATATATATATATATATATATATATATATATATATATATATATATATATATATATATATATATATATATATATATATATATATATATATATATATATATATATATATATATATATATATATATATATATATATATATATATATATATATATATATATATATATATATATATTTATAAAATCTTGAAGATAGTAAGTAGTATCGCTTTAAAATTGCACGTGTGTAGTTTAAAAAAAAATCATCTCGCTAACTTTGAATAAAATGGGCAGATGAGCTGAAGAAGAAAATTCTGAGGGGATGAAGCGAGGAAGGCAAAAATTCTGAAGCAAAAGCACGAAAAATTGCAAACTTCCTAATGAGAAATAATCGTTTCATTAATAATAGATTACATAAATATTTGATCTCTATCAGTGAAATACTTTATTATTCAAAGAATTGCAGGAAACGTCCATTGTGAGGATATTGAAGAGAGAACATTTCTTCAAATAAGTCATAAAATGGAAAAAACTTAATCGTAAAAAGTTTCGATTACTTTGGCTTTCAAAGTACCGTGAAACAACACAACATTTCCAAGAAGGTTTTGATTTATTTCAACGCTGCAAACGCAGGTGCTATGGAAAAAATACAATTAAATGGAGACTGTGTCTTCACGAAAAGTTTCTTCAATAAATATGTATAAGTTTTTACTACCTACATTTTCAGGTGCTTAAGAAAGCAGGTTCGGATATGGGTTTGGAGTAATTGGATATTTCCTTATAGAAATAATAACGATGGAAAATAATTAGAGAGCTGGAAATATAAAGTCTTTGAATAAATACTCGTATATATTTTTCATAGGTTCAGTAGCCGATAGGCATAGTGACCCTACTGACAACAAGAGCAGTATTTTCTCGAATAAATTTCTGTATATAAAATAATCATAAAAATTATATAATAATAATAATAATATATAATAATATAATAATCACTAGTAAAATGCAAATATTTAATTACCACAAAACATAAGGATATAGTGAGTAAGTTCGAAAAAATTATATTTTCTAGTACAACCAACAGGAAGGAAATGAAATAAGTGGATAATATAATGTCGAATGAAATATGTAATAGATTAAGTTGTACATATAAGTGATTTTTTGAGAGTTAAGTTTTTCAGGTTGGCGGAACTGGTTGGTAGTGGCATCCAAACGTCATCTGTCAAAGCGAAAAGTTTTCGGTATACTCTGCCATTTCATCATGGGAAGACTTACAAACGAGCAACTAAAATTGAAAATTGTTGAAATTTACTATCAAAATTCGTGCTCTGTGAAAAATGTGTATAATTTGTTACGACCCCATTATGGTCGTTATAATCGACCTGGTGAGTCAACAATTCGTGCTGTTATCACCAGATTTCGCATCTAGTTTACTTTGTTGGATATTAACCACATGCGAGACAATGGTCTCGCATGCGGCACAGTGCGTACTGTAGAGAATATTGCATCCGTGGCGTGCAGTGTTAATGAGAATCGTGAGGATCGACGAAAAAATTCGTCGTCGTTCTCAGCAATTGTTTATTTGGGTTTGAAAACCTATAAAATTCAACTTCTGCGAGAATTAAAGCCGAATGACCTACCACAATGTCTAATTTTTGGTGAATGGGCCTTAGAACAGCTTAATGAAAATCCGCTGTTTCATCGAAAAATTGTGTTCAGTGATAGCTTAACGGATATGTAAATAAACAAAGTTGTCGCATGTGGAGTGATGAACAGCCACATGCCTTACAAGAATTACCGATACATTCCGAAAAAACGACAGTTTGGTGTGGTTTATGGGCTGGTGATATCATCGGTCCATTTCTCTTCAAAGACGATCGTGGAAGACACGTTACCGTCAACGGCAAACGATATCGAGCCATGGTACGCTACTTTTTTTTGCTCCAGTTGGTCGAGTTGAACTTGGTTGACATGTGGTTTCATCAAGACGGTGCCACATTCCACACAGTTCGTGAAACAATGGACATGTTGAAGGATGAATTTGGTGAGCAGCTTATCTCTCGAAATGCCCAGTGAATTGGCCGCCAAGAGCATGGGATTTGACTCCTCTGGATTATTTCTTGTGGGGTAAAATCTGAACCAGAAGCTAAACAAGATTGAAGCCATTATGGATAACATAACACTCGTAATTCGTGGGATACAGGCCAAAATGCTCGAAAGAGTGACGCAAAATTGGACCTTCCGAAAGGACCATTTGATACGGAGGCACGGACAACATTTACATGAAGTTATTTTTAAAATGTAAGTGGCAGAGGCCAAGTTAGCAATAACAATTAAGAATATATTATGGAAATTGAGTGTTTTGTTCGATTTGAAAGAAATACTTAGTGTATTAAAAAATTACCATTTATTAATACACATCTCCCATTTAAATACTTCGTAAATAAAATTTTGTTGACTTGACTTGACGTTAACCTATTGGCGTTCGGCTTACTGGTGATGTGGTGGGTTCTATCCCCAGCGTGTTCTTTGGTCGTTCGGAATCGGCGTTAAACTAAGGTCTAAATTTCGCACAAGCACATAATGCTTATGAAAAATTAACTAGCATTTAGAGAATGCCTCTGAATGAAATGAAATACGCTGTGTATCATAATTTAGAATAACAGCATAAGATGTTTCATTTTTTCTTATTCCTTTTTTGTATATTCTCGATGTATATGTAAGGACTAATCTATGTACGAATAGTTATGCATCTTATCAGTTTGACCTTCATCTATTACTTTTTGTTTACATAAATAAATATATGAAGGACTTTTTGAGTAATTGTTGAATGAATGAATTGTTTTTAGCTTTTGTTTATACCTGATTATCTCAAATCGAGATAAATTCCTAACATTTTGGTGGACATTTGATATAATGAAAATAAGAATTGAACTCTTGGTTCAATTTTACACAAATATTTGATATTTCACAAATATTTCCACGAAAAGTTGCACAAATATTCGTGAAACACAAAGTCAAGAGTCTGATTCAAATTTTTACTTGATTATGTTTCACCAAGAGGTAAGCGAGTATTCAGTCTCATAAATGATACTGAGGTTTCGCTTATCTCTTGGTGATTAATATAGGTACCGAATATAGGTTCAGTAACATTGTATACTTTTGATATTGGGTTAACCACTCGAAAAATAGGTAGAGTTTTTAATATATTTAGTGAAACTTCAAACAAGTATGTTAATTTTAATTTTTTGAATTCAGTCTCAGTTATTTGATGTAACTTTTACTATTGAAGCAACCCCTTCTTCATTTCAGCTGTAAACCACAATCCGATAATTCATTCATCCAAACTTTTGGAATTAACTGCGGAAGGAAAATATCTCAATATAAAGCATCGTATTTGATCGTACTGCGTGCAACCCTCGATATATTTGTATATTACTTGATAAAATTGATGAAGACCTCAGCTTATAAAAAAGCTTAATGGCACTCATTTATTCCACTTTTCTGTAATATGTGTGTCGTCGTGTCAAGATAGTGTCGACGATAACACAGAAAACAAATTTATCATCATGAGATACTGTCAGTATGACTGATGAAAATTATGAAACTTTTCACATAATTTCACGAGAATTTTTCAACCTAAGAATTCACATTTTTTCATAAGTGCGAAGTGGACGAATTTATCATCAGTTTCCTTATAAACTCTTTAGTTTTGTCGAAAATGCGATGGGCGATCGAACATAGATTTCAGAATCAGGTGAAATGAAAGTCCAAATCAGAAGTTTTGTCGGAAATCTTATTCGAATTATGTATTCTTCGCCCTCCATTCAACCAGAAATCTAAATAGGAAGTGAAAATATTTCTTAATTTTTTTCCGACGGAAACGATGGAAATTTTCCGAAAATCTCTCAAAATTTTTTATCCTCAATTTTTTATCATTTACCCAAAGGCATAGATTACGAGTAACTTCATGAATTTGTACATTTGGAACACTTGTATTTATGATACACTTATTTATTTAAAATTCAAAAAACCAATGTACTTTCGGACTAACTTCATAGTAAATATAAGGAACTTTTCGATAGTGCTTTATATAAACTGTTGATATTGTACTATTTTAGCTCTGAAGAAGAAAATAAACATATTCGAAAGCTTGGAAAATACTAAAGATATAACTGCTTTTCCTGTCCTAGACTGCCATCCGAATTAAACACTGAAAATACATATAATTATATATATATATATATCGGTAGACCGCGAAACTCTTTTTATAATAATGAAATAATTTGGGATCAATCAGAGATCCGAGAAATTATAGAATAGACACTTATAATAATAGAATAATAGAACTTATAATTAGAATAGGTACAACTTCCAAACTTAAACTCATGGGCGAACTATCAGATCCCTTTGAAATCAAAACCGGTGTGCGACAGGGGACGGACTTTCGCCAATCCTTTTCAATATTGTTTTAGAAAAAATCATTAGGGAATGGAAACTTCATGTGAAATGCATACAAGTGGGTATAAAAAAAGAAAATCGAATAAATGTCAAATGCCTTGCCTTTGCAGACGATATTGCTATCATCACAGACAACAGAACTGAAGCCTTTCTCGCCGTAGAAAACTACATGAAATTGTGCAGAAACCCGGGTTGAAAACTCTTATGATAAAACCAAATACATGTAAAAAAAACAGAAAAAAAACCTCTCATATCACAAAATATGGTGAAACTCTGCAAGTCGGACATTTTAAATACCCCTGAGAAGTTATACAGTCCCCAGGTTTGAACCGAATCGCTACACGAACAGATAATTACCCAGCTCCAAAGGGCCTACAAGCTAACATGGGTGTACTATAATAAAAAGTGCATTTAGAGAGGCGCCAAATTGAGACACTATAACACAACGATCCTTCCCGAAGCATTCTACGCATCTGAAAAAATGGTTCTTGTCGGTCATTCAAGAATTAGAGAAATAGGAAAACAGAACGGAAAATTCCCAGAAAGATTTACGGGCCAATCAATAGAAACGGAATTCTAATGAAAGGACCTCAAAATGAACTTTATCAAAAGACAAATACGATAACGGAAGAAATCAGAAAAAGACGAGCAAAGTTCTAGGCACATGTCTACAGAATGAAACAGTCCAGAAGAAGTTACTCGATATAATTATGAAGAGTAAATGAGTCACAGAGTGGCTAAAAGAGGTCCATAAGATCAACAACATATCAATATAAACTATTTCGAAGATCGCACTGAATATCCCTATAAAAAGTCCTAAATGCGAATTCAAGTTCAATCACTCACTTGGGGAACAATCGTAATAATAATATTGATACACATAAATATATATCTTGAAATCGATAAAATATATCGGACAAACAGCACAAAATCTCGAAGAGAGAATCAGAGCGCATAAATACGCAAAATCTCAAAAAACATCCTTACATAAGCATAAAATAACAGAAAACCACGATTTTGATTACAAAAATACGAAGATTTTTCAACTGAAAGGGACAAAAAAAGTAGAGAAATTTTAGAAATGTTACACATTCGTAAAAATTTAGAAAACACAGTAAATGAAAGAACAGACATTAAAAATCTTAATTCTATTTACAACAACTTAATAAACCTCACAAATAACACTCACAAAATAAACACACAACAATCACCAAACATCACATCTCAAAACACATTTTTTCCAGATCTACCTTCAGTTTCACACACATAAACCAACAATATACATATTCTGGATAATTATAAAAAACTATATGTAAATATATATATATATATATATATATATATATATATATATATATATATATATATATATATATATATATATATATATATATATATATATATATATATATAATAAATGTAAATATAAATCACACTCATTAGAATCACCTAGCTTACCATGAGTTTTTCAGAGGTTTCCTCATGGTAAAGAAGACATTTTGATATCTATAGTAACTCATAAATTCAATTATTCATTAGTTTTGACAAAGTTGTAATATAACAACGGAACTTCAACAAAAATAAATTGTTTCATTTCAAAAGAAGCCTGTTATTGCTAAAAACATTCATAAAATAAATATATATATATATATATATATATATATATATATATATATATATATATATATATATATATATATATATATATATTAATGTGTTAGTTGGTTACCCAGTTGTATATATAGAAATTCAAACTAGTTTTTGGTTATACTGGATACGTTTATGACTGTTATAAATATTATTTATTTTTCTGAATGATTCAGAGGTTTTTCCCTCCTTCTCCAGCGTAAACCTGAAGACCAGTCGAGTTCGAAAACTTTTGAAAAATGTAATTTCAATTCCCAAATTTGTAGATTTGTACTGCTGAAGAAGGAGGGGAAAAACCTCTGCATCATTCATAAAAAATAAATAATATTTATAACAGTCATAATCATACTCAGTATAACCAAAAACTAATTTGAATTTCTATATATATATATATATATATATATATATATATATATATATATATATATATATATATATATATATATATATATATACTTATATGAGTATATATATAATATATTTTTGAATGTATATGATTGAATGTATATCAAATATATTTAACTTTGGTTGAGAAATAATAACTGACTTTTTTTTCTTTTCTTGGACGTATTACGTCAAACATAAATACTTCATACTTTAAGAACATCAGATTTCAAAGAAATATTTGTTTCGAAAGTTTTCCATTAAATTTCGAAGGTAAGGAAATATCCCAGTTTCTCATGCTTAAAGTAGAGTTAATTCAATGCACGAGGGAGCTTCCAATGACATATCTACTCTCATAGGATTAATATATACTTCAAATTATCCGGATCCATGACATTACCGAGAATGTCACTTGAAGGCTGAATGCCGAGAATTGGGAATAACAGGCAGAATATACTATCGCGAACGCAAGTAAGTGTTTTCGAGTTTGTTGAATGCCCCTCGAATTTTCTTGTCAACGATATTTTACTGACATTTGTATAAAACAATATGTAACGCTATATCCTTTAAATCTGAGGTTACGTGTGGGTTCTCGATTTTGAATATTGTAAGATTTTTCAATAAAGTTGTTTCGTTGTTGGATATCGACTGGAGCAATGAATATCGCAAAATTTCAACACTTTATGCATTACAGAAGTTAAATTTTATTTGGTGAACATGTGTTTCGGGGCATTCGGAGCGTTGAAATTGGTTTCATTCATAAATAAGTTGATGGATTGATATCTTTCAAGATGTGTGAACCCTCAAAATTATTGAGTCTAACGACAGTTTTTGTTTCATTCTGAAAGTTTACTACTTTAAATTTCACTACTTTATGTAGTAGTAATCTTTATTGTGGAGAAAAGAAATTTCTTACAAATGGTAGGAGTTTGACTGATCATTTTTCCACTCCTCCACAAATGAAATGAACATAAATTAAACCAAGACGAAACTTAGGATTGAAGTCTAATAAGTGTAAACTTCGTAAACTAAAATAAGTCATAAAAAGTAACACGTGAAAAGATGAGATTAGCATGTTCATATTAATGACTTTCCCTTGAAGTGCCCCGAATACTCGCTGATAGAATAGAAGCAAAACGTCAGAAGATATTTCTTGATGTTTATTTTGAATTTATTGAAAGGAAGCTCTTTGAAATAGGAAGGTAAGATATTGTATAAATTATAATCTATCGAGTTTTTTTTGACTTATTTAGACGATACTTAGTTGTTCGGATATTATTTGCGCCCCTTGTATCATAATTATGTAGATCAGACTGTTTTATCAATGTATCTGCATCCTTATGTATTTCTAAAACAACCTTATATATCCACAATGTAGGCAAGGGCATTATTTCAGATTTTATAAATAATAGTCTTGATGAATCCAAGTAACCAACGCCTTTCGTTATTCGAATTGCCTTTTTCTGCAACCCGAAAACTGTGTGGGAATTGTTACCAAGGCGTTGGAACAATTTCCCCACAGAACAACGCGATTACTCAAAAATGAATGGAATAGAGAGAAGGATGTAATTCTTAATGTGGTATTGCTCGTTATAGTTCTCATTGGTCTAAGCAAAACTTGAGTACCAGAAAGTTTTTCTTTCAGTTGTTCAATATGGTCTTTTCAAGTAAGTTTGCTATTTGAGTTCGAATTTTAGTTTTTATTCAATTATAATGGATTTACATCAAGTAAATGCCGACACTATCAAATATATAAAATGTTATATTCTTCAACTCTATTTGCGATGAGTTTTGGGAGGCCTTCTTTTCACCAGGTGTAATCCATGCTGACCTCATCACAAGAGATATCATTGGGACAAGTTGGGAGAAACTTTCAAATTGTACTCATTGATCCAATCTGATCTAATAGGTCTAAGTAACAGTGGTTCTAATTACCAAGGTTCCATTTCAATTCCTTAAGTAAGTGTTCTATTTTTGAAGTTGCTTCACTAATATAACCAAATGAACAAACATTGGCGATCTCATACGAACGTTAAGTCGTTCACTGTAGATGTTTTCATGTGATTCACCAAGTAAATGAGATTCTCTCAAAATTTTTTCAGGAAAAAAATTAATTTGAATTTCATAAAATTCAATAATTGAGAATAAAGTAAAATAGAGTTCTGCAGGAACTTAACCATTAATTTTTTGTATCATTTAAAGAATCACATATAAATTTAGAAACAGTAAAAATATACATATTATCAATAGTAGGAGCAGAAACGTTTTTTTTAAATACCTTCAAAATCAGCTCCTTCATAGGGGAATGAGACCTGTCTTTTATATTCCTCCCATTTCATTTCGATGAACAGTGGAATTCTGAAGACTTTTCATAGATAGGAACATTTTATTATATACTCAATTTATTTTTTCAATGTCTTTGAAGCCGATTTATAATTTCATGTCTTTTCTGTTCCTGTTTTATGGTTGACATTTCAATATCTCATGAGCCCAATTTGTTTATATTTATCCATACAGTTGATTTTCATATTCCGTGAGTTGCTACGAGCTTCTAGATAGATCCCTTAAATATTACAATTAGCATTCAAGGAAGTAATGAATATTTCGAAGTATGTCGTATAATTGAAAATTATGAGTCAAATTCAATAAAATAATGGAATACCTTCAAGAATTGTTTCGGGCTAGCAATCCATAATCAATAGTTTCATAAAAATGAGTTTTTTTCAACTCAATTGTGTCAGTAACTGTTCTTCAAAGTTTTTAATTTCGTTATTCATTTATTTATTTAACATACACTGTTTTACAGAACAGGTCCTAATTACAAAACAGGAAAGATAACAGATACTGAAGACAAAATTGTTACTACAAAAGTTCAAGAGTTTCAATGTTGTACTTTCAGAATTTTAAAATTCAATTTTAAAAGAAAGAGTTTGTGATGAGAAATCGCAACGAAATACAATTATAGGAATAAAAAATGACTTGAATGCTGACTAAACTTATAAAGATATAAACATATAAAGATAAATACACACACACACCTATATATATATATATATATATATATATATATATATATATATATATATATATATATATATATATATATATATATATATATATATATATATATATATATATATATATATATATATATAAGTATCCTGTAATGTGAATACACATACACGATTGTTCTAGCAGAGATTATGCATATCAGGGAAACTTGCCTTAATATCAGTAACAGAACAGTTAAAAATATCCACCTTGGCTCCCAAACTATTACATTGTTCACACATCGTGTGCAATGGATAAATTTTCAAAACATTCGTTCTAGCTAATGGAAGGTAGTATAGCTACTGGAAGGTAAATAGTAATAAAGATAAGCTTTTTCAATAATTCTTGACATTTCACTTTATTGTTAATTACTTTACGCAAGAAGATTATCGTTTCATGTTGTATATAGGTGCATATATTTCATCAATTCTGAAGCTCAAAAGTTTCAGGAACTTTCGTTGAATAGGCTCCAGTTGATCAATATGTAACTGATAACCAGGATTTCAGACTGTTGAACCGAATTCAAGTTTAGATCTTACGAAAGCACAATACAATATTTTCAGAGTTGATATTTTAACAATAATAATGATAATAATAATACATTTATTCCCAACAGATATACATCCAATTTCAGAGAAAAAATAACAAATTGTACACAAATAATAATAAATAAGGAAAAATGAACGAGAAAAATAAACAAAAAAAAAGTATAAGCGAATACCAATATACAACGAAAAAATTAATTTGAAATAAATTGAAACAGTATTGAACAATAACCATATAACGAAAAATAAGATAAAATATTGTCTATTACAAAGTTACGTATGGTCAGCAGAAGTTGACCATATAGTAACAAAATATGTTTGATAAACTAAAATAAAATTAAAATCGATTGAAATAGTAATATCTAGTAAACAAATGAAACAACTAAAATTGAAATAATATTTATAACTAAGTCATATGTAGACAACAGAAGTTCAGGAAAATATCACGACCATCACCCCATTGCGCTGTTCTGAGTGGCATGCCAAGATAACAAGATAATTCTTTTTCATCATTACTCACATTATTTTACATATTTGATGCGGAAGAATATTTAAATGATAGTGAACATTGTCGGCATATCCCGCAGATTGGTAGCAGCCGTTGACACGTGTTTCGAGCTTACTGGCGCTCATCAGAACAGCGTAGCCAAGTTCAAGTTTTACGAACCTGGAGATGGAAACACAAAACAAAAAAAAATAAGAAATACAAACAACCTATGAGAGAAGTCGCCACATTTCGGGGTACCGCGTTTGCAATGATATTAGTCAGTTCTTTTTACTTATTTAATCCCCAATATTTTGTCCAATATTTGGAAATTTCCTCAAGAAGCTCTACATTATAAAAGTACAGAATTATAAAACTTGGATTATTCTGAAATACAAAAGCAGAAAAACTCACGAGATGAAACTAGTCACAAAAGTTAAAATATACAATCTCTCGATACATCGACCTTCATTCAAATACGTTCTTCATTTCTTAGGGAGAGTTTACCGTGTTGACGAAATGAAGATTAAATGTTTGGCACTTGTGACAAATATGAATATTTTGTATGAGATAATGCTTTCTCTTTTCTTTAAGTTTTTCATCAATTTTCCAATGTTTTCAATGTAATTCTGCAACTCGGAGAGGAGAACAAATACAACATATCAAACACCATGGGAATGGATACAGCCGCTATCGACTAACAAGGGTTCAAATATATATATATATATATATATATATATATATATATATATATATATATATATATATATTTATATTATATTATTATTATATATATATATATATATATATATATATATATATATATATATATATATATATTTCCTGAAATTGATTCATTGCCTGTTTAAGATATTTCATTTTGAATGTTTTTAGCAATAACAGGCTTCTTTTAATATGAAAAATTTTATTTTTGTTAACGTTTCGTTGTTTATCACAGCTTTGTCAGAACTAATGAATAATCGAATTTAGGAGTTACTATAGATATCAAAATGTCAAACTTATTTTTTAGAAAAATCAAATTAGTTTTTTTGGATCCTCACTCATTGATTTTCATTATCAGAGGAATATTTCTGGCTCAGCATTCGCTTCGGAAGTTTTAATCTTCTTCAATTTTATTATTTAATTTCTTCGATTCAGTTTATCAACATATTAAATCGAAGAAATATATACAAAATTAAAAAGTAAAACTGTAACACAAAATCTCGAAGAGAGAATCAAAGCGCATAAATACGCAAAAACTCAAATAACAGCCTTACATAAACATAAAATAACAGAAAGACACGATTTTGATTACAAAAATGCGAAGATTTTGGCAACTGATAGGGACAAAAAAAGTAGAGTAATTTTAGAAATGTTACACATTCGTAAAAATTCAGAAAACACAGTAAATAATCACCAAACATCACATCTCAAAATACATTTTTTTCAGATCTACCTTCAGTTTCACACACATAAACCAACAATATACATATTCTGGATAAGTATAAAAAACCATATGTAATTATATATATGTAAATATAAATCACACTTTTTCAGTTTTTCAGAGGTTTCCTCATGGTGAAGAAGACTAAGACTTCCGAAGCGAATGCTGAGCAAGAAATATTCCTCTGATAATGAAAATCAATGAGTGAAGATACAAAAAAACTAATTTAATTTCTCTAAAAAATAAGTTTGACATTTTGATATCTATAGTAACTCATATTTTCAATTATTCATTAGTTTTGACAAAGTTGTGATATACAACGAAACGTTAAGAAAAATGAAGTTTTTCATATCAAAAGATATTGTATTAGGGAGTTAGTCCTCGGAGTCTCTAGGTGGAATACTTCTGTACTTCGAGAATTTTGTCTAGGAACACAAAATTTCAAAGCGGACAAGAGAGGGGAACAATCAATACATTATATAGTAATTTGTACAAAAATTTTAGTTATAAATTTTCTCTCCTGCTCTGCAATGAGATTAAACTAAATCGACTCAATTATTTGTTATGATTGACTCCTCTCTGTGGATAAACTTCATCCTCCCTCCAAACTAAGAATTTCAAGAATCTTCTCTGAATAGCCTCCCTGCTACGGATTAGGGTATCAAAGTCACTTTTGAAGTTATTCGACATTGAATCCCTAAAACTTTCGACGTCAGCTGCGCACTTGAAATATTCCATTGCAGAAAATCGAAATTGAATAGTATTTTGTGTAATACTGAAATTCGTTAAAACCTAATATACAAAATGGCTAGAGCCAATAATTCATTCTAATTTTCTGGAATGTGTTTTCCTGTCAAGATACTGTCGAAGATAATATGAAAGCCAAATTAATCATGAGATACTGTCGATCATATTTAGAGCTGATGAAAATGGATTAAAGAAAGAGTGTTCAACATTTACGTTTAGTCTTTTCATCAAATATGATGTAGTCGTATAGGATTTTCTGTCATTCTAGTTCCAACATGAGAACTACTCGACTAATTGTTGAAATGTCAGTGCTCTTAACTGTAAAAACACTTGTTTTGTTAGTGTAAACTCTGCATGAACTGTCTATAGTTCTTTTTCAGTAATTTTCGCAACATATATTTTAGCATATACATGACATGTGTTTGAATGTTTGTAATGCAAAAGCATTTATTTTTATTGTCGTTTCGTTGTTGATACAACTTGGTCAACAATATTTGCATTACCAACAGCCCGTTATTGCTAAAAATATTATAAACGTATATATATATATATATATATATATATATATATATATATATATATATATATATATATATATATATATATATATACATTGCATTCAGTTACATTCATGTCAAAAAAGACAATCGTATAATTCGAAAATGTACGTATAATATGATCAGGAATTGAAAGTGTTCTTCGTTGCCTAACACAACCAGAATGTGTGTCTCTAGAGGTTGCGTCTCACAATTGAACAAAGGTTGGTGAAGATTTTCGTTATCTTATCAGCCTCAAATTTTCGTTACTTTTGTATCTCTAAGCAAATTTTTTAAATTATTGCGCAAAAAATTAAACAATGAATGAATGAGGACAACACGTTTTTAATTTCAACAAAACCACACTTAAATGAATGATTACTTTTTCACATGTTATAATTATATGCCACTGGAACTGGTTCCGCATTACTAGGCACCATTTTATCACCATATGATTCGTTATATGAAGGATTGATGATTAAGTTTTCAGCTTCAGTGTTCCGATTCAAATCAACATTCGTGTCCTTTGTTGGAGGATCTTGCCAGAATTTTCTACGGAGACGTTTGTTTTCATTTTCTAGTCTGCAATTGTATAACTTGCAATGATCTTGGAGCCCATTTTTTTTGGAACATAGGCAGTTCGATATGATAACACCTCCGCGGATTTCTAGTGGCAATTCTTGGTTCCGATTTTGGTTTGAAGGTGTTGATTTCTGAATTGGTTGTTTTGGCATCTGTTGAGTTTGATTCAGAGGATATTGTTGGCCTAGTCCTTGAGGAATGCTTCCATAATTTGGAGAACCAGTATTTGGGTAACCAGAGCTATTCAAATAGTTTTGGTACATCTGGTTCATATATGGCTGAGGTGAACTGAAGTTGTTTTGGTTCATGAAACGTTGTGCTTGAAAATCATTCATGAAACCTGGATTCATGTTGTAGCTTTGATTGTTGGCATAATTTCCTGAATAGTATGGCGTTCCAGTATTATACTGGTTGGTATAGTCTCCAGAATAGTAAGTAGTAGCCATGTTTTATGTGGAAGCACAATCTTGAAATATACACGCATGCACAATTTTCATGAAATTTGAAATTTTCATCAATTCAAGATAAATTTTTTCACGATAATAGACCTTTTTCGAACTACTATCACTTTAATTTAGAAGAATTATTCGAAAATCGCAAAAAAAACTCGGAAATTTGGATTATGTCTACATTCGATGTCAAAAACTGAAATCAAAAATTTATCCTAGTTACCTACTTCAATGTTCACTTAGATCACAAACTTTTTTCTTTATGTCAGAGTTAAAAGGAGCAATTTTTACTATTTATTTTGTATGACATGAAAAACACTAGAATATTCATTAGAAAAATAGAAATTAACGAAAGGAAGTCATAGCGAAGGTAGTTATGTGAGGTAGTACGAAATCATTCATTATTCGTCAAGGGTTCAATTCTTCAATGTTGAAGAGCATTGGAATGGATAACACAAAGGGCAGTAACCTAAGGCAGACGACCACTATCGTCCGCCAAGTTAAGCAATGACTTCAATAATCATCTTGATATGACTCCAACCATGAAATTCGCAAAAAATACTCATGTCATCATTTCTTCCCCGCTAAAATAATCGGGAAATACAAGTTCGCTTAGCGAGTGATGTATTCTGACCAACACTTTGGGTCCGGAGTTGGAAAAATACGAAATCTATAGCTAAGAACTGATCTATCAAGAGTTTAGTAAAGTACATAACGTTTCACAGCAAAAAGATAGTAAAGATAGATTGTCAGTGGATGAGCAGTGGATGGTAAGTAAGGGAGCAATCTGCAGGCGATATAAGAGAAATGTATAGGAAACAGTTGGATCGACCATTGAGTAGAATCACTCCAATAAGGTGGTGGCTATTAGAGCTATAAATTTGTTCAACGATAATGGGGTGTCACATTTGTTGCAAAAAAATGTCTTTAGACAGTTCTCTTATGAAACTGTTACTTATTATATATATATATATATATATATATATATATATATATATATATATATATATATATCATTCAGAAATTTAAGAGGGAGGCGATTTGATACATTGGTCTTATTATTTTATATTGTATATGATATATACACTCAGACTAAACTCAAATGTATATTGTGAACTCATCCCTATTTCTTCTTGTTCTCATTGGGACATAATCTACATTTTGCTTTGGGGCAAATATCTTGTAAACCATTAGTTCTTGACGTGAAACAACCATAATATTTACCACCTCTCAACTCCCATCTTTTTCCGTACCTATTCAACCCTATATTAGTTCGTCTATCTGTTTGACCGTGCGGCTTCAAGGACTCTCCCTTCATTGTGAAAGGCTTCCTCTGGATTGGTGATTCATTATAACGATAATTTCCACTATAAAGTGTTGGAAAATCAGAACATTTATATTGGCCAATAACGTTGGTAGGTTTAAAAGTAGTGTCTGGTTCTTCTTGTTTTGCAGGAGCAGTTGGTTGGGCTGGGTTAGGTGTAGATTGAGGGTTACATGGTTCACCTGCATAGACTGGTTGAGTCTGAGTTATAGGCATTTGTGACATCGGTTGCACATTACCATTCGTAGGGTAAGACATTTGCTGTGACATCGGAACACCATACTGTTGTTGGTCTGTAAAAGCATTGTTAGTCATCATTCCTGGAACGTTACTTGTTTGTGGAAGAGCCATGTTATTGTAACCAACTTGGTTATTGGCATTATAAACATTGGTACTGGGGTAAACTCCAGCAGTTTGATTTTGTGGCATAGCTGGAAACTGTGGTTGGTTTACTGGAGGAGAATAATTTTGCGGTGTAGTATTAGATGGCATTTGATTCATCATTCCACTCTGCATCTCATAATGGTTAGATGCTATAGGTGTCTGAGTCATTGGACTAACTGGAGGAACGTAATTCATGGCTGAATTATTTGCATATTGATACTGGGCATTGGACTGAGGCATTTGATTGACCTGTGGAGCTGTATTTATCTGAGGAATTGGATTCATTGGAGGCATTTGATTCATAGGTTGCATTTGATTCATTTGCATCATAGGAGTTGTTTGAGGGGGTTGAGTCATTGGAGTGGACGGGCCAATTCTTGGAGTATGTGGAGTAGGACTCATCACATTTGGTTGAAAATATGACTGATTCTGCATTGGCATGTAATTTTCTTGTCCTCCGTAATACTGGTTATAAGCCATCATGAATTATATGGATAGAAAACACTTCTCGAAGAATTTCGTTTCTATTGAGATTTTCACTCTACTTTTGAACAACGACGATTCACCGTTTTTTGAAGAGCACTATGCCATAACAAAATTCAAACCGAAAAAAATAATCGTTGAAATATAGTCGCGCATCTAAACTTGAATTCAGATTTTGACAATCATAATGAAAATTTGACAATTCAAATGTATCGAAGTAACTTGATATCGTATTGGTTGAGGAAGTCGAAATTTTTGGTAAACTGATACACAAAAGCTCAAGAATAGTAATTCCCAGCTCAAGAAGTCAATAATTACCAGTTATTCTCAGCTCAAATAGTTATTCAAGCTAGAAGTTAATAACGGAGCCTACATTATCTATAATAATAATGTATTTATTTAGCAGAATTGCTACATCATATTACAAAATATAGTAATAACAAGTTGATTAAAAATTAAAATAATGAAAAGTAAAATACTGTGAATCAAGTAAAGTACCAATATGTGTAAATAACATAACATAATATAGTAAAAAAACAAGAACGCTATACTTAGCACCTAACTAATATTACATGATAAATATCAATTAGAGTAGGTACTAGCAGAAACAAAGCCCAATTGAATTAGAGTGACTTCAAACTGTGTTGCATTTGGTTGAGATGAACGTTCTCAAAAGTCTTTTGAATACTTTCAAACTCTCACAGTTTTTATATCATCTAGTCAAGAGACTATCGTTTTATCAAGATAAAATTTGCTATTCACTTAAAAGCAAATTTTGATTCGTTTATTCTATATGAGATTTTTTATTCACGCATCGTAATATGTTAAGCTATAATAGTTTCAAATATGATTGTTCTTTTCAACAGATGATACTCTCGTATTAATCTTTCATCGAAAGAAATATATCTCGTTGCAATTTAACGAATGATGATCGAGTTTTCAATCCAGCTCAATTCAGAATTGTTATTTTATTTGATTTATTTATTCATTTAACATACACTGTTTTACAGGACAGGTCCTAATTACAAAACAGAAAATACAACATATAAAAAAAACAAAATTGGTAGTACAAAAGCTTGAATTTTGTACTTTCAAATTTCAAAGTTCCATTTTAAATGAAAGAGTCTGTGATATGAATCACAACTGATAAAATGAAATATAATAATTATAGGAATAAAAAACTTGAATGCTGACCAAACTTATACATTACATATAAATTTAAACACCTAAATACATATACATTCACATATTAAATCTTATACGCACATAATTATATGAGTGAATATGAATTCTGTTCATGAATACACATAAACGTTAAACCATTTACCATCGAATTTGAAAGTACTGAAAGCTTTTATGTTTAAGAGGAGAGTTGAGTCTCTGCTCTTAACAAAGGCAAGCTATAGTGTGTCAGAGTACTTCGATGATTCGGATATAGGCAACAATGTATGAATCAATTTTTTGTAAAGGTATGTTTGTATATTTTTTTAACACAAATGTTCTTCACCATGTGAAATTGTCTCAAATGCTTAATATCTCTGAGGAAATTTTTTTTTCTTTTCTTTTCAAAGTTGGAAGAAAAAAGATGGAAGATCAGACTCCAAACTGAATTTGGTTTTTTTGAGAGCATTTTTCTTAGTTATAATTATTGTATCAATTGAAATGAATGTAGTTTTACAATGTGAGGAATGTTTCTCAATAAATTTATCTTATTATTATTATTATTATTATTATTATTATTATTATATGATTGTTTTAGCAAAAATTATGTATATCAAGGAAACTTGCCTTAATATCAATAACAGAACACTTGAAAATGTCCACCTTACCTCCCAAAATATTACATTGTTCATACATCGTCTGCAATGGAGAAAATTTAAGAACATTCGTTCTAGCTGCTGGAAGGTAGAACGTGAATGCGCTTCTGGCAGAAACTCTTGGAACAATAAAGTTAAGCTTTCGAAGTATTTCCTGACATTTCACTTTATTGTTAATTATTTTATGCATGACGATTATTGCATGGCATTTCCTTCTCGCACTGAGTGTGTCCATATTATGTTGATTTCTCAATTCTTTATTATAAATATTCTAAAGATTACAGATTAACAGATTCCAGACTGTTGATCTTTATTCTAGTTTAGATCTTACGAAAGCGCAATACAATGTTTTCAGAGTTGATACATTGCTAAATTCCTTACCAATGCGAATAATGAAACCATGTACTCTACAGGCAGCGGTTAATGTAGCATTGATATGTGGCACGAAAGTTAGTTGAGAATCAAAGTTTACACGAAGGTCAATAAATGTATTAGGTCTTCCCAAAATTTCACCAATTTCATAGTTGAAATTCATCAAATTATATTTTGTGGGGAACGACATAACATGACATTTGGAAATTTTGAGGTTAAATTGGTTGAAATCACACCAATTTACAATATTAAGCAAGTTTCTTGCAATGCGTTCACAGCCACCAATGCTGGAAACATAATGAAAACTCTAAAAGTCATCTGCGAACAATAAACCCTCAACATAAATGACATCGATTATATCATTTATGAACATTGTAAAAAGCAAAGGACCAAGAACGGAACCTTGGGGCATTTCAGATGATTCACAGTAATCAATTGATGTATACCCACGGCAAAAAACGCGTTGCTTTCTATCTATCAAGTACGATTCGAAAAGTTTGATGAGGGATGTCGAAATCCCGAAAGTACCAAGTTTATTCAAGGGAATACCGTGGTCAAGCCTGCCGAACGCCTTAGAGAAGTCCGTGTATATGACATCAGTCTGTTTGTGATTGTCAATACCCTCAGCAATGTACTGAGTGATACGTTAGTGATATGTTAGATTAGAAATTGTTGAACGACCTTTCATAACCTGTTATGAATAACCTGTGTTCTTTGACTTCGAGTATTTAGACATATTGAATGACATTTAACAACTGGCGAGAATTGAGAAAAAAATTGGAAATTCAAAGATCAACGCACATGTGAGCATTTTTCGCTCACAAGTTTTCGTTCAAAACAGTATTTTCCTTGATTATACTAATTTTTATGGGCCAGACTATAGGTATTTCCTTGTATATTGCATTCAAAATAAATTTAGGTATATTAATAATTGGAGAGAAGAAATATTCCGTTTCTCAACACGTTGTAAATAAAACCATATAAATTTCTAAACCATTATTTTCGATTACTTCGAGTTTCACACTGTCAGTCATTTGTTTTTGCATTTTCATTTATCAGAAATCTGATTTGAATGGCATAAAGGATCGAAAACTTGTATATGTATTTATGTAAGCAGATAAAAATGTATAGTTCTTTGTTGTAATGAAATGGAATATCTTCAAAATTTCAAAATTCTAATCAAATATAATACAAAAACTGATGCCATCAAGCTCAAACGATATTATTAATATTTACTCATCTTCCACGATGAAAGAATTATAAGTTCGAATATCGTTGAAATGGATTTTTTCAATGGAATTCTTGATCTTCAGATTGCTGAGGATAAGAAGTTCACTTTTCAAGTACAATACTGGTATATTATTATTGTTGAAATACGTCAATCAATGTCATAAACACGTGAGCTATGAAATAAACGTACCGAGTGAAAACCCTAAATGGCGTCCGTAAGCTACATTCCATTCGTATACAAAGGACCACTCAAAATTGTGGAGAATGATCTCAATATATTCAAATTTTAAAGCTTTGAATATATTTTTGGTTAGGTAGTCAAATTAATATAATCCCAAAGCAGATATACAACGATTTCATTCCTTTGATAAATTTATATTTCTCAGGTTTGCTTCGGATCCCTTACTCAGATATTATTCGTGAGGACATGAAAATTCAGTCGAGATAACCGTGTTTATACAGTTATACAACAACATTTCATTGTTCTACTATATCACTTGGCAACTGCGTTTCCAGAATATACCATGCACAAGTTGAATCAACAATTAAGAGCGAAACTTTGCTCTCACAGAATGTTGCTTATGAATATTTAATAAAACTGAAAACATTGAAATTATATTACATTCGAGAGTTCATTTAGGGATAATATATAGTTAATTAGATGATTTCTTTACTCGTACCTCGTATCATCTGACTGTATTATTCCGGTTAGTGTATTGCTAATTGATTTGATTATTCTCGAACTTATTATTTACTTCCAATAAATAAACATTTAGATATTTCTCTCTACTTTTTACTCATAGCATATATACAACCTTGGTGAAATACAATGATTATTTGGTGATCTCTTGGAGAAACATTTTTCAATACATGGAATAAAAATCACTTGGTTCTGTTCCACCAAATTATATCAATTGCTTGACAGGTTTTTCGGAGTGTTACTTCATTTTAAAATGCTAAATTGCAAACTTGTTCCATCGACTAACATTTTTGTACACTTTCAAATCTGTACTTGCTATGCTTGGGTGTCTAAATCTATGCTAGATATCTATAGGTATTGATATCTAGCCCGTATGAAGACAACTTCATCCCTATTTTCTCTCACACCATCTGTATAATCAAGTACAGATGTAAAAGTATATGAAAATGTTAGTCGGGAAATCAAGTGTTCAGTTTAATTTTTGAAAATAAGGCAACACTTCGAATAGGGTATTTTTATTACATATGAATATCATCTTTTATATCGAAACTATGCCCATAATTTTTTTTTAATTCGGACATTTCATACCAACTTTCAGCAGTAAAATTAAGTAAAGATTCTTCTTTAATGAATACTCCACTCCTACAACAGTGCGAAATAGTTATAAATACAAATGTAGTGTTGCCAAATTTGTCTGATGCTCTAAAATATTAAACAGTGTTGTCGTTTACTGGATGTAAATCTTATATAATTGAATATAAGATAACATTTAAAAACTTGAACTTTTGTTACACTTTTATTGACAACATAGCATGGCGCGTTTCGTCGTTACAAACGACTTCGTCAGTATTCTAGTATCATCTGAAGAAGTCGTTTGTAACGACGAAACGCGTCATGTTATGTAGTCAATAAAAGCGTAAATCAAAAGTTCAAGGTTTGAAACTTTATTTTATATTCAATTGCCAGAATCTCGTAATAAAAAAAAAGAAAAGAATTCAGTTACGAGCTTGGTACTTATCAAAACCATATCAAGTTTTTCAGTTCACAATGTTAATTGTTGAAGTTTGAAGTGAAGTCGTGGCTCGAAACTTGTTTAAAGATAGAAATGGTGCATTTCTTCAACCTGTAATTTTGATTTTGGGTCATGAATTTTTCATTCTTCATTCTCTGATTCGGTCCTCTTAAAGTGTGGACTTATATTTTTATATTCAATATATTTATTCCAAGGATTATTAAGGATTTATATTATTCATTATATTTATATTACTTCAAGTGGAATTGTTAGCATTACGAATGTCTTATTATTTTTAGTTGTCATTAGCGAACTTATAATTTTTTTCAATGCTCAGAAATTTCTTGCTATGTGCTATGTGTGCTTCAAATTTCAAATTCGAAATTTTTTAGATATTCCCACTCACAAATACTACCACTCCCAAAGTTTGATAGAAGTGGAGTGAATTTAATTAACAAATAATATTCAGTTACCTCAATCAAAATAGAATATTCTTACATCAATTTAATAACACTCCTTCATTTTTGGAAGGAATATTGCGATGTTCGGTCATGAACAGTTCATAGCGATGGGCTTTAGAAAGGCGATGTGACTAAAAGGGTACCTTAATGACAAATTCGACCAGCAGTTCCAAAATCTAGCCAGACCGAACCTGCATATAAGTAAAGAATTTGAAGCAAACAAAGAACTCTTAAGTAAATAGTTGCCGCAGAAACTTGTTCCTATAAGTTACTTGCCGTGTTGTAATTATCACGTTTCTACATAGGAAGAAGGAAGCAAATTTATTATTGCGTGACTGAAATGTTGCATGTTCAGTCTTTTTTGAATTTTAATTGGAATAGAGATCTGGTCTTCGATCTCACAGCTGTGAAATTATTGTGTCTATTATTCAGGTCTATTTTGGTTATTCCTATAGTCAGACATATTTTCGAAGATAAAGATAAGCATGCCCAATTTTCCAGGTGTAAGGTATATTTTCAAGCAACTAGATGAAAATAAAAACGTTATTCAACTTGTTCTGACTCGAAGCTTTATATTTATTATTTTCTCTTATCAAAGTGACATTTTTAACATAGTAATTTTTTTAGTTTTGAGTAAATATATTTGCTAATGATTATCATATTAAAGATTAAACCTATCTTCATTAATAATTACATACTCACCTTACCGTGTTTATATATTTATAGATGTTTGTTATATGTTAAAGAAAATGAAGATAGGTTTATTAAATTGAATAGTAATCATGAGTATTCAACAAGAAACAGGATGTGCTACTTATTCCTATGCATAGAACAGCTAAATTTGAGCACTCTCTCTATAGTCAGAGCATTAAAATTTTCAACCATTTACCATCGAATTTGAGAGTACTGAAAGCTCATTTGTTTAAGAGGAGAATTAAATCTCTGCTCTTAATAAAGGCGTACTATAGTGTGTCAGAGTACTTTGATGATTCGGATGTAGGCAATAATGTTTGAATCAATTTTTTGTATCATATATTTGTATATCTTTTTAACACTAATGTTCTTCACCATGTGAAATTGTCTCAAATGTTTAATATCTCTGAGGAAATTTTTATTTTCTTTTCAATCAAAATTGTATATTACTGTAAATATGAATTTAACCAAGATTTTTGTATGAACCAATATTTTTGCTCGAGGGCTGAATGGAAGATCAGACTCCAAACTGAATTCGGTCCTTTTGAGAGCATTTCTCTTAGTTGTAATTATTTATCAATTGAAATGAATGTAATTCTACTATGTAAGGAATGTTTCTCAATAAAATTATATTATTATTATTATTTTTCCATGAAGAAATCACATGTGACGGCTTAAAGTTAATTCTCCAGAATGATCAGAAAATGTTAAAACACTAAACTGTAAAATGTTAAAACAATAAACATGTATTGAAAAGAGAGACGTCTCTTTTGCAAAAAAGTTTAAATTCTTAGTTTGGAGGGAGGATAAAGTTTATTCTCAGAGAGGAGTCAATCATAACAAATAATTGAGTCAATTTAGTTTAATTTCATTGAAGGGTAGGACAGCAACTTTATCACTAAAATTTTTGTACAAATTACTGCACATGGGTATTGATTTTCCCCCTCTCTTGTCCGCTTTGAAATTTCGTGTTCCTAGGAAAAATTCTCATACCACAGACTTGTTCCAGCTAGAGACTCCGAGGACCAACTCCCTAATACAATCCCCCACTTGGTTTATGGAGTCTACATTCAATAGAGTTGCTAATAATTGTGACGCTCACTTTGACTCTATAGAGTTTATTATTGTGAGTTACGTGAACAGAGGAAATTGACTAAAATGAATTGATTTAGATTGAGTTCTTTGTAATATTTCATTTAATTCTATTATATGGTTATTAGTTACTTTTTCATTTTTTTTAGATTAGATCAAGCTCTTTGTTATATTACTCTCATTTTATTTATTTAGTTATCAAAATGAGAGGTAATAAGATATATTTGTCTGAAAATGACTAACTAAACAAATCTTTATTATTAAAATAAATTAAACTCTTGGCTCAATGTTTCACGATTTATTTAACAATATGTATAGTCAACATGATTCGAGCGTTAGCTCATTTTCAAGACTAAACTACTATAAGAAACGTAACAACAAATTTAATCTACAAAATGGATGTGACTAGGGAGGATAATTGAAAATCTACTTGTTCATTTACAATTTCTTCTTTTCTCTTCCAAGAACTGCTAATTTCAATTGCCTCCAGAAGGTCTAAACGTTTACCTTTAATACCTGAGTGTAGGCATTTAGTTTTATCAAAATCTATGAAGTGATTAGAGCTTCTTCATCTATTTAGCTTATTCTAAAATCTTTATTAGACTAGTTTTGCCTTTTACGGCATTATCAAGAACTGACATTCTTGATCATTCTCATAACTGACATTACCAAGAACTGACATTCTTGATCATTTTGATAACTGACATTATCAAGAACTGACATTCTTGATCATTAGGATAACTGACATTACCAAGAAATGACATTCTGATCATTCTGATAACTGACATTATCAAGAACTGACATTCTTGATCATTATGATAACTGACATTATCAAGAACTGACATTCTTGATCATTCTTGATAATGCTTCAAAAAGCGAAACTAGTCGAATAAAGAATTGTTCAGTTAGTGATTTTTAGACAAGTATATCTTATTACCTCTCATTTAAAAATGAACTATTACAGAGTTGATTCATCTTCCATTGCATTTATATTTAGTTATTATTCGACATTATGTTATTATGTTCTGTAATTGGGTATTATATCCGTTGAGAATAAGGAACTTATTATTATTATAAACAATATCGTAGGAAGAATACCGATTCAATAAATTACACGGAGGTTTCGCTTATCTCTTGGTGAAACATTATGTTAAAAATAATCAATTAAATTTAACACACTTGTGTTAAGTTTGACTAAATATAGTTTCAGTAACATTGTATACTCCTGATGTTGGGTTAACCACCCGAAACATATGTAGAGTTTTTAATATATTTAGTGAAACTTCAGCCAAGTGTGTTAATTTTGAGTATCACTGAATATATTTAAAAAACTCTTCATATGTTTCGTGTGGTTAACCATCAAGAATGTACTATGTTACTGAGTAATTTTAATTTATTGAATGCTGATTCGTTAGAGAATGTTCTTCTGTTTCAATTTTTCAATTTACAGTGCATTTTATTGTAAGTACTTTTTATAAGTGTGTATCTTTGTCTGTAGTAAAATTGAGTAACACTCGCACCATACAACGCTGGATCCTGGATATTTTATCTGTGCTACTAGAATGATTTCAGTAGAGTAGGCCATACCACAGGCGCGACTCGCAAAACGCAAAATGAGCTGTCCTCAGAATAGGCAATGAAAGCGACGATGACAAAGTTCTGAAGACGTATGAACCCCTGCTCAATGTCCTACATAACGTCTCAACGTGAACAGACCATGTGAAGGTGGAATACATATGGATTTTACTACTCACTTGGTAACTTCAACTTATCTGGTGAGGATTCAACTTCGGTTGAGAGACCCGTAGACTACAAGGTCTCGGTTTGCATGTTATTTCACTTCATTGTTTGAATGGTGTTCCATTTGTTTCAATATTTTGTCTGTTTGTTTATCTTCTATTCGATCGCTTCTATTGTCATTTCCCTCTTTATTTGGTCATTTGTTATGTACCAGGGTACTCCAATAGCTGTCCTTATTATGGTGCTCATTTTTATTTGCAGTGTATGTTTTTGCAATTTTCATTTGTGTCTCATATTCCTCCTGCATATCTTATTGCAGGCGTGATAATGGTTTTCTTGTTTCTCTCGTTTTCTGGTCACATTTTACTCGTTTTGTTCAGCGAGGCACAAAGTGGTTTCTACAGCATTTTTGTCTACTTTCTGTTCTCGTCTTTTTGTATATTGTAGTTGAGGTATTCTTCAACTTCAATAAATCAAATATATAATAAAATATTATATAATAAAAACAAATCTCTGAAGTTTTTCGCTTCTTTTTGTCACTTTCTCCCTTGATCTGCTATCTCTATCATTTCAAATAATTTCGCGGGTATTTTTCTTTTGTGATATGAATATACTGCATTCTTTTAGTCGGGGTTATTTTGATTTTCCATTTCTGTTGGTAAATTCTTCTACAGTATTCCTATGAACTTCTTGACTATTCAAGCAATAAAAATATAAATGAGTCTACGTTTGGATGGATCTCTTAATAAGTAATTAGTAGTAGCGCTCGATTTTTCCCCGTTTCAAATGGATCGTCATTTGGAAACTACAAACATCCACTGCATGATAAAGAAAAAGCGGTAGAACATAAAATCAATAGAGAGTTATAAACTGCTACGTCATTTATTTCCGTAAAAACCTAAATTAAAAAGTTGTACGCTTTTTATTTCTCTGAAAGGTTTGAACTGTTATAATTGGGTCAGTCATGTTGCTAGATATATCTCGCTAATAGATTGAGATTTTAATTGAAATTCTCTGTGATATTTTGTTTTACAATCACATATTGAATTACTCCATTTGGTTAGTTCTGATTTCTATTGAAAACATTTTCGGTTTGACGATTCTTTTTTCCGACTCCATATTGTATTGTTTGTTCATTACGGATATAGAGATAAAGCAGAAACTAATGATCGGAGATTTGAGAGAGTTCTGGAAGTAAATTGTAATCGTTGAAATACTTTTCCATGGAATGAATAATATGTACTTGTCTAATGTTTAATTGATCATTCGTATATTAATTGAGTGGGTGATTTGTCATTTTTTCACAATATAATTGTGTGAAATTGAGTCAATTTTCACACTTGATATCCCATACAATACGATCGATGTCTCATACTTATTAGGAATCTTCAGTGACATACATTCTCAGAATCAAGTTTTGGTGGTTTTTCAAACGCCCTCAGGTCCCATCTTCAGAATGATGATAACATTCGAGAACTACTCAAATGAGCTACCTCTATCGGAAAAACGATATCAACTCTCTCGAACACAAGATCAGTGAGAGTACGTAGAGGCTTTGTATACGAAGCTATTGTAGATTTCTTTGTCAGTATTGACTTACTATGAAAGTCAATAAATATAATCATAAATATAAAAATAAGTCAAGTGTATCCCTTATATGGATTGCATTTTACGTTAGCTTGGATTTGCATACCTATTATTCTTTTCCTCGATCAAGTTTTTAACATTCAGAGAAAACCATCTTATTCAGACACAATAATACAAAGCTAAGTCATCAGTCAAAAAAAAGAGCTGTCATTCGTTCGTTTGTTCATGGATTACTCACGTTTCCGTTATTTTAGAATTTTGAAAAATAAGTCTGTATAATTTAAACAATTTTTCTATAATACTGTGACAAAGTTACTGATTATTCTATTCAATTTTCGATTTATAATTTACTAGCGACCCGCCCCGGCTTCGCACGCCGCAAACGCTACGCCCCGCAATTTTTAAATCTGTAATATCTTCGAAAATATTCACTTAAATCATACGGTGTAAAGGGCCATATATATCTATATTAAATGAACAATGTATTCAAGGTATTTAATTGGTTAAGGATTAATGCTGTATGGGTTAAAATCGCTTCGAAAATTAGCCATTATTTGTCGCAAAAAGTAAACGACAAAAAAAAGTTATTGTGGGTTATCCATAAGAGATAGACATATACCATCACGGACTTTTCTGTAGACCTTTTCAATGTGTACAATACTTATAGTACATTATTTTGATAAAACTCGTAGGGTTCAGCCTGCGTTTGCAATGTAAGCGGAAAAAATGTAATTATTTACGACATCACATTAGAAACCTCAAAAATAACAGTACTTCTCCACTATTTAGTGGATGTTATTATACATATAACCCTTCCTCTTGAATCACTCTATCTATTAAAAAAAACTGCATCAAAATCCGTTGCGTAGTTTCAAAGATTAAAGCGTACAAAGGGACAGAAAAAGCGACTTTGCTTTATACTATGTAGTGATGAGTGTTCTTAATACTTTCATGAAGATTCAATAAACACAATAGTTAATCCTTTTTTAATCTGCCTGAACGATTAGGGTAACTCAAAATTCATTTTGGTTTCCAGGTATAAATTTTTGTAGTTTACCGACAAAAATCCCTGTAGTAGGTATATTATTTATATTATGAACTATTAAATATCTATAATAAATTTCTATTTATTAGAATAGAATGACATATAATAAAGATGTTTTTGTCTCAATTTATCGTTGCATAATACGCCAAACTAGACATCTTTTCCTCCGTAAATTTATCTCCGAAATTTTTAAACCAAGGTGTTTTCTGAATATGACTATAATCATCTGGATTCTAAAAAAAATGTCCGAATACATATTTGTGGGATTCCCATTCAATAGATATTTTTGGTTAGAATATAGCTGCCGCTGTGGCACACATATAGTTTAAAAACATCACAAAAATGTATCACAAAAACATTAAATATTCATTACTTACTAGTGAGTTTTCTCTCAGTACAAGAAATAAGATTTTTCTGTTTTTTGCACCCGATATATAATCTTCAAAAATATAAACTTAATAATATTTATTTCCAATAGAAATCTTTACAAATATAGTGAGAATCACTTTTACTTTAGTTTATAACAAAATGAACAGTGTAGATATACTCTCTCACAAAAACAAAACACTATCAAATATCTTCAGAAGAAATGAACTCCTTATTCAAAAAATCACAACTTGATGAATGTCCTTAATCGCTGAATAACTCTGATCTGGTCAATTGATTTTATTTCTTTTGGAATTATAAATTTCCAATTCGGCATCTAATTCTTCAGCTGTAGGTGGCTTCCTCTGATTTTTTGGATTTCGTTCTCTTTCAGCTGGTCGCCCTGATGAAGAAAAAAAGCAATATTATTGATTAAATACGAATTTTCAAAATATTTTCACCATGTTAATTAAACCTTTCACTTTATTTGAAAGGCTTAGCTATTTTGATACTAATATTGATAGAATAATCAAATTATAACAATTTCACACACATATATATATATATATATATATATATATATATATATATATATATATATATATATATATATATATATATATATATATATATATATATATATATATATATATATATATATATATATATATATATATATATATATATATATATATATATATATATATATAGAATATTCCACAAGTATTTGTTTTTAATTGCAGCCGATTGTAACATTCTTACCTCTCGTGTTTTTAGCTTTTCCAGGTCCTCGTGGGTTTCTATTTAGAAATTTTCGTCCAGCTCCCACGCCACTACTTCTTCTCAATGAAGATGGAATTTCCGATGTTGTCAATTGTATATTCATCACTTTGCCATCTAAATTTACCCCATTATATCGTTTCATTGCTTCGATAGCATCAATTCTTCTTTCAAAAATGACATCGGCTGTACCCAAGGACCTACCAGATCTGTCGTAGTTCACATTCGCACTTCTCAGAGGCCCAAACTCCGTGAAAAGATCTTGCATATCTGAATCAGATACTCCAAAATCCAAATTAGATATCACAAGTTTGGTGTTCCCCATACTAGCTTGAGCCATTGATCGGGCAGCAGATATTTTTCTAGGTCCAGACTCTTTAAAAAGATAATGCTTAAATGCACTGTTAACGTCTCCCTAAAAAAACAATTGGTTAGTTTTGATTTTACAAACTTCGGGGTGGTTCAACACAAAATTGTAGTAAACTTGAATGAACTGGTTCTACATTCCAGACAAGAAAAAAAGTCAAAAACAAGTTAGAAAATAAATTACCCGACTATAGGATCGAGCTATTCCTCCTCGATCTCTACCTTTTTGGACGCCTCCAGAGCCAGCAGAGCTTCGGAAATTTCGTTGTTGTTTGCTTCTTTGGGAACCTTTTCCACCGCGTTCTCTTCTTTCGGCACCTTCACCACGTCGGCGAGGTTTATTTGATTTTATTAAATCATCAAGACTCATTTCAATTTTATCGACCATTTTATCGAAATAACACTATTTAATTTCACGAATATATAACTTTTATATAAAGATTTTGACGAACACTCTATAACAAACTTCTAATGAACGTTGCGTTAATACTCCACACAATTCCAAATGGTTACTGTAATCTCGTACAAACAAATCTACTATTTATACCTAGCTATAGATATCTTTATGTACCTAGAAAATGTTTTCTTCTTTTACGCTCAAACGGTCTCACCCTATAAAATACCCCTTCCTATACGATAGTATAGGAGGTACATAGTAGGAGTAACTTTTCTTCTTTTTACATCAACAAATCTAACATCTTGAACTGTGTAACCATAATCAGTAGAAGTTGCAAACATTTTAAAATCAGTAGAAGAGTTAGAAAAAATACCTTATGATAATAATTCATCCTAATATGTAGTCGGGATCGTAAACTGTGACTTAATCGAGTTAAAAATTCTAATAAAATCCAATTTGACAATTGTTTTATTGTTTCAATTTTCATCACATAGTATTATAAATGACACGGAGGTTTCGCTTATGACTCGGTTGAACATTATATGTTATTAATATGTTAAACAGTATGTATTGTTTTTTACCAATAATGAACACAAATTTTTTTGCTTGTGTAGATTTCATTCACGTTATTTTTATGTAATCTTTTACAGATTATTTTGCTCAAATTAAAATATAATTATTAAATAAAATGGAATATTTCGTGTACCTAATTTATCTGAATGAATAACATTTTTCTTCAATAATATCTTACTAGTTTATTTTTGATCAATTTGTTAATGAAGTAGAGTTTATAGTCATTGTTCAAATTATAAAACCTTTTTTTTCAAAATTCGAAAACAACGAAAACGGGAGTAATCTATGAACATACGAATGAATGGCACCCCTTTTTTTTTGACTGGCAACTTTTTTTTTTAGCTATGTATTAATATGTCCGAATAAGTTGGTGTTCTCTGAATGTTGAAAACTTGAAAATCGAGGTAACGAATAATATGAAATCTAGGCCAACGTGATATGCAATCCATATAATACTTTACATACACTTGACTTATTTTCAAAAATGGTGTTTACAAAATATTCTGCAGTGAATGTGTTTTTACCCAGGTCAAACTGGACAAGATATTCAAAAACGAATTTTTGAACACAAAAAAACAATATTGTGAATAAACTATTGGATTTTCCGAACATTGCCTGGAAATCGGAATTGTGATTTTAAAAAAAAAAAAGCTTAATTATTCAAATAGCCTCAAACAATGAATATCAACCAAAATAATAAACAATTCAATAAACAAAAAACTTTCAAAAGAGCGTTTCAGAAGTTTATCCTCTTGTTAAAAAAAGTCAATGATTACTGTTTTAACATATATAGGGCCACCTAGTTTAAAATTGAAATCACTTTTAGCAAGTTAAAAGATTAATTTTTCTTTTTGGACCACTAATAATATTGGTAAAATAATCAAAAATAATGAATCAAAAATTAATAAAAATCAAATGTGTGTTAAACAAAATTAAATGTTGTATTTGTGAAAAATTCTATGTAGGAATGACTTTCAGAAATTTCCCAATTAGATTATTGGAACATGAACGAACTTTTGAGAAACAGGAAACAGATTCCCATTATGCTAACCATTTATTAGAGGAAAGTCATATATTTAGTTGAGAGTTTGAAATATTAGATAGAAGGAATAAAGGTACCAAGCTAAATCTTCTAGAATCATTACATATTAATAAATTTAAAAATTCGGACTTTAACTCAATAGCCAGTTAGAGGTTAACTATAGCCCTCTACTTAATATGTTCAATAAGAATATTCCAGGTAGCAGATCAGATTAGATTACTTAGGTTTTAGTTAATGTACTTTAAATTTTATTTTACATGTTCAAAAATGTGAACAAATAACTTTTCTTTATTTGTTCTTAGAAATCTTAGTGTATATTTGTATCCTTTTTCTACATTTAGTTGGTATACCTGACTTAAGGAATTGACTTTCTGTGTTCATTTCCAGGTTTACGATCCTTTTTGTTATATATCAGTGTATTCTATAGTCCTCATTCCAAGTTTGTCATTGAACATACCTGGTTTCTTCTGTGAAAATAGTTATAAGTATTGATTTGTAAAATTACACCTAGTATTAATTCATCATTTGATAAAGAAGTAGTACCTCGACACGTCGTATGCGTATTTGTATTAAATTATGAGAAAATTCTAAATAAGTATTGTTTCATTAGGGACATTAATTTTCTCCAAGTATCGGCCTCATCAATATAAAAATTATATTATCGTTTCTACCATCAATTATATCTATTACATATGTTTTATGGATAGTGTAATCAAAGCTGGTCTAACTCAGGATAGATGGAGTTTTTTAAAAAAAAGTATCGGCCTCATCAATTTGGAAACCTAAATATTACCCTCAGGTAAGAATAGCAAGGTATTGGATACACTTGAAGTCATAGAAATTTTAGTAGGTAGTCCATTGAGAGAAATTTACCTGTTTGCAAGGACTTTTTTTTCTTGCCACCAGAAAAATGTGTAGAGTTCTTGATATTTTCAGTGAAACTTAAGCCAAGTGTTTTGATTGGAATTCAATATAATTTAATTAATAGTTATATTCGACTATGGTTATTATAAACGATACGGTTTGATTATGTACTGGGTGTCTCAATGAGAATGGCTCTACGCCATATCTCGAGAATCGTTTATAGCACAGCTTAAGGAATAAATTATAACAAAAGTGACCTCGGCAAAAACCTGGAAATTATTTACAGAATTGTAGATCCACCGCTAGAGGGCGTGATTAAATACCAAAAAAAAAAGAGAATAATTTTTTACGAATTTTTGTCTAATTAACATGCTTTTAAATTACGATTAGCGCATTCCTCAAGAAATAAAGTTTCATAAGTTTTAGTCTATCTTTTCAAATAAGAGGAGGAAGGAAGTAACAATTTTAACATGAAAAAACGCCGGTAACTCAGGTTCTGCTCAACCAAATATATCAAAGATATTATGTGAGTCATATTAATTCTTGAAATTATTCAAATTAATTAGGTTATCTTGAGTTTAAATTCAATTACATATATATAACACCAAATTTTGAAACATTTTCACGAATGAAGAAAAAGAAATTGATATTCATTAAAATATAAATATATGATATAAAAGAAATTAATGAGAAATTTGATAACAATGCCCTCATAACAGCTCTCAGCTCATGCGAAATGATTAAAATTGAAGCGAAAAGATCATATTTTACAAATGAGAAATCAAATCCTGTATTTCGGTTGTAAAGAGAATACCTAATTTTTCGTCAATAACGTTATAATGTTTTATAATGAAATTGGGTAATTTGAAATGAAATTGTTCGTTCTCAAGCATATTCTTATACCAAAATAATCTTTTTAAAGGCAACGTCAGTAAGCTAATTTCACATCATATATTTAGGTCAACCAGTATTGCAACGTAAAATTTACATACTTAATAGGACTACCGAAAATTTATTCAAAACACTATTTATCTCTCCAGTCACGGAAACTTTGACAGATTAATTGAAATTGTAATATTCCCAGAAACTATAGGCATGCTATTCCGCCATTTGGAGTGTTCTGAACTAATTGTACAGTATATTTATGCTTTGTTATAATAATAGGATTTGAAGTTTCAACTCATAATCCATGTGAAATCAACTTATTTCAATGACGATAAGATTCAAGTAGGTATAATAGTTTACGAATAAATTTCAAGTTAATTGACGAATAAGTACACGACAGTGGCGTAACTACGCCATCTGGGGCCCGTGGCAAATTCTTATTTACCCTATATAACCCATACACCCTATCAGTAAAAATCGACAGGATTTACTCAGTTCAATTTTAATGAACTTTGAGATTTTCAGTGTACTCAATAACACGTTGTATCTGTCCCACTACCGGCCATTGGCCTTCTCTCTTAGGCGAGAGGGAGTGGGGTATAGTACCCACTCTATCCCAATGCGGTTTGGATACTTCATATATCATCTATTCGCAGGGATACCAACTTGGGGGATTTCCCCCTAAATTTAGGGGGACAAAATGTTTGGTGGGTTTTTTTTGGGGGCTTAAAATGTTCAGGGGTAATCTTAGGGGTATTTTTAAAGTATTCCAAAATATTTAATATCATAATTTAAATAACTAAAATTAATTTTGATGTCTGTCTTGAATAAAAAATCCATTTCGTGATGACAATATTCAATACTATTTATTAATATAGATTGGTTAATGATAAATTTTATAATTAGTAAATAAATAATTCAATTTTTCTGTAAAATAATACCCCTACTATTCTAACTCTTCTAACTATTCTTAATATTCTCATTTCCAAGAATGAAATGAAAAATTTGATAATAAAATAATATTTTAATAATGTTAGATAATAATAAATATTCAATAATAATAATTATTCAATAATATTTATATTTTAATGATAAAAAACACTTAAGTACCTTATAATTGCAAAATAAAACCTTGATATATATTTTTTCTTCGAATTTCAATTTTAAAAACAATTCTAGGGGATTTTAGGGGTTTTTCAACTTGATTACGGGGGGAAAAGATTCCACGAGTTGGTAACCCTGTCTATTCGCTAGCTTTTCGGTGAAGCAACAACATCGTGAGGAAACCTGAATACATTTACAATGAAATAAGAAGAACATTTTGAATTCAATAAGACATTTATTAAGCAAAATCTTTCTTTCTAGCTTTCTGTTCCTCAAAAGTGTTAATAACACCATCAAAGTTTAAAGATCAGGCCATAGAATTGTCAATAGACAGAATAGCCAAGTTACATAACCTCTCTTGTCTCATAGCATTTCTTAAATATGTCTTCATCTAATTTTAGTTTTCGAAAATCATCGTTCAGCACTAGCTTTATTCACAGGAATTGCAAGAAATAACATTAATGCAGCACATACTTCAGGAAAGCTGCAGTACATGAAATGATTTTTTATTAATAATAAATCAGCAAAGTCTCTAATACACGCATACTTTTCCATTTCGTCTCTGAAATTGTATCGAAAACTAAGAATTTCCCTAACAAATCATTCAGATATTTCTTTATATATATATTTTTATATATATCCACGAATCTTCCGATTTTTTTTAAATAGATTAGAGCCATTTAAAACTTTTAGAGTTGAAGGCTGCAAAATACTGAAATTTGAAACAATTTCATTCGTCGGAAGGAAACGCGATTTAAGTTGATTCATAATGATGTCCAATACTCGATAAAATATGTTCACTTTGAACAAACTTTCCGGATCTTGGAGACGCTCATCTTCACAAAGCTCGTCAAAATGGCCTTTCACCTTCCTCTGACTAGTTTTAGAAAATTCATGGGTGGTGTATCGAATTTTCTTCTAAAATTTCTTTGGACTATAACATAACATGTCATTATAAATTGATTGTGTATGTTTTTTATTAGTACATCTATCTGAATCCAAAAATCTTAGTAGATCAAGTGAAATTTGGATGCATCTTGAATATAATAAGTCTTGTAGCTATTTAGATTTTCATTATAGAGTTGGTTTTGACTATTACGGTTTTATGAATTATGAATATATTTAGATAGTTGAGGAATTTATATTTTAAAGAACAACAGGAAGGAGAAGAAAAGTATATAGAGTAACGTTTTTTTGCTTCTATGGTTGACGAATATAAATGTTTTGTTCGAATGTTTTCTGCTTGATAATGAAGCTTAATTCTAAATTATTTTCTATACGTAAAATGTTAGAGGAAACAAAAAACATTTTCTGCAAACAGATTCGAAGTCATGTATTTTTGTGTTCAAGGTTTATCTAGAACAAAAAACAACAGGATTAACAAGTGACTTATCTAATTCAAATACTCAAAAGAGTACCAAATATTCAGAAACTATGTTTGAAACGTAAACGAAAACTATCATGTGAAATTAATCATTTATAAAAACATATGAATAAGGAATTTGTACACATAAAACTAAATGATGTGCATATATTTATGTACTTAAGAATTCAATCAATTCAATTTACATCAACGTATCCTTCTTGTATCGAAACCAGGACATTCTTTACGATTTGTTCCGCCAAATCGCAGAATTTTTCAATATGTTCTCGTTCAAAAATACGAGCTTTGCATCGTAACGAAATGGACGATTGAATATTTAGGGCCCCCAGATGGCCTTTTCATCAAATGCTATGAAGCAGGTTTGCCAAATGAACCGCTTCAGAGGGTAAAAATAACAAAAAGCGATTCAGGATTCCAGGGCAATAATTCACAAACGTTTTCGTCTGATATTGAGTATGTGTCAGTATTGACGGTATTTTAACATGATATTACCTACTTTGAATTATTTTTGTCAGCTACGAACAATGATGGAAAGATACTTCTGTTGTCGATATTTATATTTATGCAATGTAGAACACTGAAATGAGGAAATTTGATTTTATTTCTTATTGGACGTGTTTCTTAAAATTATGAAATATGAAGCACTATTGAATTTAATTTAATTTATTAAAATATTCAACTTTTATTGAAGATGTAAGGGTTTATAAATACTTACGTAACGAAAACGCATTATGCTTTCAATTCGTTTATCGGAAATTCACTGTTCTAAATATTTCACTTAAGTAAAGTAGTACATCATTTCTTAGCTTCATGCATAGATTTACTGTGATATATCTGATAATTTTTATTATATATTGAATTGTAGTGTGAGGTAATGAAATTCCATTACACGATTAATAAATTGAAACACTATACATAATATCGAAAAATTCATATATATTGTTCTCTACAATATTGTTTCGGTTTACAATATCTTCATCAGGTGGATGAATTTGAAAAAATGAATTGTAGAAACTTATAGAAATTTTTTGCTAAAAACTTTGTCTAAATATTAAGTCGATAAGCTGTCTGGTACGTAAGTGATTGTTTTGAGTAACTTTAGATTAGTGGAGAAAAGGAGAAGAGAACAAGAAGAACAAAACAGGAAGGTTGGTTTCTGATAGAGATATTCCTTACGTCAAAGTTTTTTATATTCTGAAAATAGATCAACTTGTTATTTTTTATCATCAAGGTTTCAACATGAAATGAGAAGGAGCGATTCGTACTTCATCTTTTAGATTTTTGAAGTAAATACGACTGTAAGTTGGCAGGGATGTAACATGGTCCATAAAAATATCGATATAAGAACATCGATATTTTTATTTGGTTTCACAATGTTTGTGCATTTTTAACCAGTATCACGTTCAATCGCCTGGTTTCAAATCTCTGCCGTGCATTAGTATGGAGGTCATCAGACTGCATTCTTAGAAACGAGAAATTTCTCTAGTTGCCATTAATTGTTAATAGTACAACAAATGAATATATAGCGGTTGTGCTATATTATGCTATGTGAGGAAATACTAAACGACACTTGTATAGATAATATATAATTATGATTATTTACAACGAACGAACTATTCTACACGTGGTTGTTGTTGTTATTACTCGATGGAAGCGAGAGTGACATATTGCTGAGCATAGAAGTAACAGTCAGAGAAGAGCTCTAAGAGAAGGGAGAAATTGTATTTTGGTAGCCCATTTTTATGTTGAAAATTGATCATGGGGCGTTCCAATGTGATCACAGACAAGTGATACTATTCTGTGATATGTGTTCTTCTATCGAATGACAATGACAATATCCCTACAAATATGATTCCTTGGACTTGGTTATCTTAGTGTCTTTAATTGTAAATGAGAAGATCCCTAAGAATTTAAAGATCCTAAAAGATTTCATTCGATGTATTTACCTCTTTATTTCCTGAAAAAACTTTCAAGTTGGGAACACTGGCTCTTCATGGCGAGGGGTGACAAAGAACTGCCCCGTTTTGCGCGCGTTTGTATTGCAGAGCAAACGAGACGCTAACTAGAGAAGTTTACTATTGTGAAGCGACTAAGTGGGGAATGTCTTTATGTGTGTAGCCGTAGATCATTAAAAAAAACGGAAAATGGCGCTGTTATCGTTCATAAAACATCGCTCATGAAGAACTATGTGTTATCGATGTTTTGAGATTCAACGATGTTAAAATATCGATTTATATGTATGATATATCTATATTTGAGAAAATCGATGTATTATTTGCATTCATACTGATAGTATTGAAAAGGGTTTGCGCTGGACAAAAAAGTAGCTTGATATTTACATGCAATATCAGCATAATATAATTGGATAATGAAGTATTTCTTCATATTTCATCTGGAGTAGCCCCACTTTCAATATATTTGATTATTGTTGAATGAAATACACAAACATGAATACTTATTATGAGCTCATTGAATTGCGAATTTCATAGTTATACCTCATTATTTTTCTGAAATATCTATTTGGCATTTTGTAATTCTTGTAATCATTCGAATCTGTGGAGGTGAAAAGTTTTTACCCCTGAGGTACAGTCTTTTGACTGAGAGATGTTTTCTGCATTTTCAGTCGTGATTTGCGATCGTTTATTCTCCAAAATGTCGTCAAATATTATAAGATTGATCGTGGAGTGTTTCTTTGATTTTTATGCTAATATGACATGAACTTAGGAAGAATTTTGGACATAGTTTCTTATTAAAGTCCATTATATTTTCGGTAGGAATCACAAAAACTGTGACAATAAATAGAAAAAGTATTAGCAGTACAAATCATGGAGATGCTTCAAAATGATGTGTAACTGGAACCTTTAAATGTTAAAACTTTCAAATGTTTTTTTTTTCAAAACTTTTCAAAATAAAAAGGAAAATGTATTATAACTTTGTAAGTCTTGATGGTTTTCATATATGATTTATTTCTTTCAGATTTATGATGGTTTTGGTATGCCTAATATTCAGTGCTCTATCTACCATAGATTCTTATACGGATTTCACAAACGAAACATTATTTTGGATGGTGAGTAAACTTCCTCATAATAATTCATCATTTGATAATCATAATAATACAATCATATTTTTAAATAATTCAATTTTTGTTACCTCAAGACATAAGAATTGAGATTTCGTGTATTTAATCACCTTCAGATTCACCTTTGCCATCTTCACAAGTGACATTGAATGAGATGTATTAAAACTAATCAAAAGGACAAAATTGAGACTATCAAATTAACTTGAACTGATGGCGTAAGAGAAAATTTCAAAAGTTGTAGTCAATACCATGGAGAACAAATTAGTGACTGAACTCAAAAAAAGGATTTAGCAAAAAAACACTCTACCAACTGATAAATGAATTGAGATGAAAGATCCTCCAAAAAATGAGAATTTATAAGCGAATCAATTGAAAAAAGAGATTTCAGAAAAATATCCTGGTAACTCACTCAATTACAGCTTTTCACGTCGATGAGCTTCTTGACGTAATTTAAGAGTAATAATTTATTTCACCTAATTTCGGCTTTTAAGGAGAATCTCATAAAATACACCGTTAAATTCAAGCAGCTCTCGGAGTCCTTTTGATCCATACTTGTTTTCATTGAAAATAATCAACTCCATCTAAATTGTACAAAATAAAGAAAGTAATAAATTTCACCCCTTGCTTTTAATCTATACAAAATGAGCCTTAGCATTATTTCTCTTGTTTCACTTGCAAGGCAATTCAATTATCGATTTTTGTATTCATAATAAATGATCAGTATGGAGGAATGTTTCATTAACTGTTTTTGCTTTGTTTGTTCCAGGAAATATGTTTAGTCGTGTTCTTTGGAGCAGAATATTTGGTGCGATTGTGGTCTGCAGGATGCAGGTCGAAATACATGGGGTTTTGGGGTCGGTTACGGTTCATTCGGAAACCTATTTGTATCATAGGTGAGTACCAAAAGGAAGTTTCCTTTAACTCATCAAACAAACTTTATATTTCCTTCTTAGTGTTCCCAGTGAATACAAGATGTTTTAATGTTTTGATTGCTAGCAGAATTTTTTTTCAGTTATTCATTCGAATTTTCGAAATATCTATCAGCGATTACGTGTTCAGCAAAAACAACAAAGAAATTCTTTAACACGCTGTCAGTCTTCCTTTATATAAAATTTTTGTTCGAATTTTGAAATTATTGAAAAGTTGAAAGTGTTTGTTAAAATGTATTGGTCAATGTAGATTGTTCACTTTTTTGTCGGACTTAGAGATTAGATTTTGAAACGAAGCTCTGATTTAATGAGAAATTGAATGACAATATTAATCGAAGTGAACTGAAAACACTGGAAATTAATAATTTAACTTTTAATGATTGTTTCATTATTCATTCAATCATAGCTCTGTTTGAGGATCTGAATTGAAATTTATCGGTGATGGAACTGCGAAAGAATAGTGAAATGGTTGAAAATTACAAAAAAAACAAAAACTTGAATAAAAACTCAAGAAAATGAATGAAATTTTAATAGTTATCGAATTTTGGATCCTGAAACAGCATCAAAAAATCAAAAATTTAACCAGAGCATAATGGTGAAAATTGATCAATTTCATCAAATTATTCTGTTTGATTCTCCAATTTTTGTGTCTCAGTTCATCATATTCGTTTCAGATTTCAAAGGAAAATTTCATTCAATAGAAGTTGAGTTTCATATTTAAAGGTCCACATAGTCCACATTTGAACAAACAAATGCTGAAATGATACCTGAATTTATTTTATAATTCAAGGTTGAAAACTGATAAATTCTCAGAGAAAGTCCAAATGTAACCAACATTCCATATCTGTTTTGCTGTTTAATTTTCGAAGAGTAGAAGACCATTTCAATATCGGTGAAATCGAAAGATAAATTTCAGATTGACAACTGACTTGGATCTCAATCTCCTGATCCAAAAGCTTTTGGAGCGTTCCACAATATGACAGTGTTTTTTTTTCAATATGAATATCTTTAGTATTTTAAAATTTCACATGTATTTCGAATTGTTCATTCGTTTCAAAGGAAATATATTTTGGTTACTTTCAGTACACACACACATGCATACCTATATATATATATATATATATATATATATATATATATATATATATATATATATATATATATATATATATATATAAAATAAAAGTAGACACTGTCGGCATATCCCGCAATTAGTAGCAGCCGTTGACACGTGTTTCGAGCTTATTGGCTCTCCTCAGAATGGCGTAGCCAAGTTCAAGTTGTAGGAACCTGGAAATGGAAAAAGCAAGAAGAAACAGGCACTCCACTGAAGGAAGTCGACACATATTTTAGGTTACTGCGTTTTTACTCTCCGGATTGAGAGATTTAAAAAACTATTTCGCCCGTGAGGCGATTATTTATCCTTCAAGGATGCCTCTAGCCGAGAAATTATTCAATGTATGAATAATGTTCAACGCAGAGGAAATTTTCAATCAAAAGTAGACACTGTCGGCATATCCGCAATTAGTTCATTAATTTCTCGGCTAGAGGCATCCTTGAAGGATAAATAGTCGCCACAAGGGCGAAGTGGATTTTTTCAAATCTCCAATCCGGAGAGTAAAAACGCAGTAGCCTAAAATGTGTCGACTTCCTTCTGTGGAGCGTCTGTTTCTTTCTTGTTTTTTCCATCTCCAGGTTCGTACAACTTGAACTTGGCTACGCCTTTCTGAAGGGAGCCAATAAGCTCCAAGCACGTGTCAACGGCTGCTACTAATTGTGGGATATGCCGACAATGTTCACTTTGGTTTATATATATATATATATATATACTTATTTAGTTACTACATTGAACGTATAAAGTTTATTGAATAATTGCACTAGTTTGCTACCTTTGAAATGTTTACTTTAGATTAAACTGACGTTGCCTTTCAGATTTAATTGTAGTCGTGGCGTCCATCATCGTCCTCACCCTCGGATCCAACGGAAGGGTCTTCGCCACATCGGCTATTCGTGGCATTCGCTTCCTCCAGATTCTCAGAATGTTGCATGTTGATAGACAAGGGGGAACATGGCGGCTGCTAGGATCAGTAGTCTACACACATCGACAGGTAGAGACTTTTCTTTCTTTTGAATTGAGTGTGAAAATATTATCAAAATCTTGGTTTACTGAACAAAAAGTGTCTTCAAAATATTTATATTTGCTGAATAAATTCATATGTTGCAAAGCGTCTTCTAACAGAAATCTCTAACAGCTTGAGGAAGAAGGGCACCAGATACAGGTTGTTACTCACTATTTTTGAAATATTGAATGGTATTGGCGTTTAACTCGATGTGAATCCAATATAATTAAATATAAGATGAAATTCAAAGACTTGAACTTTTGATTTACACTTCTATTGAATTCATAGCAAGATTGTCAGTATTCTATTAGCGTCTGAAGAAGTCGTTTATAATGACGAAATGCTTCATGCTATGTATTCAATAAAAGTGTAAATCAAAAGTTCAAGTGTTTGAATTTTATCTTATATTTAATTTTATTATTATTGAGTAAGTATTGAGACTTCTCAGGGTTGATTTCTGGGTGATTCTAACGCTGTAAATTCGAATGAACGAAGGTTCGGTAATGCTTAGTTTTCAAAATACAGGATGCTCATCTTTTTGAAAATAATCTCTTTTTTTTATGAATCTCTTTACGAATAACCTATTATAAAGAGTTCAATACATAATGTATCAGTTGATTGAACTGAATTCAATGAATCAATGTTGAACTCTTGATGATAGGAAGTAGCCCAAAACATATGTCGAGTTTATAAAATTGTGTTCAATTCTAGCCAAGCATTTTCAATTATACCATTTTTTCTTTCAAGGAAATTTTATGGAAATCGGTTTAGATATAAATTCTGTATGTTCATATTATGAGATCAAATGAAACGAATAATGAAGCCTACTACCATATAAAAGTGAAAACTATCCATAGATTTCTTCAATACTTTATGGAACAAATATATTAATCCAATAATTGATATTTATAAGTCATATTTTTACTTCAAGTCATTGATCTCAGAGATATGAGCAGTTATTCGGCTTGTTGTCCGAGTAAATAACCTATTATGTATCATAAATTGTAACCATTAATCTCAGTGAAACACATAGACAAGACATCCCTATCTTACCTTGGATTCGAATTCAGATCTCCCAATGGGTAGTCTCGTGCTCGGTCCCACGGGGATAAAATACGATTACTTGTCTACAACCTGCAATTTGATATCAGGAGATTTGATAATAGAATAATCGATTTGTTAAATAGAAATTGAGAAATGAATATGGTCCACATAAGTTCCATATTTCTTAAATGTTGAAATTGAGTGGACGTAATGAAATTATTTATAAACCCCATCCTTTCTTTGTTTTGAACCATCATGATAAAAAAGGAAGTTATCATGTAATTTTTCATTTTTCGAAATTTTATCATCTCAAAATCATGGAATATTTGTAAATAATATTAATATATATAATAATTCTATAAAAGCATGTGTGAAATCTCTGTACGCTGTCGAAAAAAATTACGTGAATTAATGAACGAGAAATTTGACAATAAATTCAATGGACGATGAATCAACTTTGTGATAGTTCATATTTAAATGAGAGGTAATAAGAAATACTTGTCTGAAAATCACTGATTGAACAATTCTTTATTCGACTAGTTTCGCCTTTTACAGCATTATCAAGAATGACCTTTTAAAAGGCGAAACTAGTCGAATAAAGAGTTGTTCAGTAAATGATTTTTAGACAAGTATTTCTTATTACCTCTCATTTAAATTTGACAATGTTTTTATGAAGAAAAAGTACATACCTACTATTTATTCCTATGCATTGCATATGAACTAAGGTGAATAATTTTAGAAACCAACAAATTTTATAGTAGATCGAAACAATTAGAAATTGAAGAGAATATAACAAAAATGAAAGGAATAATGATTTAAACAATAAATTAAAATCAACACAGTTGGCTAAAACTCTACATTCGTTTCGGGTTGTTAACCCATTATCAAGAGTTTACATTATTACGGTATTAGAGTAATATTGTATACTCTTGATGATGGGTTTTCTATGATGGGTATTTAGTAAAACTTTAGCCAGGAGATAACCGAAATCTCCGTTTCATCTGTTAAATTTACTTTGCAGTTGATAAATTTTTTATTTCGCACTTTCATTTCAGGAACTATTAACGACATTGTATATTGGATTTTTGGGACTCATATTCAGCAGTTATTTTGTTTACCTAGCGGAAAAAGATGTTGTCGATGAAGATGGAAAAAGTAATGGTGAATTCTCCAGTTATGCAGACGCTTTGTGGTGGGGTGTCGTTACCGTAACCACAATAGGATATGGTGATAGAGTACCCAAATCGTGGAAAGGAAAAATCGTAACTTCATTTTTCAGCGTGTTTGCCATTTCGTTTTTTGCTCTTCCAGCTGTGAGTATTCCATTTCAATATTGAAAGATAATTGATTACACATTCAATAAATGTCACGAAATGTTTCATTTATTCACCAATAATCATCAAATAATAGATATAACAAAAGATAAATTGATGACAATGTGTACCTTCTCAGTCAAAATTTCAGAGGTTTCAGAGTTTCTATATCACTCTATTTTTCTGAATTCATTCCTTTTTTCTTCACAATTTTTAGTAATTCTTACTTTTTCACTATATTCGAAATATAATGCGGCTAAATTAGATTTTTATTCGAAAATATAATGAACAAAGTTCACTTTTCTACTGAACTTTTGAGAGACTTTTAAGAGACTTCTATACCCTCTCATTCTGTAAGCCTTCTTTCCTTTCCTTCTCTTTGGAATTATACTAATATTTCATTTAGTCTTCCCTCTTTAATATATGATGAGTTGTTTGAATCAGAGTTTTAGCAAATGAATTTGTAAATAAAGTGTGTTATTCCATTGAAGATTCCAAAGGCTTTCATTTTCTCTTCTATTCATGCAAATCAATTTGAACTTTTGTAGGGAGTATTTAGAAAATGAAGTGTGCTATTTGATTAAACGTTTTTCATATTCTGTTGTCTTTTCACCTTTAGTAGCTTTTTTCGTCTCTTCAAGATTGTGCAGAAATGTTATCTTTTTGACTTTATTCAATTTATAAGCTTAACACTGCTTAACACATATTATTACCTTGTGAATTGAAAAAAATAGAGTTTGTTATTTCCTTATATAAGAAAATACATATATACATATATATATATATATATATATATATATATATATATATATATATATATATATATATATATATATACATAATTTTCAATGGTTTAAGCCAGGGATTCCCAAACTGGGGGCGTTAATATATGTCAGGGGGTGTGAGCACAAGAACAGTTGAAAATAAAAATTTCAAAATAAATAAAATCAATACATTTCTTCAAAAGTTTTCACGTTGTAGATTTTTTGAATCAATCTTGATATTTAGAAAATTAAACAATCCATGTGTACAAAACATTTCATTTCAAAACAAAAATATAATATGAGATCATATTATATCATTTTGAATCAAATATTTCAAAGTGTACCCCCGTGTATCACAGGGAGCTATTAGATTATATCTGCCTTTTTCGAGTACCTACTTGTGTGAAAAGGCATTTTCAACCCTCGTTGCAATTAAAACTAAGTGCAGAAACATACTTGATGTTACCAGTTACGTTGTGTCCTTACTCACTACACAACCAAGTAAAGATTCACTAGTGAAGGCAATGTAAGCCGACTCATCTCACTAGTTTACTAGTTTATTATGTTCTTTTTGTCTATGTTTTTCTCTAACAGTATGTCTTTAAATTGACTCTACTGATGTTGTTTTTTGTGTTCTCAAAAATGCATGTTTTGTTTTCAATGCAATTCTTGGTTTTTTTCACATGCCCATAAAATTTACTGCGAAGGGGGGCGTGGATGGTTTCCATTTTAACAGGAGGGGGCGTAGTAAAAAAAGTTTGGGAACCCCTGGCTTAGGCAATAACAGGGTTATTTTGATGTGAAAAACTTCATTTTCGTTGACGTTTCGTTGTATATCACAAGTTTGTCAAATCTAATGAATAATTGAATTTTATAAATTACTATAGATATCAAAATGTCGAACTTATTTAAAAAAAAATTAAATTAATTTTTTTGTATTTTTACATATTGATTTTCAGCATCAGAGGAATATTTCTGGTATTTTCTAATATTTTCACATATTTTCAATATGTGAAATATGTGAAAATAAAGAAAAAGCTAATTTTTTTTTTAGTGTTAGTGCTGAAAACATTGAAAATGAACTATCTTGAACATACAATAATATCAATTTAATATATATATATATATATATATATATATATATATATATATATATATATATATATATATATATATATATATATATATATATATATATATATATATATATATATATATATATATATATATATATATATATATATATATATATATATATATATATATATATATATATATATATATATATATATACAACTATATATCTCAATATATTCAACTGTGGGAGAGCTTAAATCCCAGAAAGAAAGTCAATGTTTTCTGTTTATCCAACCAATTCATTTAATGAAGGATCAATTAATTCTATTTCCGTTTGTGGCCTGTGTTTTGCATATATAGGTATTGTTATCTGAAGTACTCAACTTGATTTGAGCTTCTAAGGCTTTATTCTCGTTCTTTTCAGTTAACATTCAAAAGCAGATGGTGATATTTTTGCATTATCTCTGAAGAAATCCTCCATTTCTGAAGTAACCGCACAAAGAATAAAAATTCCTTCAAGCGTTGGGTAATTTCATAAAAACATCCCTTGTTCGAAGAATCCTTTTGTTTAGTTTGAGTACAGATGAAATAATAGAATGAGATCGCATTTCAAAACATTGTAATTGAATTGTTGAAATTCAACTGGGTTATTTCTGGGGAGTAATAAAAAATTCGTCCTCTTAAAATATGTCGTCGCCATTGAATATCTTTAAATATTCATTTGATATGAACTGTCGAAAGTGAGTCCAAATAGCTGAGTGGTGATATTATGAAAGAAACACTATTAAAAAAACTGTACAGCTTTTCATAACTTGAAAAAGATTGTTATGAAATTTATAAAATAAATTTATAAAAATAAATGAGCACGATGTCTGGCGACTCGGGTTGTGAACCAAGTCACCCCAAATTCCTGCTTATACAGAAGTTTTTTTGAATCGAATAAAACACTCAATTTGCATCATATATTCAAAGTTTCCATTGAAATTGATAACGTGGCCTTTGCCATTTACGTTTTCAAAATAACTTCATGTAAATGTTGTCCGCGGCTTCTATCAAATGGTCCATTCGGAAGGTCCAATTTTGCGTCACACTTTCGAGCATTTCGGCCTGTATCCCATGAATTAAGCGTGTTCTGTTGTCCTGTAAGGCATCAATCGTGTTCGGCTTGTCCAAATACACTAACGACTTCACATAACCACACAAGAGTGTCCATCCAGAGTAGTCAAATCGCATGATCTTGGCCAATTCACAGAGCCATTTCGAGAGATTAGCTGCTCACCAAATTCATCCTTCAACATGTCTATTGTTTCACGAGCTGTGTGGCATGTGGCACCGTCTTGTTGAAACCACATGTCAACCAAGTTCAACACGGCCAACTGGGGCAAAAAAAAGTTGACGGTAACGTTTCTTCCACGGTCGTCTTTGCAGAAAAATGGATTGATGATGCCACCAGCCCATATACCACACCAAACTGTTGTCGATTTCTCGGGATGCATCGGTAATTCTTGTATGGTATGTGGCTATTCATCACCCCAGATGCGACAGTTTTGTTTATTTTCATATCCGTTAAGCCAGAAATGAGCCTCATCGCTGAACACAATTTTTCGTCGTAGCAAGCGATACACATTTTTCCCAGAGCATAAATTTTGATAGTAAATTTCAACAAGTTTCAATCGTTGCTCGTTTGTAAGTCTTTCCATGATGAAATGGCAGAGTATACTGAAAACTTTTCACTTTGACAGATGACGTTTGGATTCCATTACCAACCAGTGCCTCCAACCTGATTAACTTAACTCTTAAAAAATCACCCGTTACCTTGAAAACGGTACAAATATAACACTGTTTTCTTGAATTACAATCTCAATAAAGAACTGTGGAGTACATTTCGTCATTATCATGGCTTTTTCTACTACTAAAATATCGGTTTACAGGTTTCCCTCCTCATATAAAAAATATACAAATGTATACTTGTTGTATATATTTTGTCGATATGTCTATTATCTCTATGGACCAAGAGCACACGTCGGTCAGACCTTCGTTATTTTATAAAAGCTGAAAATTTCTCTGTGCATGTCCCCAACACAGGTGAGAAGTACCAGCGACTATAGTGTTCGAGCTGTGGTTACTTGAGCAGATAACAGGTGGTAACTGTGTATACAGAAGTACCTTAAATTCGCTAAAGTATAATACTCAATTTTTTATATTTTCTTCGGGATAACTTCAGAAATCACGTCTTCTATTGCCAGACACTTATCGCAGTTTCTACCCCCTGCCAGACAACCCTAAACTTTAATGAATTATAATTATACTTTCGTTATAGAATAAAAGCTAAATTTTTCATATTTTACTTGGCACCTATATAAACATGTAAATAAATAACATGTTACTCCAATAACCGGACAGTTTTAATGGTTTTGACACCTTGCCAGACAAATTGAAAGTTTGCCGAAGGCGCGAGCGCGGGGTAACTGCTGTTAATAAGCGGGCGCGAGTGAGATAGAGCACTTCGACTAGTGCGATCTTCACTGCGCACATTCTGACGTGTATGTACGCATTGAAGTATTATGCGTTAACCAATGTTGTATAATATAATTGTTATTTGTCCAGTTTTTTGTGAAATAAAGGTGTAATTTCAGTAAAAGTATTATCATGGGAGGTACATTAATTAAGTTATGTTAGCGATTCACTGAAAGCTCAGTTAGGTAAGTGATAATTATGACAAATTATTGTACAAAATTTTTTATTATTCATAATTGTATGTATAAACTTGCTTCTTTTCCAGAAACTAGTGGAGAAGGCGATATTGACGACAATGAAATCATCAAATGGATTAGTAGTAACAAAGAAAATGCAAATATCAAGAACAATATTTTACTTTTTCACAAATAAGTGATAAGTGACATTATTATTTTACAAATAAAAATGATATCTTAAAATATTCCACTAGACGAAGCGCACTATCTCACTCGCACCCGCTTGAACAGCTATTACATCGCGCTATCGCCTACAGCGGACTCTCAATGTGTCTGTCAAGAGGAAAAAACCATTAAAGGCTTCCGGCTATTGAGACAACGTCTTTATATAGGTCTCCAAGTAATATGTATAAAATTTAGCTTTTATACTAAAACGAAAATATAATTTTAATTCATCAAAGTTTAGGGGTGTCTGGCAGGGAGTACCATCTGTAATAACAATAATATAAGATGTAAAACCATTAAAACTGTCCGGCTATTGAGGTATCATTTTTTTATATGTGCCTAACGTATATAAAATTTAGCTTTAATACTAACGAAAGTATAATTATAATTTATTAAAGCTTAGGGGTGTCTGGCAGGAGGTAGCAATTGTGATGAGTGAACGGATGTTTTATACCTCAACGATTTCAAAATACTCTTTTATACACCTTTACCACCTGTTATCTGAGCAACTAACCACAACCCAAACCCTATAGTAGTCTTTCTTACCTGTGTTGGAGACATACATAGAGAAACTTTCAGTTTTGATACACTAGAAAGACAAGAGGACTAGAAAACAATGTCCTTTTTCCTTTTCAATTTTGAACTTCATTAAATTCATATTAAAGCCGTAAATATTCTGGAAAGTATTTACCTGTTTGTAGAAATGTTAGTAAAAGTTGAAAATTCAGCTGGATTGTGAAGTGCAACTGTATATTAACAAATTTTATTGATTTAAAGTTTTTGAAAATCTACACCGTTTCTTCACAAACAACAAATTTGTCTTGTGGATTTATGACAAAGAAATGACTCCGCAAGAAAATTTATCCTCAGACGGACCATATTTCTCTCAGAATTCATATTCTGAATACATAATCTGAATAAGAAATAACGTAGAATCATAAAACACAATCTAAAATATATTAAATCACTCTCAATTCGCAGAAATTGTAATGATTGATGATTTTATTCTGGCGCATGTATTTGTTCATTATATTGTCAGATGAAACAGGCTTTTAGAGTTCATAACTTTAGCATTTCTGATTTGAAAGCCATTCTCGAAGTTCCATCTGGATGAGTATACCCATTTAACATAGAATTTCTCTAAAGTAACAACGTTTCTCCGAATTTTTCTGAATTCATGAATTTAAATTCAAAGTTGTGTTTCGTATTATTCACTGTTTACTTGAATTGAACTCAGGTAGATGAAACATGTATCTGAATTCATATTCTGCTTTGATTATCTGAATTACAATCCAATAGACACTGTGTGAAATGTGAGACTGTGTGAATCGTTCACATTATGAATTCAAAATTTTTATATCCGTTGGTCAGAATCGTTCTTCACGATCTATAAGAAAAATTGATTCTAATATGTGACAGATACGATTTATTTTCAAGAATGATAATTTTGAAAGCAAAATGGAATTCACAGTTGAATTTTTACTTATTGAGGTCGACTAAAGTTCTCCTTAAAATAATGAAATATATATTATATGAACTCGTATTTTAATTTAGTGATCGTATTTCCAATCCTTTGCTTTCCACACAGCACTACTTATTCAGGAGAAGACAGATGAGAGATCAAGACACTTCTAACTCATTCTTAATGGTCATCAATACATTGATTATTAGGACCAGATTTTATGCATTTCCATATAGGCATATGCATTGGCATATTTAAGCTATTCGCACCAGTTATATCATATTTTACCTATGTCCTAGTTATTATTATGCATATTAATGATACATTTACAATAATATATTTTTCTCAGTGCAGTGCATTCATCCTCCGTTCAATAATGCTATAAGATGATAATATCGTGAATCGACCAAATTTGATAGCCACAAAGTCTAAGACTTTTTGAGACGGCAGAACTTTTGCCAGAAACGAGTGCTAACATAGTACCTTATTTCAAATTTTGCCCATTTACCTTAGTGGATAAAGGTCGAACCTTTTCCACTCACAAAAATATTCTGAATGATCAAGAACACAATAATGCTAATGGACATTTAAAACAATAACGTGATTGTTAACGTTAAAAAGAAATTGATAACTTCAATGCCATGTTATGTTTCTGTTTGAATCATTAGAGTTTGAATGTGTCGAAGTGTAATGTTGTTTCTTTAACAAGGAAAAGAGACCGAAATGAGTGTGATTACAGCGTCGGTGGTCAGGTTCTTTCTCGTTCTGATAAGGTGAGAGATCTTGGTGTAGTCTTCTACCAGAAGCTTTCCTTTGTCCCACACATCATTCAACATATTTCATCTGCTGCGAAAATATATGGATTCGTTAATGGAAAATATTTTAATAATTCCTCAACATTTTTAGGACTATTTAATACCCTAATCCGTAGCAAGTTAGAGTATGGCAGCATGATCTGGAATCCCATCTACATTGGCCATCAGCGCCATCTTAGGGCTATTCAGAGAAGTTTCTTGAAATTCTTACTTTGGAGGGAGTATACAGTTTATTCACAGCGAGGAGTCAATCATAACGAATTATTCAGTCGATTTAGTTTAATCTCATTGCAGAACAGGAGAGAAAGTTTATCACTCAAATTTTTGTACAAATTACTGCACAATAGTATTGATTGTCCTTCTCTCTTTTCCGCTTTGAAATTTCGTGATCCTAGGCAAAATTCTCGTAATACAGAATTATTCCACCTAGAGCCTCCGAGGACTAACTCCCTAATACAATCCCCTATTTGGATTATGGAGTCTATATTCAATAGAGTTTCCAATAATTGTGACATTCACTTTGACTCCATAGAATTTATTATCAGGAGTTATGTGAACAAAGAAAATTGACTAAAATGAATTGATTTAGATTGAGTTCTTTGTGATAGTTCATTGAATGCTATTATATAGTTATGAGTGACTATTTTTTTTTTAGATTAGATTGAACTGTTTGTTATATCTTTTTCATTTTAATTATTTAGTTATGTATTCAATATTGCTTTCATTTTCTGTAATAGGGTGTTATACCTATTGAGATTAAAGAACTCATTATTCTGCAATATGTGATGTTACATATAATCGCCTGCCTAAGGATCAATGATTACTAATCATAGGATTTTGTAATGGTAAGCTGATTTTGAAACGACAAAAATGAAAATGAAAACCTACTTTTGTTTGGATTCTCAAAATTTATCATTTGATATACCACACTCTGCCCAATTTCAAGCATATTTCAAGTGTTTTCATGCTTATTCAAATGCATATAACAAGCTTCTTATGATGCATAAAATCCGGTCTTTGATGATTATCCATAGTTTTACACACACTCACGGGTGAGTTGTGTGTATTCCTTTTCATATTCTGAATTTACAATCTGAATTTTTCTGATCAGGAATTCAAAGCGTTCGTCAAAATATTTATGTGAAAAAATTTGTAAAAAATAATATGCAAGGAAATTGTTGATTTTCATGTGCATTATGAATCTAATTTTGAATTCAGAATCTCAATCCAGATTGATTGACGCATTCAGAAACATGCTATGTTTGAGTGAATTCAATAATCTTCTATACTTTCCTGGAGTCAGTAAAATAGCAGCAGCAAACGCCATGAACATAGTCGTTAGCATCAGAAAAGGTCCTTAGGGTGCATTGAAACACACATTACAGTTATTTCATGTAGACGGATACTTAACCACAGGGCTCTGAATGTTCCCGTTGCTTTATTCCAATTCCTGCATTCAGTTCCTCACTAAAATCAATAGCATATCCAACAACTGTGAAGCATTCAACGAATCGAAAAGGTTATCTACAGTTTTTATAAACTCACGAAGAAGTAGACATACGCAGTTGTCTCTTCTGTGTTATATTTCAGTTCGCTTTGTGCAGAATACCATAACCGTCTTTATATTTGAATAAGATTTCTGAAAGAAGTTTGGATCGATTTGAAATGAAGGAGAAAGAGATTGATTGTTCAAATCAATCTCGATAGAAAGCTGATGTAAAAGTATAGAAACTGAAGGTCATAGTTTCGAATTTTTATCTTGATGTGTATCATAAAAACTATTTATATCAATGTTTATATAATATAAACATATAATATGAGTTTATAATGTTCATGTGATATATAAAGTTTATATCAAAAAAGTTTTATTAAGAATCATGAATTATTTGAATGATGTCTGTATGACCTGATAATTTAGAACTGGTTCTAGTAAAAATCTGATCTTTGTGTGGCTTACTCTGATATATTTGATTTGAATGAATATCTGAAAATAAAAGGAGAATTGTCTTTTTTCGATGTGTAGCAAGATGTTAACTAAATATTTCAATATAACCTACTATATGAAGAGGAAAGTATTGTGACACCATTCTTTATTTGTCAACGAAACTTCTAAGTATTACAAGGACAAAAATCCATAGGAAAACATACTTGTAGTCATAAACTTAGCTAAAATTTTGTGAACACAAGACTATTCATTCAAAACTTCTTCATCAAGCAACATAAAAATAATTTTGTAAATTGAAGCTTATTTAATAATAACATAAATCGAGTTCAACATTGGAAAATTAACTTATCCAATGTTTAATGTGTAGTAGTTGTGAACTAGGTATTTTTATATCTGTTTATATCAATTGCGAGATCCTCGAGATTGAGTTTCAAAGCATTTTACTTTTTTGTGTAAGATCTCATATTCTTAGTTAAAATTGTCGAAACATAGCATGACGCGTTTCGTCGTTACAAACGACTTCGTTTGTAACGACGAAACACGTCATGCTATGTTGTCGATAAAGTGTAAATCAAAAGTTCAAGTATTTGAATTTTAGTTTATATTTCATTATAATGGATTTACATCAAGTAAACGCCCACATTATCATATATTTCAGAAGAGTTTCAAGTTTTTTGAAGATTTTTTATATAAATAAGGGTTATAAACTGACTTAAATATCTTGAATGAAGATAAACTCATTTTAAAAGAAAATCTTCAGATATGATTCAGAAATTTCATGAAAAATCGGAGAAAGCAGGTAAACTTTCAGTTATCCTTCTTTTTTAGTAGTATTTTTCTATCCACTACAAGATATGAGCTTCTCCTATTTCTTCCCATTTGTACCCCTTTGATGTAGTCCATCCATCTTCAAGTAAGTTGGCAGACACTTCTTTTTTCTAATCGTGATCTCACTTGTGTGTTGCGCCATGTCAACCTCTTGTGTCATCTTGTCTGGAGATTGATTCAACTCATTTTAATGTTGCTGTTTGTTTGATGACATACTCTACCTTTGTTTATCGACTGAGTTTCTCAATACGAAATTCTCTATAGAGCGTTGAGTCGTTTTGAGTTTATCTGCTGCTCTAATTGTAATTGTAGTTGCTTCTTGTCCGTAGGTTAGAACCAGTAGAATGTAGACAGAATACGATAATAATAGATTGAGCAGTTTTTGTAAAACTTAAAAAATAGGTCGAATAAGAGATCAAATTCGGGTATATTCAAGTTAACATATGAATGTGGCTAATGTCGCATGAAGCATCAGGAGAAGTTTCCGATATAACACTATAAGAACACTGAAGAAGCAATCAGAACACTAAGTCAGATTCTGCATTTGCCAAGAATTGTATTGAATGAATACAATTTCAACAACGAATACCAAATTTTACATAGACGACAAGATCTTCAACTCAATCTTGTGGAACTTCATATACTTCAACTCTGCAATAGCGAATATCTTTTTTTTCGAAATTTGTACTCAGTATTATTCCCCTTGATGGAAAGACAGGAGATGAAACCAAACCAGGAGGTGGAAACTAAAACAGGAACCGTACCGAAAAAATTAGGGAGCGGACATTATATACAACATTTTTTTAGGAATTTTTCAATTTCGTTTCAATTTTCAATTCATGGAATGCGAATACTCATCTCTCATTTCATTAAACCGAATATAAACATACGGATAAATTAAACATATGGAATGAGTTTATTTGAAATCTTCACTACTCTCAAATATGTTGAATTATCCTGCAAGTGAACCTACAACTGAATCAATTACTTCTATTGTTCATTATTACATTGCTATTATTATTAGAATTGCTTTTTCCATTAGGTTTTTCCTAGGTGTATAGCTTTAGGTAAACTGAGTCGTTGATACTAAGACGCCACTTATTTTCATCATGAACTTCCAAAGTAAATGACAAAAGAATCGAATTTCTCATAACATTATCCACTGAGTTAGATAATAGGTGAAGAAACGTGTTAAGAATAACGCTCTCTGTTACGCTTGATAGTTTCGGAAAGCTTGTTCGAAGAAACGAATGTCGTGTTCCCAGAACCAGCCACAAAGTCTACAGCTTGATTGTTGGTGCAAGTTTATCTCATTTTTGGAATGAAAATAATTCTTGGGATTTCAATCTGGAAATTGTACGAAAAAGAAGTCAAGAGAACACTGTTGTCATGAAATTGATTTGTTCATTTGATGCTTGGTTTATTGAAATATATCTTTTTAAACATCTATTGAAGCATTGTGAGTAAACGCTGCAACGATCTTTACTACAACTCTAATGTAAATCATTCTCAAAATGTGCATTCTGGGATATTTTGAACAAAGTTTAAGAAAATATGTAATGAATTATTTCAATGAATTGTTATATGATGCAAATGAGCTTCTCAAATTTATCATCTAGAAAATATCATTACATCATTTATTCGATCTAACAATTGTATAAAAAGATACTATGAAAATGATGATCAATGCAAAAATTTCATATTATTCATTTGCAACTTTTGAATTATATTGTTCTCACAATAAAATGGAAAAGGAAACACTGGTTTTCTAGTTTGAAATACTTTCATTTAACAATGGTAGCATATGTTCCATTATTTCGCTTCTTCGAACGAACCTAGAAGAAGAAGAAGACATTGAAATGGATTCATATCAAGAAGTAGTGAATTAAATATTAAAACATTTTGTTGTACAAAAATTTCTTTATGAGTTAATTTCTCTATGTTCAAAAATGATCAAATTTGTCTAATTCTCATTTCTAAGCTTCTTTGATGTCTACGTTCCATTCATGTGTTTCAATGGAAGAATTTCGTTACTAGAGTTTCTCTTTTTGCATAGAAATATTATTAATTTTGAGGACGTAAATATTTTCGTTCGCATTCCACTATTAAAATATTAAAAGATCATAAAGCGCATTTTACAGTGGTAATTAAATTTGACTATATTGTTATGATTCTACAATATGCATGCATTCACTACAATGTTAGAGCTATTTTGCATTTATCGTGTTAATTTGTTTCCGCATTATCTCCATGAATAGTCCTACTAGCTTTTGACATTCAAAAGATCTACCTGGGTTTTCCAATAATGTTTCACACTAACAGAAGAAGCATAGTTTTTCTCACCATCATTAAATGAGTTGAAAATGAGTAAAAAAAATTAGCCTGGAAGAAATAATTATATTGGATTCTTTAAATATAAAAATTTTAAATTTTTATATTTAAAGATAAATTATTTCAGGTAGGGTAACATGATTTTTACGTCTTGAGCAATTAATGAGCATATGCTTTTGTTGATCATGTTTGCATTCAGCTTTCAAGAGTTGACCTTGAAAATGAGAACTAAAATGGATAGAGTCACTTCTTATATTGCTTATTTTTATTTTCAATTTTCGTATTTTTATTTTTATTTATGTTATTGTTCACAAACTAAGTCGCACTAAGTATTGAGTCAGGTCGACAATATTTTCGTTTTATTCACGAAAATAATTTTTTTCAAAATATCAGCAACGCCATCTCTGATTTAAAAAATATTCTTACCAAATTTATCATTTCTCAATCATATCAATTAATAATCTTATTCAATTTCAGGGCATTCTTGGGTCTGGTTTTGCATTGAAAGTTCAACAAAAGCAACGTCAAAAGCACTTCAATCGACAAATTCCAGCTGCTGCAAATCTGATCCAATGTACGTGGCGGTGTTACGCAGCAGACAAAGGCTTCAATTCTGTTGCTACTTGGAAGATTTACCTGAAAGGAACCAACACTGGCTCTCCCGTGAATGCTTCTTCTAGTGGAACAAACTACAATATTCCACTTTCTAAGGTAAATCTCTGAAATGTTTCAATATTCATCGATATGAATATATATATATATATATATATATATATATATATATATATATATATATATATATATATATATATATATAATGGGTGATTTTTTTAACGTAGTTTTTTTTCAATCGAATACAACACTCAATTTGCATCATATATTCAAAATTTTTATTGAAATTGATAACATGACCTTTGTCATTTACATTTTCAAGATAACTTCATGTGAATGTTGTCCGCGGCACCGTATAAAATTTATTCGGAAGGTCCAATTTTGATTCCTTTTTCGAGCATTTCGGCCTGTATTCCACGAATTACGGGTGTTATGTTATCCTGTAAGGCTTAAATCGTGTTCGGCTTGTCCACATACACTAACGACTTTACATAACCACACAAGAAATAATCCAGAGGCGACAAATCGCATGATTTTGGCGGCCAATTCACAAGGCCATTTCGAGAGATAAGCTGCTCACCCAATTCATCCTTCAACATGTCCATTGATTCACGAGCTGTATGGAATGTGGCACCGTCTTGATGAAACCACATGTCAACCAAGTTCAACTGGGGCAAAAAAGTGGGGTAAATGGCTTGCGTATCATGGTTGACGGTAACGTTTCTTCCACGGTCGTCTTTGAAGTAAAATGGAATGATGATGCCACCAGCCCATAAACCACACCAAACTGTCGTTTTTTCGGGATGCATCGGTAATTCTTGTATGGCATGTGACTGTTCATTACTCAAGATGCGATAGTTTTGTTTATTTGCATATCCGTTAAGCCAGGAATGAACCTCATCGCTGAACACAATTTTTCTATAAAACAGCGGATTTTCAATATGCTGTTCTAAGGCCCATTCACCAAAAATTAGACGCTGTGGTAGCCCTTTCGGCTTCAATTCTTGCTGAAGTTTATAAGAGTTTTATAAGATTTCAAACCCAAATCAACACGTACAATTTTTCCATGTGGTTGAGTAACACATGTCCAATTGCTGAGAACGGCGACGAATTGACATTTCACGATCCTCATTAACACTGTACGCTACGGCTACAATATTCTCTTCAGTACGCACTGTACGCATGCGAGACAATGGTTTAATGTCCAACAAAGTAAACTTGGTGTGAAATTTGGTGTTAACAGCAAGAATTGTTGATTCACCAGGTCGATTATGACGACCATAATATGATATTCGCCAGGTCGTAACTGACGATATACATTTTTCACAGAACACGAATTTTGGTAGTAAATTTAAACAATTTGCAATCGTTATTGTTTGTAAGAATTTCCATGATGAAATGGCAGAGTATACTGAAAACTTTTCACTTCGACAGATGACGTTCAGACACCAACCATTGCTGCCAACCTGAAAACTTCTACTCTTAAAAAATCACCCGTTATATGCCGGTATTCGTGTATAGTAGGTGGCAGCCTTTCAAGTAAACTTACATGTTTTATATTAGTACAAGATGGTGTTCGAAAATTTGAAATTGATATTTTGTGTCTCATGGATTTTTTGCATGAGAAAATCCCGGAAAACAGAAATTCCACTTTCGTGTGAAGCTTTAATTGAAATTTTTTATGATGAATTTATATAACGAGTGTTATTTCCGTTATCTGGCGGTATTTCGAACACTAGATATTCATTTCCTGGCATGTTACACTTATTGAGATAACAAATCCTGAAGTTTTCAGAAAAAATGTAGTTTCAAAGTCACAACTCGCCAGAATTAAATTCTAAATTTTTTTTGGGTAATCAGAATTAAGTTGGGTCCTTCAATTTACGCATGAGATTCCTGTTAAGTTAACAACGCTCACTTTCATGTCTCAATTTTTTCATTTATATTGTTATTTTACATACTTTTTAAGATTGACCCCATTCGTTTGATAACGATCACAATTATTTTACAGTAGAACAGTAGTTCAGTAGTTTTTGCGTGATTTTTGTACATGAAGACAGACAAACAAAAACTCTTGTTTTCTGTCTCATTGCTCTACTGCAAACCCATTCATAGTACAGGTTCAGGTACTACTATAGAGATATATATATATATATATATATATATATATATATATATATATATATACCAGAGCTACTATAGTAGATAGGTCTGGTACTATAGTAGTACCTGACAATGTCTTTGCAGATATTGATCAGGTGCAATTTTATTTTGTGTATATAAAGAAATAGTAGGTGGCTATTGACACTGAAAACATGAAAAAAATTTTTCATGGAATTTAAATGTAATTTGGTGGTTTAACCCAACTTTTAAGTACACATCACTTTTGGTTTTTTTAACAATGTAACGCCATTTCCGAATGGCCCATGGGCTTGTAATCAATGTACCTTACCCAACAATTATCATCATTAAACTACTTAAATAGTAGACAAACACTATAACGTTATAATTTTGTTAAGTGTCATATCTTTTCGTCAGAGTTTAGTTTTGTGCTGGCTGGTATTGTTTTCTTGGAAAAATTATCAGATATCAATTATTATCAAGATAGGAGACGTGTTGAAAAGGTCATCAATTATATACTTTTTTTTTTATGGAATTTTGTTGTGAAGAAAAGAATGAGTTTCCAGTATTTGGGATTATTTGATGATCATTAAATTCTTCTGGCATTGTTAGTTATTTAGAATTTGTGACCAGAAGAAGTACCCTTCAGGGGATCAAAGCACGTGTTCTTGATACACAGTGAACCGCGCACTACATCTTTGCGGTTTTTTGTTTTTCGTTTTTGTTTTCTTTTTACGTTTCCTTTTGGATTTCTCCGTTTTGTTTTTGATTACTGGAATCATTGAGAATCACCATATGGAGAAGGTTTGGTAGAAGATCTTTGAGCCTAAACCTGGAAGTCTGAGTACGCTTGGTGTGGTGAGAGTATTCCAGTACATTGTTGAAGAGACAATGTGATATTTGATATTATATTTATTTTATTAACCTTGAGTTTAGTCTGATTTAATAACTGTTCAATTTACATGCTGAATATTCCTTTTTATTCAAACATTCAATATATATATATATATATATATATATATAAAGATATATATATATATATATATATATATATATAATATATATATATATATATATATATATATATATATATATATATATATATATATATATATATATATATATATATATATATATATATATATATATAATATATATATATATATATATATATATATATATATATATATATATATATATATATATATATATATATATATTTTCATTGTGACGATTAAATTCTCTTAGCTAAGAGAGAATTAATTTACCTTTATTTGTTTCAATTTCTTTTTTAGTACTTTAAATTATTAATTTCCTTTTATATTTAATATATATAATCATATTATCATTTATTGAACCAAGTGATATTACTGTTAGGGAGAACTAAGATTAAGAACTGTTAGATCTGGTGGAGTTGTTGTTTGATGTTCCAGAAAACCAATTGAATTGTACGGAGAACTTTTAAACCTCTGGCGCCTGGCATCAAATTTTTTTACTTAATTAACCCACCCCATTTTCACTGTAGCTGACTGTGGTGTGGTACAATTCATTAACTTTCAGTTCCTGCTTAGTAGTCACTTAGGTTTTGAACCAGAGGTTAATCGCAGGTATACATCTTGTGTGTGTGAGATCGAAGATGTATACAAATCTATAACTAGATAGCTAAAGTAGGTTATAACACAAACATTTATGCCTTCACCGGGGCTCTAACCAGAATACTACCGACCATAGTCAGGTATTCTTCTGACTAAGCCAAGTTGACGGGCTACACATTACTTTGTACGCCAAAAAAGTTTTTCAGATATATAAACATTAACTATCCGTTCCATTCGCTCGTTATACATAAAATGCATTCCGCAATTTCATTCTCTAAGGTAGAAGGAAATATTAGATGATAAAAATATAACTGAGTACTATAGTAAATTCTAATCTCTTATTTCTTCATATTTTCAGTTACATTGTACCTCCTGACATAAAGTTCTTACATTTTTCATTGTATATAGAGCAATATCATTGAAATTTGAGTAATACAAATAATACTTATATACTATAAAATAATATTTCTATTAACATTTCTATTAAACTAATGTTTACCAACTTTAAGGAAATGATATTTTCAACATTTTAATGTGTATGTGAATCAATATGAAATAGTTCGAATTTCAAATGAATTCAGATGTTTCGCTCAATTCTTTTGTCCTCATTATATCTTGATTTTCCTCGAATATTTGAATAGGCTCAAGAAGTCAGTAGCGCTGCATGCATAATGAAGGAATCAATTAATGGTTGATTGAGGAGGGAGATACGTATTTGAATGGGAGAAGGATTAATAAATTCAACACATTATAGGAATTTCAAAATTTTATACCTATATATTGTCCAGTACGTCAGATCAATGAGCACTATCAGGGTCATAAGCCTGTTGAAGGTATTGTGCAACGAAACATTCTTGTAGTGGACAATATATAAAATATTTTTAAATTCTCAAGATCTGCTTAATTTATTGATCGAAATCTGAGAATAACGGAAAATTATCATAAATTATTGATTATTATAAAATTATGTGGTATAATTTCGACTTTAATTTTGTTCAGTCAGCATCAGGAAATGTTTCTTTCATTTTAACAAATCAGAATTATGGCCTTTTTGTTTATTTCTATTGAGAATACAGAACTAGACCTTCTTCAATAGCATTCGGTTTTTTCAAATCAATACTGTGTGGAAATAGAGTGATTGAAATTTGAGTAGTAGTATTGCTTTTGAATGAAGTTTCACAATTCTATATTTTCAAATATTCTGAAGTACATTACGTATTCAATATAACGAATGAATGAGGGTAAACCAATTCAGTTTGGTCGGTAGGCAAATAACCCCGTTCATTATTAGCGAGTATGAAAAATTCAGTTTTGAATAATTTAGTTTTTGTACCTTTGGCAATTTATGAAATTATTCATAAATGATTATTATTCATTTGTGTAAATGAATAGTGATTTTTGCAGTTATGATTTGAAAACTTTGAATCTGTTTCATTTTTTAAAAACGGTTGCTGGTTCTCATTGATCGTGTCTGAGGAATCAATGCGACCTCTCTTGTCTAACTCCTTCAAGTTTTGTGATGGCATATCGAATAATTGCATGGAATAAAAATAATATATGGTAAAAATTTAATATATCATTTTCCATCATGAAGAAATAAATCATTCTCATGATTGACGAAATCATTTTCAATCTTATCCCAAATGAATTATCTCAAATTATACTGATTTAATGGAAAAAGAAATATCCAATCTGCGTTACAATGTGTTTCATTCCCAAAATTTTAATTCCCTTCCATTAAGCAATGTAGTTCAAAAATATTGAGACATATTTTAGCCATACCTGGTAGTAGCTGTGGGTATATACTGATAAATTATTGGGAATCAAGCAATAGATCACTACCAGAGGCGTACGGGGGTGGGGTGGCAAGTAACCGGTCGTTCTTCCCAAATTCTACGCCAGTGCTGAAATTGTTATTTCCAAGAAAGTTTTCCAATATTTTTCAGGTATATTTTGGCAAAGCATTTCTCAAAACGTTGAATTAAATCTTTCTCCAAAAATTGATTTGAATTTGAACACGAACCTGCACCATTTTTCAATTTTGTTAATATACTCCGTCAATGTGACTTGCGTCTTATATCACCGTGAATGGCTTATGCAAATGCAATGAAATTTTGATACGTACCAACAATGAACAACACAACGTTATTCATCGAAATATCTGCAAATAAACGAATAAATTGAAATAAAGATTGTGGTTTTGAATGAAAAATTCAAAACACCGACATAATTATTTCACATTGAAATTCGAAAATTTTATAGCTTCATGTTCATCTTGAAATACTTTGTGTAATATTGACTTCAGAAACGATTCCGTTATTTATGTTCAAATTTCCTAGAAAGTTGGAGTTATTTCCTGCAATGATATTCTCGATAATGGCGTACAATTTAGGAAATGTCAACCAGTCACTTGCCCCTGCCGTACGCCTCTAGTATCAATCAATAACGTTCAATGATCTTTTAATATAATAGGACCTAATGTACTCATGTACTCATAGTTTCCAATATTAGCAAGATCTAATTATTACAATGATTTTCAAAATAGTTGTAAAGTTCTGAACCCAATGTATTTCTAAATTTTAAAAGTCAGGATTGCATCAGTGATTTATTTCTGATTAATAGTGAATCACCCTATATATATATATATATATATATATATATATATATATATATATATATATATATATATATATATATATATATATTATATATCGTTCGATGATATTTGTCAAATAGACATTGCAATTTAGTAGATACCTACGGGTATAGAAGATATGTGAAATTTCGATGCTTGGTGTGTCTATAATCTGAGAGGTGTTTTCTACTGATTCCCATAGATTGACTGGTTACTGATTCATAGCTCTACGATCTTCCACTTGGAATCACAAGAAGATGCTTGGAGGTTGAAATCGTTGCCTCACTTCGATGGACGTGGTGCGACTGACGAGTTCCTTGCAGAACGAAACATATGTCTCGCACTTCCGTCAGGTGTGGCATCGATTTCAATATTTCTCTAACATTTATTCCTTGAAGGATAATGGAGACATCACATCGTACACGTTCACATATCTAGCTCTACTATAACATTCTCTTGATTAATTTAAATTTTTCGAATGAATGTTCTAGTGTTCATTTTCTTAAATATTTTATTCAGTGCCATAAGCACAAAAAAATTCATTTCCTATATATATATATATATATATATATATATATATATATATATATATATATATATATATATATATATATATATATATAAATGCAATGTGCAAGCGAGGCTTGAAAATCAAATGTTTTTGTAATAATCTACATTTATTTATGAATTATGAAATTATGATGATTTTACGATATAATGATTAGTTTTATGCATGCAATTGAAATATAAATTTCTGATGATGTGAATATAAAATAAAATTCTCAATTAGAAATGTTCGTTAAGTGGAAAAGATTACAATAAATTTATGTTCAAAGATAATTTTGATGAAAATATTTGCATCAGTGCATCATATGGTAGTGGAAATTATACGAGGTGTGATCAAAATTGAGGCGACTTTTTATTTTTATCATAAAATATTAATTCCATCATCAATTTTGAGTCTCCTTCAGAGTAATCCATCTCAGATGCGATAAACTTGTCTCAACGCTTTCTCCAATCTCAAAGCAGTTTTGATAAGCACTTTTTGTTATCATTTTCAGCTCAATCCGATATGCGGTCTTTGTGTCTTCAATCGTTGCAAAACGCCATTGGTTTCATATTTTTCTTGAGCTTGGCGAACAGGAAAAACTCGCAGGATGATAAATCCGGGGAATATAATAACTGAGGCCTGACTACGATGTTGCTCCTATCCAAAATATCTAGAAATTTCTGAGAAAACTTTGGTGACACACATTTCAGAACCAAAACATCTGTAACAATTTGCTTGGCAATAAACAAATGAGATGCCAATATCATAAGCAGTTTTTCTTAGGATAATTTGACGATTCCCCAACACAATTTTCTTGACTTTTCAACATTCTCATCAGTTCATTGCAAACTGCGGTGCCAGGGCGAGGTTCGGTCATTGGTGTCTTTTCGGCTTTCTTGGAAAAGTTTATAACACATGTGAACATTTTCTCCTGTTCGCATGCATGTGACTCGCGTAGACTCGCCTATGGTGATTTCAACATTCTGACAGTTTTAAAGCACTTGATTCCATTTTTCACTTAAAATTGAAAAAAACTATTCAATTTATGTTTTTCGACAGTAGAAAATTGCCGAGCACTACTGAACTCAATGCATCTCACAAACAAAAAAGTGCAAAAAACTTGAAATATTACGCAAATCTTCAAGTCAAGTATACTGACATAACAAAAAAAAATTGAAGGTTGGAAAGACTTAGCTCGTGAAATTTTAAAAGTTGCTTCACTCTTTGATCACCCCTTGTAGTTTAATGCATTTTGTACAGTGTTCAGCTGACTGTGCTATAGTTAAATGTTATAGTATAGTTTTAGAAGCAGTGCTCGTTAATTTGGTGTTGAGTTTTTATGGGTTGGGTCAGTCCCTCATGTTCCAGGTTGCTAAAAAGGCATCTGTACTCAAACGAAGAAAATCTAGATACCGAATGGATAGATCGGACACTATAACCGGCGCTCCGGACACGCCGCAACAAAGTACCCCAACGCCAGCGCAGCAGATGCCAGCTGGTCATCCCCGCTATGAGAATGATGCAGAGATGATCCTTTATATGGACGATCCTAAAGCAGGTTAGTACACTCAAATCCTCCTATTATAAACTATATATACCTCGGAACACAGCGCCATCTGTGAGCATTTACTAGTTATGCTGTTATACTTGCCATTTTAACATTCATTTCTCGAATATTCATTATGAAACAATAATGGGAAAGCAGAAAAAACGTTAAATCTTCAGTGAGTTTTTCAACAATGTACCAATTAAGTTTTCCCTTGTAATTGTATATTATTTTTCACGATTTCCAGCTAAGAATATTGTCAATAGATCTCTTGCTCAATACTTGTTTAGCACTAGAAACTTTGCAAAGATTCAATAATATAATGCAAAATATTTGGCTATATCCAACAAAAATTGTTGAAATCACTAGACATATGTTTCGGGCATCTAATTCGATCTCAAGAGTAGATATAACCTGTTTTCAAACAGATTAAATAACTGAGAGGGTTAAAAGTGTTGAGAGGCAAGACTAGTAATCACGTGGAGCAGCAATTAGAAGTTTTTGTACGAGCTGTTTGGAAATGTTGTCTGAATAATTCAGGAAATTGGTAAAACCAAAATTCTGCTCGAAATAATAAATGATTTCTTTTGAAACGTAAATATAGCTATCGAAGGAAAAAAATCATTTTTTGAGCTTGATACTCGACAGAACTAGAACATCTTTCGTGAATAAAAGTATTGGGATGGTATGTTTTCATCAAATTAGTTGAAGAATTGTTCACAACAATTTTGAATCCTTGAAAAAATCAAAAAGGGTGTAACCATATTTCTACGAATCAAGTCTTTTTTGACTCTTATTTCAAACATCATTCGCTACCTTGAAAAATACGAAAGATTTTTGCCCATATCACTTGTACGCTTGAAACAATTTTTTTGGTTCAAAAATTTTCACCATCCACAGATAACATTCAATCAGTCAAACCGTTCAAAAGCTTTTTGCTAACCAATGGTTGCAAAAAAAACCATTTATAATGTTCTGGAGCTTCTCAAATATATTCCTAATATATAATATCAATATAAGTGTATAAAGGATACACTTTATATTGATTGACTAGAATAAGAAGGTGAAGTTGATATATTTTATATATCGAAACAAGAATAAATTGAGCAATACAAAAATCCATTTTACAAAACGAAAGCGACAGCTGATCACGGTTGAATATAACCTTTTCAGTCATCTGTATAAACGAAAAATATTCTGTTACTCGAACAAGGGAAAAAAGATTGACACAATTTCACTGAAATCAAGTCAGCTTTTAGGAAGGTATTCCATTAATCAATGTAATTACGGGCATTGGGATTACCCATATAATCGAACCGATGATAAAAAAGGAGTAATTCACCTGCTACGAGATTACGAAATCCCAGTACCAGATTACAAAATCCGAGAGTTCTCATAGAATTGAAGTTGATATAAGTAGTTTAATGTTTTTATATTGTATCCTTCATAAGTCTTGATAATGAGTAAGAAGCTGGAGACATATGTCTAGTGAATAGAACAATTTTTGTGGAGTTTATTTTGAAATTTGAAGTGTTTTGAATTATTTCATTATACTTTTTCAAATAGTAAATCAGTCGACGAACACTGTCTCTTATTAGATGAACATCTATTGTATTGAGTGGTCTTAAATCTCTCCAAAGATGATTTTTATACGGTCCTCCGTTCCATTTGTGATGGAATGATTTGTATGGTTGAAGAAACAGACCTAAATTGCTCCAAGTTATTTTCATTTCCGTAATGATTTATTTTAGGAGATGACTTCACGACAAAATATAGGAACAATTTTTTCAAATCAAGACATGTGGATTTATTAACTACTGACAGATCCAGTCTTCAAATTTATATTCTTATATAAGGTATAACTGTGTACATTATTATTGAAGGTGTCTGAAATGTTCGATGTTGTGTTTATGTTAGATGAACATGTTGGTTCTCGAGATTCCCAATCGATGTGAAATTGTTTTAAATGTTATTTGAGTGTATTTTATATGTACGAATAGAACCTTGATGTTTGTACCTGTTTCTAAGCCTACCCTTACAGTTATTTTTATGAATAACATGGCTAAAATCCCTAGCTTTTTACGAAACCTTCCCTATCACCCTTGTGCTCGTGTTGTTCAGATATTCGTGGTATAGTTTCAGTGTGCTTAAAGCTACTTTTGTTATTTGTTTTTCTGGGTTGTAATCAGATTGTTTGGAGACGTTTCGTACATAAACCTAATGAAACAGTTAGATAATGAATAAAATGTATTTTGTAATGAATTAGATGTATTGATAACAATAAACGCTTCATCGCACAATGTTTGTGTAGCGTCCAATTATTGCGTAAGCACTATATAATAATAATAAGTTCTTTATTCTGAACAGGTATAATACCCAATTACAGAAAATAATGACATAATGTTGAATACTAACTGAATATTTGAAAAGAAAAGATATAACAAAGTGCTCAATCTAATCTAGCAAAATAGTAATTAATAACTACATTATAGCATTCAATGAGATATTACAAATAACTCAATCTAAATCAATTCATTTTAGTCAATTTCCTTTGTTCACATAACTTCTAATAATAACGCAAATGTCATAATTATTGGCAACTCTATTGAATGTAAACTCCATAAACCAAATGGGGGATTGTATTAGCGAGGTGGTCGTTGGAGTCTCTAGGTGGAATAATTCTGTATTACGAGAATTTTGCCTAGGAAAACGAAATTTCAAAGTGGACAAAAATAAAAAAAAAAGAGACAATCAATAATATTGTGCAGTAATTTGTACAAAAATTATAGTGATAAAATTTCTCTCCTGCTCTGCAATGAGATAAAACTAAATCGACTCAATAATTAGTTATGATTGACTCCTCTCTGTGAATAAATTTTTATCCTCACTACAAACTAAGAATTTCAAGAACCTTTCTTAATACCTGAAGATGGTGTTGATCGCAAGTGTAAATAGGATGCCAGATCATGCTGCCATACTCCAACTTGCTACACATTAGTGTATTAAATAGTTCTATGAATGTTGAGGAATTATTAAAATATTTACCATTTCGTATAACGAATCATATATTTTTTGGCAGATGAAATAAGTTGGGTGATGTGTGGGACAAAGGAAAAGCCTACCAATACCAATAACTCTCACCTTATCAGAACTGACCTGAGACTGACTGAGAAAACCTGACCACCAACGATATATTCATAGTCAATTCGGTCTCTTTTCCTTGTGAAAGAGACAACATTACACTTTGACACCATTCAAACTCAAAGGAGAACTATATGGAGACAGGGGATCTTATTGGGTCTGGGGGCCCAGATGAGGATTAAGTCAATAGTAGTTATTCAACTTTTACACAATCGACAAGTCACACATTATGTATGTATGCTTGGAAACAAAATTTTTGGGTTTCCCACAAATAACGAAAACGTTTGAGTACTTGCTCGCTTAGAACGAAAGGGGGAATTACCGCGCGCTATTAACTTGTCTAAATTTCTTCCCTCTATATATCGATTCGTTTCAGTACAAAGGGTGATATGACGTGTTATAAGCAGAACAAAACTGATTGATGTTGGTGCTATCGTTGATCCACTCGTCGAATTTTTCGGAAAATCTCATACAAATACAAAAGTAAAAATTAAAAGAGTTTAGTTTAAGTGTGTAACACATATACATTCATTCTAAAAATCATTGTTTTTGTGTCCTGTGGCTCTAATAAAAACCCCACTTCGGTTTCTTCTCATTATTTATAATGTAGAAACATTGAAAATTTTATATATATATATATATATATATATATATATATATATATATATATATATATATATATATATATATATATATATATATATATATATGTGGCAGCACTAGAACTTTAACCTCTTTTCAAGAAGGAAATTTCTGATCCAGTTTTCCATAATGTCTTTTTCTCCGGAATACAGGGTGCTCAAAAACTGAAATTTGATACTTTCTCATTATTATCTAGTCGAAACGACGTTTAAATATTATTGGGTACACATAGTGAAAGGTTTGAGTACTTCACTTTGTGACTATAGGATAATTCAAACACTCGATTTTGATACTTTTATTAGTTTTATTAATAAATTATTTTTTATAAATAATTCATTTTTTAAACTTTTATTGTCAAAACGTGATGCGTTTTTTCGGTATAACCGACTTCTTCAGACGTTAACAAAATATGATTTACTGATCACTATGGATTACTTATTTATCATTATTTTGTGTCTACTTCAAATTTTTCGATCAGTTCTCTGGCTGAGATCCTGGTGGAGAGTACCATTCCTCAATGAATAAATCTCTATAATCCTAAACAAAATTCATAACAATATTATTTCCTACTTTTCGATAATGCATATGAAACTCATCCAATTTAATTTTTCCAATGCCCTGTACTATTTCGTAGTAAAGAGTTCGTAGCACATTTTCATTCCAAAATTATATGAAATCAAAATAGGGTATATATAAACTATTTATGTGTAAACAAATAGACGAGTAATGACTTCATTTTGTTTACATAACTAGAGGAAGAATTACAGAAATCTTGTATACAAGTGAACTTGAAACGAGAGTTCAGACCAGTGAAGTGTAGCTCTAAAATCTAGAACTCGGTTGAAGTTTTGCTCCATTATCCCCTTACTAAAGTTCTGTTCTTTCACGAATTAACTGTAACTCGAACTATTCTAGCAATGTGACCCATTATAATGCAAAGGAATAATTCTATTCCAACAACGATTCTAAGAATTTTGAGGATAATTTTGTCAATACTTTGATCAGAATCGAGTGCAAAAAACACGTTCATAAAATTTTCAAAAGATCGGAATCTGTCGTCGAATTACTGTTATATACGAGGTCAGTTCGAAAAATTCTGAACCTAATATTATGTCTTCTTTTTCCTAAAACAACTTTATTATTTTATGTTGTTTTCCAACACATTGGTGAGCGTTGTTAAATACTCAATCCAGATATAACCTTCATCCCTGAAGTACCTTTCACTAATCAGCAGCAGAGCGATCTATGTGTACCTACCATTCAGCCAATCTTACTCAACCAAAAGCAAATTAATGTGGAATCAGGGAAAAACTATTCAATTGTATTATCTTCGCAAAGATGAAAATACATTGTAGAAATCAAATCATTTAGCGACAAAGAAGTTTTGGACTTACCCCCGTACCTTGTATGCTCAGAAATCTGTTTCTGTGTTTTTTTAATCGTATAATTTTCTCGTAGAAACAGAACGCTCACAACCCTCACAATTTCCAATATGCGTTCGTTTCGTGAATGAAATTGAATGAAAACCAAATTATAGAAGGAAATCGTCATAACGACGAAAAAATCTCATTTTGAAATCAGTTCTAATTTCAGAAAATTGTGTACATACATGAAATATGATTTTTTTTCTGGGAAACGAACAATATATCTGAAATTCCCCGAGAAAATTCATTTAATAATTGAAGTAGATATGAGTTTTATATATTTCAAATCAAACACTGTTTATTTTTCATGATGTTGAGTTCAACACATTTTACAATGGTTACCTAAAAATGGTTGCTTGAATTTTATAAATATAAAACTTGATACTTTATTTAATGCGAACCGCTATCAGTATTTGTGCATTTGGGAAAATTAACTAGACGAAATTCAAAACCTGATTAAATTTTATCGACAGTATGGGTTATGGACTCTCTTCACCGAGTATTATTAATTGTTTAGTAATATTATGAATATTTTTGTATAAATATATTCATAGAATTAATTGTAAATTTTTCCAAGGGTAGGTATAATTTGAATAATCAATTAAATTGATATTATATTAGAAAATCTCAATTGTTTTTTCATAAACGTTAGAAGAAAATTATGCCGGGATTATTTGAGTGATGCGATAATATTTTTAATAACTTTTTCCCAAATTTATTGTATGATTTCCATTGTATCCTGATTTTCCGAAAAGGAGAAAGACTTGAAGGTGAAACTCGAACACAAAAACGATTCAATCAATAATAATAATAATGATATTTATTTAGCAAAAGCTATACAAAATCATTTGAAAAAATTTAAAATATTTACAGATTTCAAACCGTTTTGGATTAATATACCTATCTCATTATCTTAAATATATTTCTAACTATGGCTTGAATATCTTGACAATAGAACTGATTCTTACAAAAAAGAACAGATCTTCAAAACCTTGCATAATAAAAAAAAATGCATAATATATGAATAATAAATGATAAATAATAGAGTGCAAAAACTATCAGTGTTCTTAGTAATCATGGACATCACTGATATATATTAAATTTTTCATTACATTACATGGAAATAACTAATTTTTAATTCAAAATGTAAATATATATGTACAAGATAGTATTCTCTGTTCCGCAAATATTAGTTCTAGTCTCCAGCAAACATTTAACTGGGAATAGGTATAAACTTAAATTCAAACACTTGAACTTATGATTTACACTTCATTCACTACATAGCATGACGCGTTTCGTCGTTACGAACGACTTCTTCAGGTGCTTACAGAATAATGTGCATTATTCTGTACATTAGTACATGTACATTATTCTGTAAGTATCTGAAGAAGTCGTTTGTAACGACGAAACGCGTCATGAAATGTAGTGAATAAAGTGTAAATCATAAGTTCAAGTGTTTGAATTTAAGTTTATATTCAATTATAATGTATTCACATTGCGTAAACGTCAACATACTAAATATTCAACTGGGATGTAACTTTTCAAGATTTTTCGCGTAGCCCTATTCTGTAATTCTTGTAACTGTTAACTTTTTTTCGTGGTCAAACCGAATAACAAAGTGGAGCACGATTCAAAGTGTGGCATTAATGTTGACTTCAATAATAAAAGCTTCACATATGTTGACCGATTTATTTCCAATTCTTTCCAAAAAATCGATTTTTTGAGAGATTCTAGAAAAGATAGAATCAACTGACAATTAAAACCTCCTTTTCCTTTAATATTATGGCTAAATATTTAACTGTTCTACATCCTTCAGTTTTCTGCACATTTTTCATAATTTTTGAAATTAGGAAGAATGAAACTTCTGCTCATTTAATTTCTCATAATCATTTTACATAAATCATAGCATCATCAGCGATTGCAGAATTCTCGTGCAGAATTTTTCACATAAGAAACAATATCATTCATATCAAACGAAGACAACAACGGACCTAAGACTGTTCTTTGGCAATTCCATATGATTTACGTATTATCTAATTATGCCAGAATTATTGCCTGGATTTCTGTATGAGGTCGATGAAGATAATCCACTGAATAGAACCAGTGAAATAAATCAACCCGACTTTTCCTAGTAAAATATGTAACGTTTCTTGATCATTTTCATTTAGTATTCAAGTTTGTAACCCGTATCCGAGGAAAATTATTCGGTAACCGCATTGAAAGCAAACACGGGTATTCCAACCAACTGCGACAATATCCGATTCTTCAATTATTCAAAATTTTCAAACGTCCCTGGATCTACATATTGTTGAAATTGAGCAAGTAAGTAAGCATACTTCTCTATGCATAAAGGTTGAATTAATAAAGTCTAAAGCGGGGGAGTTTCTGAGTAGTGTACATGAAGTCGTGCTGAAATTTTCAAATAGGACTGCTTGGAATTCTTGAAATATCCTCATTCTAAGAAACGTATTCTTTTCCGCTAAGGGTTGTTGTAGGATATTAAAAGAGCAAAAATCTGAGGAATAAAATTTGTATAGATGGATTCAAGTTTTTCTGAGAGATTCCATTGAATCTCAATACTCCCAATATTCTCAATCATCCCATTTCTCTCGATACCTAAATCTGATCAGCTTCTCAACATGAAAATTGTTAGAAATATTTTAGAGTATATGAGAAATAAAAGCTCCGTTGCTGTTGATTTCAGAATCAAATGTACTGCATTCGACGTTTAGAGTCAGCATTTCATCAGGAGCCGGGCTTGAACTCCCTGAGGATATTCATGTTTTTAACGAAACTCATTTGGCACTTGTAAAATAAAAGTGAAACTCCATGTATTAAAAACTAAACTCATATTCTAGTTATATTTTGTGAATGTTATATTCGGAAATTTATTGATTAACGGCCTCATCATTTAAAAATATATGAAGCTAGAAGAGTTTCTGATATGAAAATGAAAATTTCTTATTTGAAAGTTCTTGAACTTATAATTTAGTGTTCTCAGACGTTCATTTCCTGATCAAAATTCGATGGTAATTATTTTGATTACAAAAATGATTAATTCATCAACTGTTGCTTTTCTCTGAATGAAAAATTGTCCAAATTCATTACCTTGTATAAGATTCGATATTTTGTATAATCTACCCCACATGCTCACTTTTGAATATTATACTCAAAGATGAATAAGAGAGGAGATTTTCTCAAAATTTCTATCAAAAAGCTCAAAAAATACAGAACAAATTCATATCCAGGTTTCTGCACGAGGATGAGATTATGGTGCACAAATCTGAATCATCAAAAGTTAGCATAAAATAGTTATAAAAGTAATTTTATATGATCATTTGGATAATACTAGATTGTTCATTATAATATAGGGAAATATAATGATAATAGATACAATGAAAGTGGAGTTTCGAAAAATATATACACTTCACATAAATTCTTTAACATAAGCTTCATTTAACTATCGCAGAAATAAATTCTAGAGACTATTGAATAAGCTTTGATGTTGAGTACCGTTCTTATAAACCCTGACTACTTTTCCTGATATAACTGTGAATCAAGTAAACTGAGAATCAGTCACTCAAACAGTCAGGAATTTTTTGCTAATCGAAAACTCTTGAAAGTACATATAATAACTACAAATTTTGCTCAGTAATATGAGTCGTCTCATAAATATTGAGTTCTTCGTATGGTACCAGTATAAGTTGAGTACACAAAACTTCAATGAAATGAAATTTCGATTATTAACGTAAAATGCATGGAAAACAACCCAAATGAAAAAAACAACTAGTTATTTACGTATGAAATCAGAAATATCGAAAATGTGAAATTTTCTGATTCAGTTATTAAGTTCGTTTATTCGGTATCAGATTTTAGTACACATTAAAACCTAGGTATTCTATCATCATTTTTTTCACGAGTAAGCACCGTTCAATGGTGCTCATTAGTCAAATATATCGACTGTTTGTTTTGAAGAAACCAGTTCTTTGCAATTTTCACTATATTTTTATGTTCGGCCGGTAGGTTTTGAACAAGTTCATACATGTGGAATAAAATAAAGGCCCCATAATAGAACCCTGAAGAGTTTCCATATTCGCACTCACTCTTTCTTGTCCTGAATCAAAACATTTATGTAAAATCCAATACGATATATATATATATATATATATATATATATATATATATATATATATATATATATATATATATATATATATAAGGTAATTTCTCGACCGTGCGATAGGTACTTAGTAAAATTTAGATAACGGGAATAATTGGTCTTGTGAAGTGTTTGAAAACTCATTTATTCATTAAAATTCTCTATATTTCGACACTTATTTGTGTCTTCTTCAGGAGAAAAACAAGCTGCAAAGTAATGACTTCAGTGATAAATTTCAATATGTATAAAATAAAATTACTTACAATTAAAGTTTATGCCGTGAAGATAAACTAACTAACATTTTTTTATATAATAAACGTTTCTTATTTCGTTGCCACTTATTCGCTACATGTTGCTAAACTGAATGGTCAACACTCTAGAAGGCTGAAGGCCAGGCTATTGTGTATACTGAGTTGATCGTAAATTTTGTGAACCATTGACGTAGAAAGATGTTTTTTTTCTTTCTATTTTAAAATATTATCATAAATGATGCTTATTTTTTCAATATCTGATCTTGAGTTGATCGTATTGTCTGTGTTATGTATATGTGCCATTTCCAAAAATAATCTCTTTTTGTGATTGCTTTCCCTATCCGAAATTTGGATATTTTCTTAATCAAAATTGTGATCCAAGTCTTGGAAGTGACATGCTAATGCACAAGATCGTTTTCCAATACGACTGACACTTTTGTGTTGTGTGCATCTACCACATTGGAGTCATGGTATTTTGTACATGACATTGCAATTCCACAACACTGGAGTGTGATCTTTGGTTTTAGTGAAAATTGTTTTTGAAGTTGTTGTATTATATTTGGCTATTTTGATATTCTTTATATGTATGATGTGTTTTATTATTTTATCAGATAAACTTTCAATACACGGTAATTTTTTGAATTTGATATTGAATGGACTGGAAATGATATTCGTTGGATCGTTCGTTTGATTACGTTCGTTTTATTACGTACGTAAAATGATATTCGTTTGATCGTTGTAATCAAACCAACGATCCACTTCACAAGACCGATTATTCCCGTGACCTAAATTTTACTACTATACATATATATATATATATATATATATATATATATATATATATATATATATATATATATATATATATATATATATATATATATATATATATATATATATATATATATATATATATATATATATATATATATATATATATATATATATATATATATATATATATATATATTATATTTATTTATTTATTATCTACTTATACGTCAAAATCAATTTCAGGATCGACGTACGGAGTACGGCGGGGTGAACGTGAAAGCGCTAGGGGTAACGTGTTTATGAGTCAAACAAGCACAGTGACAGAAGCCGCCAGCGACGACATCGATGATTTCGATGGTGAACTTCCCCGTGTTACTCAGTAAGTCTGCGTTATTTTGATTGAAATTATGATAATAATCTTAATCGATATTTACCTATTTCGGAACCAATTCATGAATATATAATTAAATTTCAAATTCTACAAAGGTCATATTTTCAACTTGAAATCATTATAACATTGGAATTTCGAATTTCAAGGTATAGTCTTCATTTTATGGGAAATCTGTGCATGCCAACACTTTCTAATAAAAATATTAGCTATAATTAGTTGGAAGGACTTATATGTTTGATTGACACAAAAAGTGTCAATTAAACCCAATATATCTCTGAAATGAAAATAGAAGTCTAAATCGATTTTTATAATATATATTTTGAATATAATAATAATAAGTTCTTTTTTCTCAACAGTAAACTCAATTACAGAAAATAATGACAAATGTTGAATGAATCTTGAAAATGAAAAGCATTATCAAGAATATTTTAATAACAAAATAATAAAACTGTCAATTTCAGTCAATTTTCCGTGTTCACATAACTCCTAATAATAACTTCTATAGAGTCAAAGTGAATGTCATATTTGTTATCAAGCGTATTGAATGTAGACTCCATAAAACAAACGGAGGATTGTATTACAGAGTTTGTCCTTGGAATTTCTAGGTGGAATAATTCTGTGGTACGATAAATTTGTCCAAACTAAAAATTTCAAAAACCTCCTCTGAATGGCCTCAAGATGGTACTGAAGACAAGTATAAATATGATGCCAGATCATGCAGCTATACTCCAACTTGCTACGGATCAGGACATTAAATAGTCTTATGAATGTTGTGGAATTATTGGAATATTTGCCATTTCGTATAACGAATCCATATATTTTCAAGGAAGATGAAATATGTTGGGTGATGTGTGGAATGAATGAAAACTTTTGGCTTAAGTTTCACTAAATAAATTAAATATATGATTATATATTCTTCTTCCCAGTCGTTCACTCTTGAGAGAGTGGTAGTGGTCGTGTCTGGGTCTTGTGTCACTGCGTCCGACCCAATACGGCGCCACACTGCTCTATGTTTAGCGTTTCTAGAGTTTTCATTGATGCTGGAATGCGTCACAGATTTTATTAGATATGTCCACCTTGTTGGAAAGGGCCCACGCGATCTGTTGCCCTCGACTTTCCCTTGGACCACCAATCGTTCGATTGTGTCTTCGTTTCGGGTTATATGTCCAAAGAATTTTAGGATTCGCAGCTGCACAGTCGACGATAACCTCTCTTTGATGTTTAGGTCCTTCAGAATCGAGACGTTGGTTCGATGTTCACGGGATTCTGAGCAAACGTCTCTAGCACCACATTTCTAACGCATCCGTTTTGCGACGATCTTGCATCCTCAATGTCCATGTGTCAGCTCCATACAAGAAGATTGGAAAGACTAGGCATTTCATTGATCGCATCTGTTTGTTTTTAGTTATTCTGCGGTCCCTACAAATCCTTGTGAGCTTTTCTACTGAAGATCTTGCTATGGCGCAACGCCTCCAGATTTCATCCTCGCAACTTCCAGCGTTTGAGATCTTGGAGCCCAGATATACGTAGCTGTTGACTACATCACATCCCGCAATGTTTTGAACGTTCACCTGGTTGTTATTAGGGCGGTCCACCATCATAATTTTGGTTTTATCGCGGTTAATAGCGAGTCCAAACTCCGTAGCTGTGGTCTCCAGGCGACAAAGCAAAGTTTCTATGTCATCTTTGGTTGAGGCTAAGAGAGTGGTATCGTCTGCATATCATAAATATATTCAATATATTATGTATTAATATATGATATGTTTATATATTTTATATATGAATATATATGTTTTATATATGAATTTAAATGAATATATACTGAATATATGATTTTTACATATATTTCGGGTGGTTAATCCATTATCAAGAGTATACAATGTTACTGATGCTGTTGATAATGCGTTAACCACCCGAAAAATATGTAAAGTTTTTAATATATTTAGTGAAACTTAAGCCAAGTGTGTTGATTTTAATTTATTGTTTTTAACATAATATTTCACCAAGAGATAAGCGAAACCTGAGTGTCTTTTATTAAGATGTTCATTACCTCATTACACCAGATATATAATTGTAGGCATGTGAATATGTTCTCTAATAGGCTAAATAGTTCCATTTTGCTATTTCAACTTTAAAACGCAGTCTGGAACTGAGATTTCTACTGAATGTATATTATTCATTGGTCTAGTGACACATCCGATATAAAATAGAGTATTTATCACTCAAAAAAGAATTTTGAGACTGATTTTTGGTTTCGAACTTCGTGAATCATGCAGACCTTTATTTATGGAAAATGGTTTGATTACTGTGCTCCTATATATATTCAGTATTCTATACATATAGTATGAAGAAGAATATCTATAGATTCAGTTAATTATCGTATCACAATTGTGACACGAAACATGGACCCTAACTTCTTGTTATTGAACATCTCACGACTATGTATGAGATGTTTTCGATTATCTAGTATGTGACATTATTCAAAAAATTACCTCCAATATGAGAAGCCCCAATTAAAAGCAGTATTCGACTAAGATGAAAAAGTTTTGGTTATGTAAGGGCTTCTATATTGTTGAGCAATGTTCGGAAGACTCGATCTGAAAAATCTTTAAATATGTTTGAATGCTTAGTTTGAAACTTGTCATGTTGTTGTTGTACTATCTTTGCAATTTTCAAGATTTACTTGTTTTGACACATTGTAATATAATGCAATAAATTTATTCATTCTTTATTTATCGAATGAACTTAATATTTTATCATAGTGTCGAAGATATCGACAAGAGAAGATAGTTAGAAGTAGCCCAATTTAGATGGCTAGTCAGGAGAATCATTACTAAGAAGTTATTCATCCAGTGCTTTTTTCAGACTAACCGAAGCACATAAGAATGCTATTCGTGCAATAAGAAAAATAAAATATTTTATCGCTAGAAGAAAATTCCAGCAAGCGAGGAAGCCATACGACGTCAGAGATGTTATAGAGCAATACAGTCAAGGGCATCTTAATATGATGGTGAGAATAAAGGTTAGTAACACAGCAGCAGAAGTACATGAAAAAAAATTTTATTATTTGTCAAGGTAAATTAATTAGCTCATTCTAAGTAATGAGTTATGAAATAATGTAACTAGATGATTGATTGTCTTCAACAGTAAAAATTTGCATCAATTTTCTCCATATATTAATTAGCAATTTGAAACAGAAATTGAAATATAAACAAATTTTGAGAGTATAATGAATGAGCGATAACCATCAAATCTATCCCACTACTTATTTAGTCTTCTTGCATTATTTTATTGTACTTTTTATGAGCATTTTTATGAATGATATGATTTTTTTTATGGAGAATATTTTTTCGAATTTTTTAATGGATGAAATACTTTTTCAGGATTTTTAAAATTGTTTTTTTCTGTTTGAATTCTGATGATGGTATTATTTATTCACATATTAACTAATTATCCTTACTTAATGTAATATGTGGTAATATAATATTGTCATCATAATTCGAACAGAAAATTTTTTTTTCCAAATCAAAAAAATAATATAATATTGGAAAAAAATTTATTTTGTAACGGTTATATAAACGTTCCTTTCAATTGTTGTCGCGACCTTAAAACTAGGCTCCAGTTTTTGAATTAAATATAAAACAACCAACATTTTCAAATAATTTATTGAATGCTTGACAATATTTTGCGAGTGTACTGGATTTACAAAAGTGATATAGTCGGTTTTATTTCCGAAACTGGGGTAATATTCCAACATAATTGTCTAGCAATTAGAATCTCAAACTGAGCCAAGTGTTTTTGATTCATTTTACATCAAACTATGTTTCTTCGAGAGATTAGCGAATATTCTATCAACTTTAACTTGTCTCTGTTGGATTTTTTCGTAACAGAATTCAAGCTTCAGTATATCTCACTTATCATTTCAGGAGTTGCAACGAAGGCTTGATCAAACTCTAGGAAAGCCTGGTAGCTACTTAGGAGGAATTGATCGTATAGGAAATGTCAAACCAATGACAGTTGGTGCTCGATTATACAGAGTCGAACAGCAGGTGTGTAAAATATTTAAATCAGTTATTATGAAAAGAAGGATTAAATTCATAGAATGTAGATATTTAAGTGTATATGTATACCTTCATCAAAACTTAGGTTAATTCGGGTAGACAAAAGTACACCCTTTTTAAAAAAATCTATACCGCGTCAGAACATCCACTAATCTTCCATTTAAAAAGAAACTTTGAGATGCATTACTCCTAAGTCATGCAAATTACGTTGAGGTAGTATGTGGGCCATGCTTAAATTCTACCTTCTCAGGAAGAATACAAAGTACTTCTATGAGATTCATCTTTTCTTTTAAGAATAAAGTTCATGTCTCCGTGTTGAATTATCCAAATGAGTAATGTGAATAAAAACTAGTATAAGCAAATACTAGGGATTTCTTAAGTAAATGCTACGTTTTGTGTGAACAAACACACTAGCACTTGCTAGGGGTACTAAGTTCTAAGTTTTCCCGGACGAGTAGTAAATGCTTAAAATGTGGTGTGATATTTTCTAGCCTGGGGCATGCTAGACTTTTTCCCAACATTTACTACCTCTTTGCTCAGTCCACAGTTTGTTGTTGATCATGGCTGAGTTTATGCCTATTCGTCAACGTAAAATTTATTCTTTTCGCTCTGGAATAAACGAACCTAATTGTAAAGAACTGTTAAGGTTTGACAGTGAGAGTGTTGATTTCCTTGCGGCACAGTTTCTTGAAGAAAGTTATACTCGTGGCTGTGGTATTTCCAGAAAACAGCAAATGGAAATATTTCTGAGGTTTGTGGGTGATGCTGGCTTTCAGTCTGGTGTAGCTCAAGATGTGGGTGTACATCGTACTACTGCTAACAAAACTATAAGGTACGTGATGTGTAGAGTAGTTGAACAATCACATAATTGGATACGGTTTCCAACTACAGCTGAAGATATGGCCGAGGCTAAAGTTTTGTGGCAGAGACATTTTCGTTTGCCGTCTGTAATTAGTGCCCTTGATTGTACTCAAATTGAGATACAAAAGCCTTGGCTGCACGGTTATTTTGAGTAGAATTTTCAACGGTTTGCTTCTTCATGGTTTCCAACAATATAGTTTCCTTCTCTAGTTTGATCTTATTCAGTTTGTATTGTTGCAACAAAACAATCCTCTGCAACTGCGGTGTGGACAGGTCTTTAGTTTCATCTGCTTCATGATTCGACACAATTTTTTCACTTTTTTTAATCTTATTTTTGTGGTGGTCGGCATCAGATTTAGTTTTCATCGGCTTCTTTGCTTCTTGGCTCGTCGGTTCTTCATTTTTATTTGGTTTCCCTTCAGTTTCTGCATTCGGCAAATTTTCTTGGATATCATCACTGATCGGTTGCTGAACTGGGGGCCCGGCACTTGTGTCAACTGAAATATTACCCGGGATTTTATGGAATACTGGTTTATTATCTTCTATAAACTCCAAGAATGTTTTTTCCCACGGTTGTAGTTTTATTTTCCTGTTTCCCGTCACTTTTACGTCAGTCTTCTTCTTGGCGGTAGACTTCACATTGTTGAATGCTTTTATTAGTTGGCCTACAGTAACTTGTTTCCCAAATGCACCACAGTAGTCAGAACGTAAGGTTTCCCAAGCTTCTCTATTGGCATTCATCATAGCAGGAATGTTAAAACCTAGCATTTACTTGGTATAGCATGTACTACCCCGCGAGTAAGTGCTCGGGTTTTTCAGAATTCTACTAGACTTGCCCTAGTATTTTCTACAAATCTTCACTCACACTGATTTGACCAAATACTTACTAGACCTAGCATATGCTAGTTAGAAAGTTCTAGTTTCTATTCACATGACTGCATGTATTTGAAATACTTTCTTCTTCAATTCTTTGGTATATAAAGTTTCGAACTGTCAAAGTCCTGCTTATATGTTCTTGTGATACCTACAAAGGTTTTTCCTTTTCCTTGTTAGTCAAGCCCAATTTCTGTAATTCCTCTGCATATTACCCTTGCTATAATAATTTTTGGTTGTAATTTGAATTTTCTATTTGAAATTTGTTATGTCTTCGAAATGTTTGTTTAGTTTGTATTTTTGCATTTTTGTAATTGGAACTTAGAACTCAGTTACCCCATATTTGTATCAAAGTACGCACTAATGCTGTATCAAACAATGCATTCTACTACACTTGAGAGAGTTTTCTTTCTTCGACATAAGAGGTCACGTGAGCACTAATTCTGAGTTGCTTCCGCCTATTAAACATATGAGGCTGTAGTGATCATCAAAACTCGATTGCTTGGATACTGGTGATGATTCCTAAAGTAGAATGAATTTGTGCTGTTTGCTTTTCCAACGAGTTCGACGTTCTTTATAACGACGAAAGTATATAATTTGTGTTTCGTTGACAATATTCGTGTGGACAGATCGCTCTTAGATCGAGACTTTAATTGAAATATCGAAATATTTCCAATAAAACTCTCAGGGAGCTGTCTACACAAATGTTGTCAACGAAAACGAACCCATCACTTTCGAGAGTGCATATTGAGAGCGTTTCGAAAAATTATGGAAATGGAAATCTGGAAAGCTAGGGAGAGTTTATACGTCTTTTCTCCGATAGAGGGAGCTCACGTGAATTTTCACTGAGAACTATTCCCCTCATATTGGTATAGGACCTATGGGCGTTTTGAAAGTGATCGATTCTTGATTGATGGATTAAATATGAACTGAAGATTCATAATAATGATGAAACAATTGTATTCTTTTATCATTCAACAAGATCGATGAAAATTTCGAAACGCCCTTAATATTCACTCTCGAAAATGATGAGTTCGTTTTCGTTGACAACATTTGTATAGACAGCTCCCTGAGAGTTTTATTTGAAATATTTCGATTGAGAGTCTCAGTATTTACTACTGTATACATATAAATATATACATATATTAAGAAATTTAAGGGGTAATTAAATACACATATTTCGGTGTAATAACACACTGCCAAAAGTCAATGAATCTCTTCTTTTTGAGTAATATCAGCTCTTGAAAATTAGTTATTTAAAATTGATCAACTGAATTGAGTTTTTGAACTTGCATGAAAAATATGAATATATTAATTCAGTGTTGTTATTTCCATTTCAGCTAGACTCTTTGGACAAGAAGCTGGATAATTTCACCTTCCTGCTGAATTCTTTAGCCCTCAAACAACCTACTAATCCAAACGTGATACCGTAGTCACTGAGACAATTCTTTCGTGAAGATTTTTGTCGTTGGTTTTGTCAATAATTCAAATATTAGAGTCAATATAGGTAGGCTGGGTGTACTTAGATTTGGAGTACAAAGTAGTGTAAAAAAATCATCGAATGTATTTGTTCAACTCGACAACTTTCGCTCCTTTATCGTAGTTGACTCATGCCTTGTAATATAACGAAAATTTGTAGATATACTTACTCAATCTTCAAAAAATATCACTGAGTTCTTCGAAATGTAAATAAGGAATCTGAAAGCCTAGCTTTAGCAAAAAATTTTTATGTTCAGATTCCGAAAGCAACAATCAATACTTCATTAAATTAATTATTAATATACCTTATGTCCATTGTTTGTTAGAATTTCAAGTAAAATTTAATTAAAAATAATCACTAAAGGAATATCCAATTTTAAACTTGATAGTAATGAGCAGTAGTAGATTTTCTTTTCTTCATACGGTGTTCACATGCAGTTAAATTCAGCGGTAGTATACAAGGAGGTGGGAAGGGAAGTGAGAAGCGAGAATGAATAAACACTTTGCTGGCATTACTATTGTTTAGTCGTGTTTTCTATGTTTTCGATAATCGAACAAATTCCAAGGTTAGGTGGAGAAAAAACAGAAGACATGCTCGGAGTAAATCATCGCTGCTTTCATTCGAAAGCCGGAAAGAAACTATTCCGGGTAGGGAGCTGGTAGCGCGAGTATCACGACAACCTCTGCATGAAAACACCGTATTTGATATTGCAATTCGAATTAAGCAATAATATTTATCAGATGAGAGATTTGTGATAGGATTGCATCATATCGTAATGATCATATCTCTAACTGTAAATACCACAATTGTCTTTGCCAATTTCTTTGCGAAAAATGGCTAAATCTTAATGTGTGATGCGAAAGACCAATCAGAAGAAAGTGTCTTGAAATGTTACACTTTTCAGAGTGCAATGACCATTTTCGATATCTCAAAACGTACATTATATTGAAGTTTCAATTAAGAATATAATTCACCTTCCTATAATCAGTTTTCATGTAATTTTTTGCATATAATTTGAAATTAAACGGAAATTCCTTAATTCCGTGCAAAATTAAGAATACATTCGTGAGGAAACGAATCCTTAACGAATTATATCCTTGGAAAACTGGTTTTTCATCGCTCTTGTTCAAAAAAATTTATATTGAAATCATTTATCATTCTACAGCGTGTTTCGATCTTGATAAATGTTCTCACCGTTTTTTCAATATCAGATTATGAATGAATTTCAAGAAATCATAACAATGTTGAGAATGGAGGTTCTGTTAAAATAATTCTTAATACAATAATTCCACTGTCTCAATGTAAATATGAACTGCTTAATGAGATATCGTATTAGTTCACTTTCGATTTTCTTCAAATATATCCTACTTTTTATGTTTCTAGATTTCATTTACATTGAAAAAAGTATATTTTTTCGAAAACTGAATGAATATTCCAATGCCATATGAGAACAAACGCCATATAAACAAACAGAATCAAATTTTGCAATTGTATTAACTGTTTTCTGGAACGATATATTATACAATTAGACAACAAATGAAATTTTCATGAATTATTTTGTTGAAATATTGGCAAAAATAATAAGATAGGAATGTTAAAATCAGCTAGATCAGTGTTTCCGAATCTTTTCTGTACCATGCCCCACCTTGGCCTTCCTGAAAATCTTATGCCCCCGCAAAAAGTAAAAATTTCAAAATTGAGAAGTGCGAAAGGGCAAAACTCGTTTCGAGTTCTTTTCAGAATTGCCCCCCTTATAAACAAGTTGCCTCACTGTGGAGCGTGGGTCCCACGTTGGGAAGCACTGAGATAGATGTTGAATTAATCATGAAGTTAATTCTTCACATTTATTCGATTACTTAGGTATATAATATAAAGAAATCGGGTTTAGATATTACGTATCTAATTATTATTTCTAAGATCTTGTGCCTGAAAACTGATACGAAAGTTACTTACTTAGAAATTAAAAATATTTTTCAAGGTACTCCAATAATGATCATCGAAAAAACTCTATTCTTAATAAATTAAACACAAAATACTTAGTGCTTTGCTTCAAATAATCTTGTTACTTATTCATTGAGTGAAAGTTTTAAAAATGTTACCTATATTCCTAATTAGATAAAATATTGAATTACTTTTGATAATGTGAAGAAGTATTTCTCTTTTGTACCTATTTTTCAATGCAGCTGCTATGTATTCTTCTAACTGACCAATTTTATTTCTCTATCTACACTTGTATATCACTGTTTCAAGGAAATGCCAGAAAGAAGACAGAGTATTCATTAAAAAGTTCGCATTTCGGGTACTAAGTAATAAAGATATGTAATAATTAATTGTTCCACTACATATTAATGTTATAATAATGAAACGCATATTTTGATGTTCAAGTATTTTGGTTTTAAATTAATGATATAATCGATCCATCAGGTTTTTAAAAAACGTAGACCAATAAAGAAATCTTCAATGAATAAAAAATCATTGAAACTAAACAAGAAATCATAAGAAATATTACTGCACAATCATCAACTGCCATCTAGTAGCGAGTGCCTCAAAGTATGCTGAAAGCTGATAAATCACTGTAATTATGAATGAATTAGGTCTTTCTCTTGTTGAGCCACATCTTTCTGACATTTCCATCAACCCATTAGGACGATCATTGTAACATTAGGGTCCAAGCAATGTAATTCATTTGTAGTATTGTATTATACTAAGAAACTTGTATAACTATAAAAAATATTTTCATTTTCATTATATGTATAAACAAATTTGTATTTTAAACTATTGATGTAAATTGATGTTATAGAATGATATCGCAGATTTTCTAAATTCATGACATTTTCGTTAGGCACATAAACGTAAAAAAGTGTTTTAGTATCTAATTACGACAAGTAATAAACTAGAACTTCATATCATTTGCAACCTCTAAAAAATATTTCTGCAGAGATTTATGAAATGGAATGAATGAATTTTCATCAGAATCTAAAAATTAAAATAAAAAATTGAACGATTATATAACGATAATATACAAGTGAACACAGAGATTGTGGTATCTACTATTCAATATATAATCAAAACATAATCAAATAATTTGAACTGAATGAAGTTTCACATATAACACAAAAACAACAGAAGTAGGTGAAAATTTCTTATTGGAATACATTTTTTCTTTGAAAATGTTTTCATGAATAAATACTTTTATTATTATTAAAAGAAGCGTTGAGTTTTTCACATCCAATTTTTTATTAGATAAATGTTCAGAATTTTTGTGTTTATCGATTTCTAATTTCCCTAAAAGATCCAAATTTTATATTTTAGTTTGAAGATGTCGTCTTTTTCTTGTGCATATCCATCAGTGGCTGTTTGCTAATACAGTTTCCTTAAATTTCACGACTGTTCTCATTGCAGTAGACACACTGATCCATTATCTCTCACACTCCTCAACCATCAGAATTTCTTGCAATTTAATCATCTTTCCCTTCAACATTGCCTTCAATTATCAGTTGTAATAATTGGCATTCGAAATTTTGTATAATATGACTAAGTTAAACAGTCTCTCTCCTCTAGATGATCTTGAAAATTGCACAGTCTCTATTTATTCCTCTGAATACGTCCTCTACCTTCAGTATGTGTCCTCTCGAGGATTCTGCCTTATATTTACATTTCAAGATTTTTTAGTTGTTGACCGAACTCAGCTTCAAGTTATTTTACACACTAAAAAGTATAAACCACACACCAGACTCCAAAAATCCTTATTTAGGGTTATAACTATGATTATTCTATGCCCATTTTACTATGTTGATTCACATTAAATCAATTCGACTGCCTGCTCATGATCGTAAAATTAAGTTTTCTTGCGTTTTATTTATATACCCATATTTTGCCTTGAATGTCTCACTATGTTTACTAGTTTCTGTAGTTCGTCAAAATCGTATACAGTTGAAGATGTAAATTAGTTCAAGGAGCTAGAATAACTAGTTAACAAAGTGGAGGAGTCCAATATATAGGAGTAGTGTTGTCTTGATTTGGATCTTAGCGCCATCGTCGGTTGTAATTTCTTCCTAACACTTCTTAGAATATCTTCGATCTCTACCCTGAATGTAAACATCAGAATCTGAGGTGAAGCTCTTTTTTCGTCCTATCAAAACATTGAGAAGAAATTTCCACTGACAGCGGTATGCAATTCGCAAAGAATTAGAATTTCGAAATCTCGATTGAAATCATCTTACTCTTCTTTAAGAGGCAATTATTATTGTGTTCTTGTTACATGTAAAAATCATTAAACACGAAGTTTAATTGTTTAAACTTGCAAGTGAAACAGTTTAGGAATACTAAAGTTTACATTCACAAATAATTGCAGCTGATAAATTTGAAATTATCACAAATTATTTTTCCACATATATCATACGTCTCTGCAGAAATTTCCACTGCAATAAAATATTTTCTGTATTTAAGCTTAATTTGGGTATGTGATATGCAATTTTCTCTAGCGTGTGCCTATCTGTCTGTGATGTTACACTATTCACTATGAACTACCGAATTATATTTAAATTATGCTTTAGTATAATGTTTTCATGGTATAAATATAAGAAGGAAATAATGAACAACAGAAATTGTCAGTACGTCATAGCTCTCTCGTATTTCTAAAATCAAATTTGCAATCAATTCATCATTATACGATACGAATGTATATTGTAATTCAATCTGGAATATATTCATGTTATAAAATTTTCAGATTTCCACAGATTGGCTGATATTCCTCTGAGTCCTTCATTGGAATTTTCTTTATTTTACACATTGTTCCATTATTAAATGAAAATCTTTGAACAATATAAATTTGAGCTCGAGATGTGAAGACTTAACAACATAAATGAACCAGATAGTATTCACAGCCTGTTTGGGGAACACACGCATCGAATAGGTTCGAAGTGTGCACTTTGTTTCTGTGGAGAAGTTGAATCATTAAACACATATTCATGGCTGTCCACAATACGTAAATGAACGAAAATGAATGCTTGATCACATATATTCGATTATAAAAAGGGGCCCCATTAATATAGATGTAATTATTTCTTATAATGACTTAAGAATTTATCAAGTATTTCGATTTCTGCAGCAATGTCAGGAAATTCTCTAAAGTATGTTACTCTCAAACTCACTTCTAATTAGTTAATTTCAAAATGCTGATGACTGAATGGTAAATTATCCAAGGTCATTAATGTAAAACTTAAAAAAGCTAACAGGGTGCTTAATTTGAATTTTGTATTAAAAAATTATATTTTTTGCAATGAAGATAAAATTTATTTGCATTTATATATCCGAAGGATTCATGTGATTATTTCTCAATCTTGCTCTCATTTCTCAGCATCATATTCATCGCTATCTCGGAAAATAGAGTTTTGAAAAAGTATAATATTGAGAAAGAAATCTTTGGATATCTCTAAAAACTCTGGTGACTTCGCAATTCCGCCAGATGTTGAGAATCTAAAAAGAATCAATCAGACTCAATCATTTGGCCCTGCCGTGCGTTTCTGATAAAACAAGAATATTTTATTCGATACAAATAACTGAGGCAATTAGTAACTGCACTTCTCGTCAAATAATAATATTTCGAAAATAAAGTTGACTGAGTGTTCGCTGATCTCTTGGTGAAACATTGTTTAATACTTACAATAAAAACACTTTTAGGCTAGGTTTAACAAAATTTGTGATGAATGAATACTTGACAATTGTTTCGGGGTGACAACTGACTTTTGAGTCTTACTTAGAGTCAAAAGTTAGACTGACTTTTGAGTCTAACTTTTGAAAATAGGGTAATACCCCGAAATAATTGTCAAGTATTCATTCATCATAAATTTTCGTGAAACCACCCAAATATTTTTATTGGATATATTAAATATTTTGAAAAGTTTAAAAATTTCGGACAAAACTAAAAGTCGAATGAAACTTATTGTAACTCAGATATACGACAATTTTTTTCGTTGTATTGGATTTGTTTCTATTTTTTGCACTTATCTATTCGATGTACTTTGCACAACTAGTTTACCATCGATTTTATAACCATTCAAACTCATTGCCGAACACAAACATTCATGTCGAACCTGAAATTGAAACCCTAACGAAAGTCTTTGACTTTCGCCACTAGGCTAGATACAACTAGTTGATTGGGTTAATTCATCATATTTCGAGCTCAATTATTCTCTAGCCGACATATATATATATATATATATATATATAAAAAATATATATATATATATATTTCTTGAAATTATTTATATATATATATATATATATATATATATATATACGCGTTTATCTCGAGTATTTTATAGAAATATATAAAATATCAAATAACTGCACATCTGTTCCAGGTTATTTAAACGTTTCCAAAATATACTCTTCAGCATTCTATACCGGTGGAAATAAATTTTCACATTTTTAAGTTTGTTCTTTCGCCTTCATGGTTTTTCCCAACATTTTTCTTCTTCATTCTTCATTGAATTACTAGAAACCCAAGAAGTCGCGACAATTATCCATGATAAACAATTGAGTTTTTATGTAGTATTAATAAAACAAATAATCAATTAATAAAATGCTTTTAGATACTGAAATCTAACATATTCCGAATGTTGAATTTGACTACTTTTCAAACTAGACTACCAAACTCAGAACATATGTGTAATTACTTAATTTTTTATATGTCTATGGCAGTATAGTCCAACTCATTTCCAGTTTCACTATTTCTTCATAAAATGTTAAGACACTCACCCAACTTTTACAATTCTTATGTTTTTATGCATTGTTATGAAAAATGTAATTGCGATCCAACTTCCATTTCTAAAGCCTTCAATGAAGATAATATAATTATCTTCTCTCGTTTTGTAGCTCAATTTCATTCCTATATAATATATACACCTGTAAGTAGCAAATTGTAAAGTTGAATATATTTGAGAGTTTATCGATACATTGTGATATTTTTGGCTTTGAAACTGTATCTATTCCTAATAGTTGCATGTAGATGAATATTTTCAACTTGATACTTGCATTCTAATCATTCTGCATCCCTTAATTATGTGTATTATAAATAATTATTGATATTTTTAATACTCTTGAAAGAGATATAATGAAAAGATATTCTTGGTTCTTATTTCATATCATTGGGTAAAGTAGAATATGCTTCTTTTTTAACACGAAGGAATTTTTGATTATAAACTCTTGGAATGAATACGCAAATAATGCATTTCGAATAGTTTTGGCATTGCTAATAATCTTTTGTTAATCCGATGCTTTTTGAACATTAATGTACGAAATATTTCATCTTTATCTTAAGTTTCGATTGTAGAATGACGACGATAGCATTTAAACTTGAATTTAATAGATTTCTGTATGAACTTTTCTCTGAAGCTGTAGACGAAAACTAAATAAATGTCTCTGTAGTTTATGCGTTCATTTTTCAACACCTTCAAAACTGGAAAATTGAATTTAATTAACTGAAATTCATAATTTGAATGAAACTTAGTAGTTTTTCGATTCATTTTTCAACACCTTCGAAACTGAAAAATTGAATTAAATTAACTGAAATTCATAATTTGAATGAAACTTAGTAGTTTTTCGATTTTCACTATAACTAATTCAAAACATGACAATATCGTTTCGCCAACACAGTGGCTTCATCAGATGTTGATGATAAACTATGGATCTGATGCAGCCACAGTGTTGGCGTAACGATATTGTCATGTTTTGAATTAATTATAAGAAAATCGAAAAACTACTTAGTTTTATTCAAATTATGTATTTAGATTTCCATCAAGTATCGGCCCAATCGGTTAATAACTGATATTCTTTCTTCTTAGTAGAACATTTCAGAGGTTTGCGACATAAGAATCGTTTCGAGTTTAATAGGTGATTTTATTGTATTTTCAACGCTGATTTCGATTTGTGAAAAATTTCCATCAAATACGGTTACTTAACAAACTGCTTGTTTAGTTTGAGCTTTCTCCCATGTTCTTATACAATTCTCATTCATTCGAAAGGCAATAAGTATGCTTCTATACCAGTTGGACACTCAGAAGAATGTTACGAATACCTTAAACTGTTTTAAAATCTGCATTTCAGACCAGAAATGGAGACTACGTAGTGATTTGAAAGTTCTGTGATCTGAGTTTACAAAGTGGCTATACAAAGTTCCCTTGATTTCTCAGTGAATGGGACAGTAGGATAGAAAGCAGAAATTCATAAAAAAAAGCACGGTACTTGAGGAAAACCTTAAATTCTCGGATTTAAAATGTTGAGAACAAGAGCCTTGTGGGTCCCAGAAAGTTGTTATCGTCCCTACTTCACATTAAGGTGGGAGTGATTATTATTTGTTGAGGTATTTCCAAACCTAGAGATGTGTTTCACATATCTTTGAGGACTGTTTCCTGGTTTATTCGAGACAAAATGGAACTTTCTAGTAATATGTAGACATAACTGTAAAATCTGCGTAAGAATTCTGATAAAAACAATATTTCTCGTGAAACATTCTCCTAAAAAAGACATATCCCTACATTTTTTGTTGACTTTGACCATTTCGTCATATCGAAAATTAAATTATAACTAGATAAAGATACACAATTCTGTGGTTTTTATTTTGAGGATCTCGAAGGTAAAGTGTGAATTAATAATGGATAAATTTCAATTTGAAATTATAATTAAAACATTTTCAGTTATCTGCACTTTCTTCAACGTAATCAACAATCATATTATATAATAATAATTACTCAACAGTTAACAGACTAGATTTGATGTTCATATAAAAATTTTCGATTCATATTTCTCAACTTTATTTCAGTTAGCACCACTGTTTTCTTAAACTATGAATGTCAGTTAATTCTTTGGTTAATAAAATTATGTCGGCTACCTTGTATCCAAAAAGTACTCTCATAAATATTTTGAAATACTTCGGTAATGTCTTATCTTCCTGAGAAATTGATGAATATCATCAAAATTTCTTCAAGATCGCTCTGCAGAAATATTTGACAAATTCTCACATTCTTGCTCATTTCTACCATTTTCTTGAATTTCCCGGACATTTCCCGGTAAATAGTCTTTCCAACTTCTGAATAGATACCTAGTAAATTTCCTGAGCTGTCTGAACTTGCAGTAAGTTGCACCTTCAGCAGATTGCAGCTGCTGAGTTTGAATTAAAAAACCTTTTTCCCTAAAAGTCTGTTCCAACTTCTCTCTTTGTATCGATTTTCTAGATTTCCGTTTTTTATGTCTCAGACTCAGTTCTTGATTGGAATTATTTGTACTCGTCGTAGGTATCTCAGGACTAAGAAGAAATTCTGATTTCACTTGTGTTTCGTTCAAATCATTCAGTGGAAAAATTTTTTCCCCACTTGCCTGAAGAAAGGCACCTGTACTGGACCCTTGAGTTGCATTGGCAGTTTGTTGAAGCGTTTCTCTGGGAAAAAATTCATAACCTCTCATACTTTTATCACCGGTACCACTGTAATATCTAAAATTGCCACCAGAATCCACTGATAACATTTTCTTCTCTTGTAATTTCGGTTTAGCACCGCCAGTAAATTTGAATTTGCAAATACTAACTTCAGTTGCGGGATTTGCGTTATTTTCAGTTGAAATCGGAGGTATAAAAATGGCAGATCTTTTTCTTTTAGCTGGAGTTTTTCCTGAATCAGATGTACTTCGCTTCATTTTTACTAACGAAGTTTTAGTAGGATCTTCAGAGCTTTTCAATTCTTTCGGTTTGATCTTAACGAGCATTTTACCGCTTTCTCTAGACTTACTTTCTATTGGTATGATATCTGGAGGAGGTCTTGGATTGTGAACGGATAAATTATTCATAGCTGCAAGGCCTTGGTAGTACATCAATTGTTCTTGTAAACCTAGTGGACTCATCAAAGTGTTTTCGTTCGACCAAAAACCGAATGGAGGTGTATCAGTACTTTTTCCATGTGTTGGGGAATGGTTTTCGTTTGATGTACTATCTTTCAGCAAAAATTGTGGTACACCATACTCTTGATTCAAACTATTAGTATTCTCATTACTTATATCAGATTCGTTGTCACTTTGTGGTTCGGATTTGATGTGTGTTGAGTATGTATCGTCTGAATTCTTTGTCAGTTTAATTTTGAGCTGATCAAGATCTCTTACGCACAAATTAATTGGTTCTATTGAAGTTCGTTTCACTCCACCTGCTTTTTTATTGCATACTTTGTTATTTGTATGCTGCGTCAGTCTTTTCTCTAATAAACTACTTACATATCTATTTTGTAAATTATTCTTCGTTGCTAAATCCTTATCTAGCGGAGATTTTTTCGACTGTTCTATATACTCGCTGGCGTTTGGTGTACCCGGGAGTATGGTTCCATAGTTTTTATATATCAAATGACAGATATCTGCTTTTTTCGGTTTTCTACCTCTTCGAGGTTTCGAGTTGTTGAGGGTTATTTCTCCCATGTAAGGTAAATCCTGATATTTCATGACTCTATTTGGAGTAGATGATGTGCTTCCAGTTACTGCGGTCTTACTTTGTGTAGGCTGTATTGCGTTGGCTTGTTGTTCCATTTGCATTTTTTTACAGATGGTATCTTGCATTTCTTTGATTTTTATCAGCCAATTACGCAGTTCTTGGCTAGCTACTTGTGGTTGGTCCATCAAGAATTGAGTATTCTTGGAGAATTCGCCGAAATGTGCAAGACCGTCTTCGCTTAAATCTGAAGACTCTGGCGAAGAAAGTTCAACTTTCTCTATATCGTCTTCTAAATTGATGCCTTCAAATTTGTAGTCGTCCAATTCATCACTGAAAAATATCAAACATTAGATAAAATATAATGTATACAAGCACTAACAGGACATATAAATACAGAACTAAATGTTAACTTGGTCTATATTTCGATTATGGTCATAATCTTCATCAGGACTCATGACATTACACATATACTGAATGTTAATAATAAAATAAGAAAATATAAAATCGACAACTCAACTAAACCTTTGAACCGATAAATTAAAATTGCCTGAGCACAGATAAATGTCACCAAACGACCACAGAAGATAAAAGGGTGAAACACTCTAGAAACAAATGTCATAAGTTTTAATAGATCTTATGTGTTGCTTGCTCGTGATGACATATGTGTCTAGAGTGTTTCACCCTTTTTTTCTTCTGTGCTTGTTCGGTGACATTTATCTGTGCTTAGGCAATTCTAATTCATCGGTTCTATCGTTTAGTTGAGTTGTCGAAAAATTTATATTTTCATATTTTAGTATTAAAATCCAGTTTCTGTGTAAAATCGTATATTTTTTAAGTGCACACTTTTCTGCTTATAGTGGTGGTCAAACAGTTAACCTAGTTAGCCGTAAAAAGTAAGAATTTTTGTTATGACATGTTATTAACATTTGTTATTTTATAGAGTCCTGATGAAGTGATAAAAGTATAACCATAATCGAAATATAAACCAGGTTAACAAATTGGTATCGTTTCAATTAAAGTGGGCCTCCTTTTTGCCGAGAACTCATAAAAAATTTTCAGTATATATTTATGACATGTTATTAACATTTGTTATATATATAGTAATATATATATATATATATATATATATATATATATATATATATATATATATATATACAACATTCCAACCTAACATTTCTAAAAAACTTCAGAAAATGTTTGGAATTTTCAAGAACATATTGCAACGTTTTTGTATAAAATCATTAAAGTTACCAGGCATATATCGTGTGTTACTAAATGTTGGACAGTTGGATTAACATTATTTACAGACTTTTAGCAGACTTTTTCGTACAATCTGAACTAACAAGTTGTTTCTTCTTTTTTTTGATTAATTAATGTAATAATAAACATTTCAACAAGTTTATTGAATAGTTGTTACTGATACACATATCAATTTTTTGTTTCGTTGAATGATCATTTTTGTTCTTCTATTCTTTCGCAGCATTTTATTTCAATTTTTTCTATTCAAATTGGATAACAATAAAATTTCTTTGATAGAATCAAGAAGTCGCCTTACTTTTTGATATCCCCTTGTATAAACCAGAACATACGCTACAATTCAACCGATTAACGCCTGATTCATTTTTTTTTGGAATTTTGGTTTCATTTTCTATAAGAAAATTCCTTGTGGATTCTAAAATTAATATTGAAATTGTGACTTTGTAGAAATAATTCAATTTTTAACAGGGATTTCCAAATTAATGAAAGCTGTTTTATCATCGATTCCCATCTGGCTGATTAGGAAAAACTGATGAAACTTTTCGAGTAAATGTTTCATAGAAAATTCTATCGACTAGATCTTTTTGTGAATTTTTATTACTTCATAGAGATAAATGCACCTTGTTTTTATCACTATATTCATTAATTCACGACTGCAGTTTTTTGTTATTTATTTTCAAGCACATAAATTATGAAATTTTAATTATTTGAAGAGTAGTACAGAGTTGACATTGATTTTGCATGTTTCTTCTTCCTCTGACTATGTGTTACGTCAAGGTGTGTTTTTCTTCTCCATAGAACTTAATGTTTGTGTGGTGAAATCCTTAAATATATTTGATGATTTGACAAATTGACGGTTGTATTTCTAATTTTTATGGATCTCTCTGGATTTTAAAATACCTATCAATTTTTTTGCCTTTCCAAGCTGTATGTAATATCTTCAAATAGTATATACCTGGAAAGGTATAACCTGAGTCTAAAAAGTTCGTGGCAAAATTCGAATTGTTTTCATGATGTGGTTGATGCTCTTTTGAATTCTTAATTCAAGGAATTTTTGAATTATTTTGAACCTGGCAACAAAACTTCAGTCTGTTTGTCCTATGTAACAGCTATTGCACTCTTCACAACTAAGTTCATAAGCTCCAGACTTATTCGGTGTGGTTTTATATTTATCTACGAAACTCTAGTCGCAAATTGATAAATAAGGTGTTGAAAAACAAAGTTAATTTTTGTCTATATTATTATGCATTATCACTAAGTAATGAGTTGATTTATCCAATATTTTTGCTTTATTTTGAATAATTGTTGAGTTATTTATATCATTCATATCATCAGTTAATTACAGTGAAACCTGATTAAGTAGGATCTGGATAAATGAGAAACCTCTATTATTACGAGCAATGAGGTCCTAGTCTTTTTTATTAAATTACCTCTATTTTTGAACCTAGTTAAATGAGATTTGAATTCTAAGACTTTTTCGATGTTTACCTCTATAATTGAGACTCTGTAGCTCTAACTGTATAAGTGAAACAAATTAATTAAATAAGCAGCGGGCGACTTTCGAGGATTTCGTTTCTATGGATGATAATGTACTCATTTCAGAGGAGCTCAATGATGATGACATAGTTGCTATGTATTTTTTTTGGACACAGAAGAAGAAGAAGAGGAAACTGTGAAGAGACTCCAGTAAAATTTCAAAGCGTGAGGCAATGGAAGCTTCAGAAAATTTACACAAGTATTTCGAAATGTCAAATATTGTTAATTCCAATATTTTTGATAAAATTTATTCTATCGAGAAACAGGAACAGGTTTCAGCAACAGCAATCAAGTAACCGATTACTTCAAATCATAAACTTTACCGTATTGTTTTTTTTTCGACGGAATAAATGCATTAATAAATAACATTGAATTTGATAATAAATTACATTGAATTCATAACAAAAAAATACGAATTTTTATTAACATTTCCACCTCTAAAAATGGAATAACAGCACATTTCATCGCCGGGGAACTCTGTAAATGAGACAACTATAATTTTAAACCAGCTCAATTATTGGAAAACTGGATTATTGGAAACCCTCAATAATTGGTACACATGTCTTGTCCCTTGAGATCTCAATTAACCAGGTTTCAATGAATATCATAACCAAAATCGATTTATTTCTTCACCCGATTCGAGCATGTTTCTCAAATTATCGAAAGGAGTATAATCAACCTAATTTTTAAAGTCTTTGTGAAGGAGACAGCGTATCATAAGACTTCAATTGCAGTAATAACATCGTCGACCGTCTGGTTTCCGTTCACTTGACTTGAAATACCTCCTACATGATGACTAGTAATGGGATGTGCCTATTTCCGTATTTCCTGTTAGCTCGACTCTATAATTGAATCAGTGCATGCTTACAAGAAGAACTTACTTTGTAACATGTGCCGCGGGTTCCGCATTCTGGCCCAAAGAAGATGCTTCGTTCATCTCGTTGCACGTCATCTTTCCTTTGATATCTAGAAATGTTTGAGCCTCATTCAGATGTTCAATTTGCATTATTTCGTCTGAAATCAAGCAAAACTAATTAGAAGAAGCGTCATTAAATAAGGAATAATGGTGAGAAAAAAGTGGTAAAATATTCTTGAAGTGATTTCATTACACGTTTTCATAGTAAACAGTGTGGTACATCCAGATGAAGCAGATTCATTAGTTCCGTTGTTTTCAATATTTTCAGATTATTCAAAATTCAGTCAATTTCATATTATCAAATGATAAATTTTATAAAATTTTCTTTTATTATTTCTAAATGTTAAAAGTTAATTTCAGTGTTTGAACAAAATTTTCTCTTACGAGTATCTTTTCTGAGGGATTGTTAAAAGTTAAGTTTCAAGATAAATACCTACAACATACAAAAACAATTAAAACAAAATTTTTTCAAATATAATTATGTAATCACTTCAAAAAACATTACGAATCGGAGTTATATTTTATCACTCAAACTAAAATTTTTTTAATATGCAATGATATAAAGATGAATGAAAATTTGTTGAGGAAACTCTGCTCATAAAATAATATATTAGAATCGAAAAATCCAATGTCGCATGGGGTCGTATTATCTTATATTAGGAATTGTTCCTTATATACTAATATTATAAGAGATATAGTTTGTGACGTAGCGTCGTAAGGGGTAATCTCTGGATATACTTAACCGATTTTCAAAATTCATTTACCAAGAGGAAACTACGTAATTTTTGACATAAGCATATATTTTACTGAAAAAAAAAGATCGCAACTAAAACTTCAATAATGTAAACCAAAGTATGTGAAATCTTGACATAAAATTGAATGCGCTACGGAATAGTAGAACAAAAAAAGTTTCACAATATTAAAGAACATATCAATATCTATAAAAAACCTCAGGGTGTCATATATCGGAGTATTGTAGTTATGTCAATATAACTACTTTTTAAATAAATGTTAACACACAGTTTTTTTATCTCGGACAGGCAACTAGAGGTTTACCCTAATTTGGCCTTGACTAGAGTCATTAGCCAGCGAAATTTCAGAGTTTTATAACCAATATAAATTGTAATGAAATACCAAAAGGAGTAAGACAGGGACACATTACGCCAAGGGGCTCTGCAAGGCAATTTTACTCTTCATACACATACAACAATCAAGCCACGGTAAGAAGGGAGAATATAAAACACAGGGTGAGACAAAAGGATAAGCAAACGATTGTGATTGTTTGATTCATATTTTCAGATCGATGGATTTTATATGAGCGTAGACAGTTTCATATACTCCCACATTGTTCAAAGTCAAGATGAAATTCAAAGAATATTATGGTTGTTGATATTGTATATGCAAGTTCGATTTGTACAAAAACTCTGGAATTTTATGTCTGCAGTTACTGCATGTCATTATAATGTGATCAGCAGTTCCATATTCACCGCAGTCGCACATAGGATTATCTTTTTTGCCAATTTTGTGGAGATATGCTGGACATATGTTATGGCCACTTTCAAGTCTGGAAATTGTTCTAACGAAATCTGTTCTTTGTCCAATATTTTTGTACCATTCTTTCATTAAAGGACTTTGATAAATACATTTGTTATAGCTTCCTTGGTTTTTATTCTGATATTCGTTTTTCCATTTGTTTAGATTATCCCTTTTGTATATTCTATAGACTTCAGAAGAGAAGCACTCAGAGTGAACAACTGGATTTTCAGCCGCCAACTTAGCATGTTCGTCAACTTCATCATTCGGAAATATGCCAACGTGTGATTTAACCCATAGAAAACTGACGTGATTATTTATTTCTACTTCATGTATTATTGAGAGGATATCATTATGTAATGTTGCCAATGAAGTATCAAATTGGAGATTTTTTGAGAAAGAGGAGCACTCTGACTATCTGACACAATTAGAACTCTGTAGGAGCTCAACTTCATCCTATTCTTCACAATAAACTGGGGAGTTTGATGGCGTATAGTTCACCATGAAAGATTGAGCAATTTTCATTTCGAGTGGTAAGTTCCAAGATTTTTAGATATGGGTCAAATACTGCAGCTTCAGTTGCAGTAGATGGTGATTTAGAAACACTGCGTTATCACCATCGAAATTCATTCTTTTATCGTTTTAGATAAATTCGATTTTTACAGTAACTATGTTTTTTGGTTGCATTGTTTAAGAGATAATAATAAAGAAATACAAATTTAACTACCCGAGACAAATTTATTAATGTTCGGTCTGAAACTTTACTAAATTTCATAATAATCTATATAACATTATATAGAGCTATGGACTACAGACTATATATTAGATAATATAGATTTATACACTACTAGACCTATATATGACGAAGCACTGATAGAGAGTGCTAAAGTCTAAAAAATATATATTTGCTCAAGAAAGACTATTTTCGGTGGGGATGGAATTGGAGTGATGACTCATCATGGACAGTCGTGACAGGGTGGTAGCAATAATCTTTTCTACTTCGAATTATATCTAAATATCAAAAACAAACGCGTGTTATTCACACCAATGTTATGATAATAAGTTTGAATTCATTTGATTGTGATATTCAAAGTGAACAATTGTGTTTTAGCTGAAAGTTATTACTCCATAATTGACTGTGAATCGTTGGGCATTATGAAGTTCCCGGGTCAGTTAGCTAAATATAATTCAGAGGAGTTTGATACTTATAAAGTGTTATTTCTATGGAATATGTCTATTTATTATCACATCATTCAGTAGGACTTTGATTTTCAAGTTTGAATTTATAATTTGCTTACAGTTTTTGAGGGAATTAAATTATAGAATATTTACTCATAAAAAGTAATTGATCGGCATAACTGAATTGTGACGAAAGGTCTTCAGAAATAATAAAAACGACCTTCTTAAAAAAGAATCGAAGACGAAAATATATTTGAATTAAGATTGAAGGATGTACTGTAAATTTCATCTTTTCATTCATTCAGTTTTCATTCATTTCTAATACAAAATTCAAATTATAGTTATAAGTATTGCTTAATATCAATTACCTAAGTACTAATAATCACAATCATTATGTGAACTGATGATACATTCTTCCTGGAGATTATCGTGAGGTGCTTTCATGAAATAATCCTTAATTCGATGCTATATACACCTATGGTTACTTTGAACAAATTTATGAATATATTGATTATTAACTCTTAACACTTCAAAATATACAGTTGGAGAGATGTTTGTATATAATCTGATTACAGGTAGTGAACAATATCCTCCCAGTATTTGTACAGTTCATAATTCCAGATGCACTTCATTTTCATTATAACTGGTCATTTTGTAAAGCAAAGTTAATTCTTGAAAAACTTACTTTATTTGAGCTGAATATATTCATTAATACAAAATTCAGGAAAATAATTTTTTTAATTAATTTCAATTTCGTTCTGTCGATTTGGATAACAGGATTAGCAACAGGATAATAATGTTTCAACCCAAAATACCAGAGAGATTTGATCACAGAAACTTTTATCGTAATCTCTCAATTCACCAGTTCTTCAGACACCCTACCAATTATACAACTTTATCTAGACCCTACAAATCGTCCTGGACATTAAGTTCTGCAGGATTACCAAACGAATAACTATGATCTTTCTATTTTTCATATGTAATTCACAGATATGAGCTGATTCTGAATTTTATGGATAATTTTTTCGAAAAAGTTCTCATCCCTATAATCAACAAAAAACAACTAGCTGGGTTTCACACAAATTATATTAATTGCTCAACAATTGTTTAGGTTTGTTACTCCATTTTCAGAAGCTAAACTTGGACAGTTAAACTGTTACATGAAATACTCCCATGGGAGTCTAGGGAGCAGAATGATCTTCAAATTATACAGATCTTCAGACAAGGTGTCAATTATAAAATTTCATCTTAGTCCTACGATTTTGCACATAGAATTCTTTGACAATTTTCGAATAAATACTTCTTATATTCATCTCCTATTTCAAGCATGAGTCTAGGCGTACAGTTATTCTCATCTATGTTGTAATTTGCGTAGATGAACACTTCCCAACCTGAATCAGGCAAATATCAACAAATGCATACAATCGCCTTGGTTACTGAAGATTATACAAAAGACTGATCCACAAAACGTGTTTATCGTAGAAGAATATTCATTATAAGGTATTCATTTAAATAATTTTTCAGATATTCATACATTCTGTTAATTACGAAATGACATTCAAACACAAACCATCCTGTACATCCGTTTATTCCTATTACGAAATAAATACTTAAATTATTTCCACACTTGATTAGAAGCGATGGGATTCTCACCTTTATTGATCATTTTTAAAAGTTGAGTCCATTCATAACTATAGTTTTCTGTCAGAAAAAAACGCACAAAATCTCTTCGGTTAATTGAAAACCACTTCACTCACCAAGTTTACTAATAAGAAGACATAAATTTGTCCGCAAAAAATCCTGCTCGTAGAATGATCTTTCAACTAACCATACCTTTAGACAGACTGCCAACTATTAAAATTTGATCTAAGCCGTACAAGGCGTCTCGGACGTCGGTTATTTTTGGCGTCCCGACGCCCTCTCCTAAAACCAGCCGGTATATTCTCAAAATGGGAGACGCCTGTAATACGAGATAGCGCCTTATTCGGAAATCTGGCCATTCTGAGTTATTTTAAACCGTTCTTATATTATGTTGAGTATAGATCTTTGCCCCCTCCAAATAGTTTTCCTATATGTGTGTTTGTAGTTACTTACTCTGTCGTTTACGCATTTTGTTATTGGGAGAGTTCCTGAGTTCGTTAGAACCATTATTAATAATAAATTTATAGTGTCCGCCCATTCGTAGAATGACTTATAGATTGTTGATTCCAGACACTAAAACACTTAATCTGTCAGTTCTAATTGGTGATTTTTATTGAGAACAGCTCGAGTTTTCGTAATTTCAAGATTCAGAGATAGACCAACTGTCCCATATTCAAATAAACTATTCTTTGGATATTCGGAGCATAATGCAGAAAATATAGCTAGGTTCTTATTATCATAACACAGAAATAACTTAACTGCCATAAAAAATATACAGTGAAATACTCGTTTTAGGCGATCTGAATCAGTCTATTTACAGCGAAAGTTACATGATGAATTCTGAGAATACACAAAATTTTCACTGCATAAATTGAGTAATATTATCTATGATGAGAATGTTTTTTGAGGATGATTTCAAAATATCCATATCAAGATATAAAATCTGAAAATTCAACAAGTCATTCTATTCTATTTCCATGGAAAACAGTATAACATAGTACTCTTTTTCGATTTGAGCAAGGCTTTCTACTGCGTTGACCACTATATCCTTAAAGAAAAGTCAAGTAATATAGATTTTCTGCTGACAGTATAAAGCTAATGAATTCTCATCTTTCGAATAGGTCTCAGGTGGTAGAAGTCGCGGGGTGAAGTAAGCGGAAAGGGAAGCTCACATTGGAGTTCCACAGGGACCCATTGTGGGTCTAATCTTGTTTCTCATTTACATTAACGATTTACCTGTCAATAAAACCAGGTATACTTTTTTCGCTGATGATACAACGGTGTACCTATAGATGATAAATTTGCAGACAACTGGAATGGATACCTCGATGGTCAAACCAAAGCTGAGCGCTGGTTTTGCTTGAATAGACTACTCCTGAACAAAGACAAAACAGAAAAAATGGTATTTTCAGAAAAGCTTACTGCTAACTCGCGGTTAGGATAATTTTCGAAATTTCTTCAGAGAAGATCGCTTGGTTTGAATCTCAGTCTAGGTATGGACATTTTGTATGTATGTGATATAGTTGGTTATAATGAAAATAGATAATTTGCGATGTATAAGATTACAAGCCCAATAGAATTTCGCATTAAACTTAAACTGTATGCACCTGTCAAATGATTACCGAATTAAAATTCGGTTATCTTCATATCTGGTACCAAAAAGGCCGCTATTAGTATATTACGAAGAGCACAACAATAAGAAACAATCAGTCCATGACTGATAACATAGTAGTCTATTTTCCGAGAGCACAGCTACGTTATAGCACGTAAATAACAAATCCAAATTGCATTTCGCGACAAACAAACTTAAATTGAATAATGACAAAACTCTACATTTCTTTTTTCCATTCAACTCCATCGATGTTTTTTGGAAAAAATACTTCTGAACTTGACAATATACTAACTTTATGCGGTCATATTGAGCAACTCTTATTACTCAAAACTTACCAGTAGTTGAGAACTGTAACCAGTATCACCACCTCAAGAACATTCCCTCCATTTACTTTAATTGGGAGTTATGGCGTTGTTCTGTGGGATAATACTGGCAGTACCTTGGCAGTATTATAATACTGCTGTTAATAATAGGATAGGATAATAGTTAGAATAATACTGTCAGTTAACCTTGGCAGTTCTATAGTATCACCTATACATTTAAACAGGTCAACAAAAATAAATTGTAGGTACTCTGTCAGTGAGTAGGTAATTTGAAGTACCTTTGAAGTAGATACCAAATTAAGTACAATGGGGTACTTTGAAACACCTAATGTCGCCGGTCTCCGTAGCTTAGTCGGAATAACAACCGACTATGGTGCGGTAGAACTCGGGTTCGAGTCCCGCTGAGGCACGAGTGTGTGTGTTTGTCTGATATTTGAGACGTTTAAATAATTATTCAGTATATGCTGGGTAATGTACATTGATTACAAGCCCATTGGCCGTTCGGAACCGGCGTTAAACTGTATTAAAAATCCACTGAATTAAAAAAAAAGTTAATGTCTTCAAAGTTAACATTTTCACCACATGTTTGTAGTAAGTTGAAGTTTGCCACTAGAGATCAGCTAGTGCAGAAAATAATACATATTTATAGATCATACTTTCCGAAATTTTCATTTTCATGAAAATGGAATTTTTTGTGGATTTCTTCAACTTTTTTTTGAACATTGCTAGCGAAGTAGTAAATTTCAAATCATCTGATAGTGAATTGAATTATTTGTTCGATATTCATGTAGATATGTCTTATTTTTATGTATTGTTCATTGTATATGAAAAACTTTTTACCTATTACTATCTTTTATTCTGTCAAGGGTGCCATTTATGACTTGGTACAATAAGATTTGTTTCGAAAACGTGGTCTTTAAATGAAAAAATTAAAATTAGTTTGATCACCCTGAAGTTTTCATTTTTGATTTGTTTTTTCAGTGATGTGCCTTTATAGAGCACTAATAACCAAGTGTATATTTATTAAGTTATTATCCAGTCTGTTTCACGGAGAACTGTGCAATAATTCAGTTTCAAAACACTACTAATTAGAGCAACGCAATTACTCAACATTTGTATTATTTGTCAATTGACACCCGTTTGCGAAAATTGTAATTCCTCGAAATATTCCTGGCATCACTAACAAATTTACCCATGTCGCTTCTCAATGTTATTTCTATTTTTAAGGAAATTGAAATATCAATGCTCAGTGTGTAACAACCACAAGCATGCGTCCGTCCTTGCATAACGTATTCGTAACAAATATAAATTATTTAGGAGGATGCGGCTGGATTCAAATGAAACTGAACTACGGAACAGTCATTCATATTTACGCAAATCTCACGGCAAATATCATCTTACTAAAATTGAAGTGGTAGGGAAAACATCGAATTCTAGATTTACCCAGTGTCATTCCACAATTGTGACGTACATTCCACCTTTACATTGTCTTCTTCGTGAGGAAAGCCGCCGTAATTATTTATTAAATGAATGTCATAAATATAACACACTCTCATCTGAGTAATTAATTTTATCATTATTCCGCTTGCTGATCAATTAAGACCACATCATTGAAAAATTTAGAGAATATATTCTAATCACGTTGTTCCTTTTCAAAAGATTTTTTTTTTGGAGATTTGGAGGACATCAAAGACACTTTCATCTCATTTTTATATAGTGAATTAAATAGACGTAAATTTTGACAAAATATTGGCAAATTTTCTGTTCAACTCTTACCTTATTGCTAGCAGGAACTGCCATTGTTAAACCAACTCAAGATTAGCCTTCCTGCTTCAACGAACTGAACATTGAGGATTATTATGTTATTTCATAGAATTAGTTAAACTTTGATTGGAAATATATGAAAAGAGATCACAAAATAATCAGGAAAATTAACACAAAGTGCATTCGGTTAGGTCTCATGTTGCCAAATATTAAAAAGTTTAAACTTAGATTAAACTCAGTTTATCTTCTACATCTGATGAATCCACTGTGTTTGCGAAACAGTATTGTTATGTTTAACAAACTAAATTATAGTGAAAATGAAAATAGTACTTAGTTTTATTCAAATCATATATTTGGATTTTCATTAAGTATTTTCCAATTGATTAACCATTTTTATTTATTTACTTAGTACCATTTAATATAAAATATATCATATAATCCACCAAAGTAACTTTTTGAGCATTGAATCTAAGTTTGTTACAGAGGTATTTTCTACGTTTCTACAATTGCAACATTTGAAAATGTGTCCTCAATATAGTGTTGTTTGAAAAGATGATATGTTTCCTGTATACTGTTAGGTCGTTAGTTGTTTTTCAAAACAGTTTTCAAATATTTTGTTGATTGAGGACATTCTATTATCACCCCATTTGTTTTCGAGTTATGGCGTTATTCTGTGGGGAAATTGTTCCAACGCCTTGGTAGTTTTCAGGTTGCAGAAATTATTATTTATGAAATATAAAATAATGCCCTTGCCTACATTGTGGATATATTACGTTCTTCTAGAAATACATAAGGATGCAGATACATTGATAAAGCAGTCTGATCTACATAATTATAATACAAGAGGCGCAAATAATATCCGAACAACTAAGTATCGTCTGAATAAGTCAAAAAAAAAACTCGATAGATTATAATTTATACAATATTTTACTTTCCGATTTCAAAGAGCTTTCTTTCAATAAATTCAAAATAAACATCAAGAAATATCTTCTGAGATTTTGCTTCTATTTTGTCAGTGACTATTCGGAGCACTTAAGGCAAAGACTTCAATAGAACATGCTCACCACATCTTTTCATGTGTTTCATGTGAAGTAATCACTAAGTTTACAAAGTTTACACTTATTAGACTTCAATCATTAGTTTCATCTTGGTTTAATTTTGTATCTTTATAATGAAACAATTGTTAAGTCAAGATTTACACATATATTAAAAAGAATACTTCATGACGTACGTTTCGATGAGATTCACCTTTTTCAAACGCTACGTGCAGAGTATGAAGTCTTTTGAAGTAACATTTGAAAAAGGTGAACCTCATCGAAACGTACGTCATGCAGTTTTCTTTTTAATATATGTGTATATCTTGACTTAACAATTGTTTCATTATGTTTATCGATTTACATCAAGTATCGGCCTCATCAATTATCAATTTTGTATCTTTATCTACTATTTTGTATTATTCTCTAATTTATGTTCATTTTATTTGTGGAAGAGTGGACGAATGATTCGTCGAACTCCTACCATTTGCTAGAAATTTCTTTTCTAAATTGAGATTTCTACAATTTCGAATTCTTTTTGATTCACATATGTATGATAAATTTCATTAATATATATTGAAAATGTATAATGTTAAAACTAATAAGCGAGTAGTATTGTAGTCCGTCAGAAATTGAGAAATGAACCCTTGAATTTTGACACACTTTCAACTTATATCCTATTTATTAGGTTTATATATAAACTGAAATATACATTTTCTAATGAAGTTATTGCATAATTCTTTTATATTCCATCATAAGCATCACCAAATATAATTTTGCAAGAAACCGAATACGAACTCGTGTTAACAATAAAAATGTTGTCGAAGATTAATGCAAACATCATATTGTACAACGTTGGCAATAACATTGTTTATTTCATCAAATTTGGCAATTGAAAACTGAATTGCACATGTTCGAGGACTAGTATTTGTCTATTTTTAGATGATACTTTCAATGCAGCGAATTAGCGTTCCGATTTCTATTATCCCACAAAAATTGTGTTATGCTATTTTTGGACTTCTTAAAAATACACACATCTCGGATATCATATTTTGATTCTATATTCAACAACTTGGTTTGGCAGAGAAAATAGATAATACAACTTGATGGCGCCTATATAAACATAAAAGCTGAATAGACCTTGTAAATCAACAAGTTTTTATTGATTAAATACCACAATCTTAAAAAAATTTGTTGAGAATAATTTTCCGTTTACCACTTGAATGACAATTTGTTTATGAATTCCTTATCACTAAATTTTTGATTCTCTTAAATTTTAAGAAGAATTAATTGTCGAAAACAAAAAGATGAATTATTGAAATCCTGATCTTCAGGGATTGTTATATATTCAGGGGCAAAACCTGTCACGGAATTAGCTTTGAAATAGATTGAAAAGAGCTACTGGGTCAATGTCAGTTCGCTTAATTATTATTTAATACACTCTCTCCTACAAATGAAGTTGTTGCCAATCATGATTTGATGTTGTTTCGTTTGCAGTTCAAATAAAGATTATTTCTCAAGCGAAGAAAAACCTCATGTGAAGGGCATACAAGTGGGTATCAAAAACGAAAATCGGATAAATGTCAAATGCCTCGCCTTTGCAGACGATATTGCTATCATCACGAACAACAGAACTGATTCTAGAAGCCATTCTAGCCGTACAAAAACTACATGAAATTGCGTAGAAAACCGGGTTACAATTTCTTATGATAAAACCAAATACATGGAAAGAAAACCAAAAAATTAATTTTCTCACAAAATATTGTGAAATTCTGCAAGTCGGCCATTTTAAATACCTCGGATAAGTTATACAGTCCTCAGGTTTGAACAGAATCGCTAATTAACACAGAAATATCAAGCTCCCAAGGGCCTACAAGTTAACTATAATAAACAGTGAATTTCGAGAGGCGCCTCTCGAAATTCACTGTTAGAAAACAAGAGCAAAAAATACGATAACGGAAGAAATCAGAAAACAACGATCCAAGTTCTATACACATGTCTACAGAATGAAACAGTCAGGAATAACAAAGAAACTACTCGATATAATAATTATAAAGAGTAGTTTCTATATAAAAGAGTTGTTATAGTTCCGCATATAAAAGAGTTATATGCGGAACAGAGAAGCTGAAAGAGGTTCAAAAAGATCTACAACAGATCAATATAAGAAGATTGCACTGAGTGTCGTAACGGTGTATAAAATCGGACATGTGAAATTTGAGTAAAAATCTAATCGCTAACCTGGAATAAAATGGACAGATGAAAGGTAAAAGAGCATTCAGAGAGAATGAAGACTTTTTGGGAGGCCAAAAAGTAGAAAAGTAAAAAATAAAGCAAAAGTTCTAATATTTTTGAACTCAAGTTCAATCGCTCTCCTCATGGGGAACAATCGTTATAATTATAATAATATGAATATATATATGTATATAGTAATAAATACTGTGACTCTTAATATGAAATATTTCGAATGAAACTCTCAGTGAGCTGTCTACTCAAATGTTGTTCACGTGAACGAACCTATCATTTTCGACAGTGAACATTAAGTGTTATTCGTTAAAGTGAATATTAATATAATGAAATGTCTACAAAGCCTTCACTCGCACTACTGTTGTCATGAGTAGGAATCTAGAACGCTAGGGAGCGTTTATACGTCTCTTCTCCGATAGAGGGAGCTCACGTGAATTTTCACTGAGAACAATTCCCCTCAATCTGATAAAAGACCTATGGGCGTTGAAAGTCATCGATTCTTGATTGATAGATTGAATATGGACTGATGATTCATAATACTGATGATATTAATATATATATATATATATATATATATATATATATATATATATATATATATATACTATCTCAATCAATTTTACACTCATTTTGGTAGTTTCCATATTATGAGTTTGAGATTTCTATTTATTTCCAATCCATGAAATATATCGGTCGAATGTGTGTAACAATGAATGAACAAATGAAATCTGCGAACACATTTTCCAGGTGATACCAATTCATCATTTAAAATTATAATTCTTCAAATAAATATTGATACGTCGTATAAACCGAGTAATAAAATTTGGCAAGCCTCTCAATATATTTGCCTAGAGTAAAGAGATTTCTCCTACGTTTCTAAAATTAGTTATTATCACCTTTGCTGATGGAATGATTGTTATTTGTGTATAATTTTCAACTAACTCCAAACCCACACAATATAGAAGTGAAGAGTCGCTAGTAAAGATTAACGAAACTGTCGTCATATTTTATATTTACTTGCGATTGTTCGCTAAGCTTTCTTTCTGTCTTTCTTCTATGGATATGATGAACAGATCTGCCAGAGGCAATCTTTAGTTTAATTGGAATAATTTCTCGAGTGTCCCAATCTATGGAACAGAAGTTTGGATTTATCAATATCAGATGTGCTGTGTTCGAATCTCAGCCTAGGTAAAGACGTTTGAATATGTTTTTGTATATAGTCACAATGCTATCGATAGGCAAGATCTACCATTGAAAGAATAGATCTATTTGCAATCTGCATTTCCGAGAATACAGATCTTTATAAAGAGGATCGATACATCTCTTATATGAGGTGTATCGATTTTCTTATAAGAGGTTAATAAAAGTGCACACCCTTGGTTTGCCTATATACCTACTCTATGATTTTTGTATAGCCCTGATTTGGTTCCAGCTCTATTATTTTTTTCTGAGTATGAAATATGAGTTTTCACGATGAAATTGAATAACCTGAAAATGATTATTTTACCTTTCGAAAATCAGGAATAGTTTTAAGTAAAAAAGTCAGTGAAATTTCGTAAATACCATTTTGATTTCAATAATGTTTTCAGTAGATGTATCAAATAAGAATTCATAAAACTTTTTCATATGAAGAAAAACATAAGGTCATAAGAGATCATACTAAGATAGCTTAGGAATCTTTACGAATATCAAAGTATGCAAATTGGAAGGAAAATAAAGTTGTTTTCGAGTTTCAATGATTATAGAAACTGTCGGACAATGACAATTTTTCGCCAATGATAAACTCAAGCTGAATCGGTTAAGAAAATATCTACTATGAGTCGTTTATTCTTTAGAGCTCACCAAAAGCTTCCTCTCTTCTGTACTGCTGCCGTATTTTCGAATCCCATTGCGTAATAAGTTTTCCTGTGTTTCTATGTGTGGAGGAAACTCTGCAACTTTTGATCATCATTAATTTGGATACATGAATTGAGAAAAAATAATTTTGCTCCAATGAAGAAATGACAAACATAAACTAGAAAAATTGTAATTTCAACGTCAATTTACATGTTTGTTAAATATAATAAAAACAATTAACAATAATAAAACAAGTCTTGGTTGACAGAATGAGGCTTTGTGAAACGAAGCCAAGTTTTTTTTAATACATATTTTAATTACATTACTGGATATCTAATAAACCTCAGTTCCAAAATTTGCAAAATGTGAAAGATTCATTAAGTGATAATTTGAAAAAAAAAGGAAAATTTCTGATTTTTTATATCTTACACCGAAAGAAAAAAGTTTTTCCGCAGGATCTTTGGCAGTCCCTGGATCTACTCACAGAAGCGCAATTTTGATTGCGTAGAATTCGAAAAAGAACCAAATATTGTCAAGAAGTATCAGTTCATAGAATCAAGTATTTGTCACGTCTTAAGTCTCGATTTTTATATTTTCAACATGGAGAACCCTAAAAATTTTTAGAATCAGATTTTACAAATAAATCTGCTCTTCCTTCCTATTTCCCTTTTTTTCATTTCCTATACTCATTCAATTCAGTAGTGCCTATATTACCTCTACAATCTCTCGACTTTTCTATTGTATTTGTATAACCTTTGTAATTTTGAAATCCGATTTTTCGACCATATCAACAAAACTTCCCAATATTCAACAATGTAGTTAAACAAATGAATGAAACAATTTAAAAGCGAATAAGAACCAGACCTAATAGCTTCGTATTTGTCCTTGTCATTCCAGTCCCAAGTACGATTCGGGAACCGGAGAATACCTAGAAGTATGAACAGGGTTTCCGCAAATCGGTTAACCAATTAGAAATAACGATGCACTGTTGTCAAATTCATAAAATTTTCCCCAAAACTGATACCAGTCAAGTAGCTACTGAAATAACCTAGCCCACTAGACATGAATATGTTAATCCATCCACTCCTTAACATATTTCTAAACGACCTGGTTATTTCAAATTTCAGAACAGTTAGGAATTCGTTTAAAGTGAATAGAATAATTTTTCTTGAAAATTTTGCAATAATGTCCGAATTAATTTGGTTAGTTCGATTTGTATTGGTTTCACCTATACCTTCATAAATAAAGAAAAATCTTGGAAAACTCATTGGTTAGTTCGTTGTATCCGCTAGTATTTCAAACTATTATGCGAAATATTTCTCATATTTTCCTTGATTTTGCAATATACAATAAACAATGGAATTCGTTGTTTTGACACAATTTGACAATTTTTGTCAAATTTCATTCTAGTTGATTATCAGATTTTTTCATTAATATTTTAATTTATTTTCATGCAGGATAGGACCAAAACAAAACTTCTTTTTTGGAAAAACCAATTAGTTTGAAATTATGTCTTTATGCAATTTTTATTTATGCAATTTTCCAATAATAATATGGATCAGATTATGATATGGATGAACTCATTAGATTATATTCAACCGATTTTCGAGTAATAATTTTAGTTATCAGAAAACCAAAAACATTTTTAACTCAAATATACGCACTCAATTAGTTTCAAATTGAAGATAGTTTTTTATAAATCAAGGCCTAATAAAGGAACATTTTCTATATAATCATACATAAAAACGAGTAGGGAAAACTTTGTACCTCTTTTTAAGAAAATTGCGCGAATGGATAAATGTGTAATTTGACTAAGTGAAATTTATAGAGAGATGAACGCATTGAGCTATTTTTTAAAATGAAATGCATTAAAAATACACGAAATCAATAAAATAAGCGTTATACGTACCAATGCTTGAATGACATACGACATAGAAGGACACATGTCGATAAAAACAAAGGAAATGAAACTTCGAAATTGATGCTATTTGTGTTATTTATAATTTGTGAAATGCAACTTGCTCGAATTCATAAAGGAGGGTTAATCTAGAGGTAACAAGTGAAGTCTTCCACAAAATGAATAAAAACACAAAAATCCTCAAAAATCAATTCAACTCAATTACTAAATGGTTATATAAAATTAATAATTATATTTAATTAGACTCATTGAATATCAATAATATCACAACATAAAAATAATCAAAAAATCCAAAAGAAAAGCGTATAAACCTGTTGAATATCTTTCATTTTATAACAATAAATCAAGAAGACAGAATGTTAGGAATAATACACTCACTTTACATCTACAGCAGGCCATGATATTCCAGACAGAATGTTTACATGCACATTTAACACTCAATTGATTGTAATCACTGAAATGATTAGAACAATTAGAAAAAAGTATCAACATTTCCAAATAAGAATCACTAGATCTGGGTTCCTTCGACACTCGATTTGAATATAAAATTTAAATCGTTTGATTCACTGAAAATGCTTGTTGTATGCGAAAACGGCAATCACAAAACGTCTCTTTTCCTTCGCGAGGTTCAATTTACTGTATTAATCACGTAAATACTCAAAGAATGTGTAGGTTTTCATTCAGGGCGGACGATTCCGTATACGTCAATTGGGCTAGATAATATCTTATAAATTAGCATCAAGATAAAATGAAAATATAAATTTTATTCAGAAAATGTGGAAAATATGTTGGCAAGTTTCAGTTTCAAGAAAAAAAATTCGATGTTTTTCAGAGGCTTTTTTGACAAAGTTTTGTTTTTCAAAGGCTTTGGAAAAAATTATTTGAGTAAATTTTACTGTGACAACATCAAATTCAACAATACAAAATTAATAAATTCTAATTAACAAAATTAATAAATAATAATAATGATGTTCATTTGATACCAGCAATTACAAAATTCAAATTTGAATACTCACAAGTAAACATTTACGTTTGATAATTTTTCATCAACAACTTTTCATTAATTTCCAAAATAAACCGTGACAACACTTGAATTGGAACATAAATATCCAATATATTAACCAGTCGTGGCTACATGGGGGGTAGGAGTGGTCATCATGACCGGGCACCCTTTTAGAAATTTTTAGAATTGAATTCTTTCTGTAATATTGATGAAAATTCGAATATAATAGTTCGATCTACAAATTTAAAACACACTTCTTTTGCATTTGGATTCAATTCAAATTTCATGTACAGTATACCATAGTTGTTGAATTTGAATATATTAATGTTCATAAATATCAATTATCTCTTCATGAAGCAGCACGCATAAATGAATACATTTCGTAAGTTGGCTGAAAATTTACTGCAAAGTTTACTTTACACTTGCTCCATGGGTAACAAATATATAATAGTTTAAGGCCAGCTTACTCCAAACAATTTTGAAAAAATCGACCTTTTTTTTTCATAAACTGCTACTACTCGTAGCTACGAGTATACTGCTATATACTCGTAGAAATAGTATAGAATTATTCGCGAAGGTCAACAAGACCGAGAAGCAGGTATAAAAGATTAGGGAGCGCTGCAGTAAATCCGGGCGCTCGAACTCCTTCGGTTGCGGCAGTTGCTGCATGCCTTCGGGTCTTCTTATTGTTTTGTTCTTTGTTTTATTGTTATTGTATTATTATTTTGTTGAACTGCTTTGAGAAATGCAAGAATTCTTCAGAATGATGCTTACAAAGACCAGGAAGGAGTTGTGTATGAAGCTGTAATGGATATATGAGTGAAATTTACTTTTTTTTACGATTTTTCACGAATAAAAACTTTGAACTGATTTTTCTCCAAACCACGTTTTTTCGCATGAATTTCAATCTCATTTCAAAACTATTGCACTTATCGATAAGAACCAAACGGAATTTTACTTTTTGGATGTCTGGCTATGGCCTCATGCAGAACCAGAAATATTCATCATTATTAGAAAAAGTTATAAACAATTAAAAGTGAAAAAAGGGTAGAAAAAAAACGCCATTTTGTTTTTTCTCATTGAAAATTTTTCATTCTGCTTGAGAGGTCATATCCAATTCGATACAGAACAAGAAACCGTTTTATTTCTTGCTTTCAAATCATTCTTTTTCAAGAAATGATGTCATTCATCTCCGATGCAGATGAGTTTCAGCAGCCATTTTCAGGACCGCCATTTTGAAAAAAAATTTTTTTCAAGTAATTTCATATATGTGCTTTCATGTGTAAATAAATTGATTACTCAACATGTTTTGTACTATAATTAAAATTTATTACGTTTACGAAAAAAATTACGTTTTTTGGAGTAAGCTGGCCTTAACACCCAAAAATTCATATTGATCAAAAGTTAACATTAATAAAATATTCACTGAGTTTTTAAAACTACAATTAGAAATATAGTAATTCAACATTGTTCGTATTAATTATTGTAGCTATGGTCCTACGATTTGGCACCGTTTCTTTCACCGTAGAAGTTTCTTTCCAATATTATCCTTCTACATCAAAGAACCTCTTAAGTACGTACAAAAATACGCACGAGCTGTTGTAATTTTTCAATTGTCATTTACGTTTTTTTTTCAGTCTTTCTTCTGCGAAGTCATTTCCTCATTGTCTACTGTCAAACGGACGAATCGCGTCCTCCTTGGATTGATTGGCGCAGTTGTTTGACACCACTAGATTCAGATCAGTTGCGGATCCACGTTAATATAGAGAAACGATGCTGAATAGAGCTCGGCAGTGCTCGAAACGCACGTGGGTGGACCAGTGTTCTATTCGTTGTCAGTTCCCCGTCTATCCCTTCTATAATCCCACCACTGTGCGAAACTCCGGGTTTCCTCGCACCTTTGCTTACAGCGTTGTCAAATTGAAAAATTTTCGTGAATCAACAGAAAGTGATAAGAAACATCGTAGATCTGTTTTCCATATATCTTGACATCTCGCTCCATCTCTCATAATGATTGTTAGAACTATCGTAGCACAGTTTATTTCTTGGACTTTGTTTGCTTCTGGATGAAGAGAAAATATTGATTAGAAATTTGATTAGAAATGATATCATTTTACAATGTCTGAATTTTTTTTTCTGAAAAATTGTTTGCTTAAATTTCTAAAAAGCTTTTTTATTTAAAACATTTTTAATCTCCAAACAAAAAACTTAGTTCTAATTTAAACAAAACTACTTAAATTAATATAAAAAAATATATATTCTGAATGGAAATTATAATACTCTAATTTGAAATATGTCGAAATGGAAAATTCAGAAAATATAACTGTAATGTGAATATTATTCATATTGTTGATAATTTTCGAATCATATATAGGTACTTCACATCCATTTAAAATTGGACGAAATTAGAGGTTATTTGTCAAATTCGCTTTGTCAGGATTAAATGTTTGAAACAACCATTGATGACAGCACACATGAAACCGAGAATCAATTATTGACTCTAAAATTCAAATTAAAAATTACTAGTCATAAAATTACCTTAAAATTCATGCTTAACAATGTTTCAACCTAATTCTTCAAATTAAAACAAAAGGAAGAGCTTGCCATATACGATGTAAAATTTTTCATTCACGGCTAGAATCTTGTCGAGAAAGATTAATTAACTAATGAGACAATTCAGAAAATAAATTGCCTCATTGTTAAAGTCAAGTTGAATTTAAAGATGCATGAAATTGATGATTGCTCATTGATCAACAAGATTCTCAAAATACGAGGTATACGCGAGTATTTTAGATCGAAAATATCACACCTCTCATATGGTAATCCTCAAAAAAAAAATTACAATTTTCATGCCTCTTCTAACTATTTGAAGCAAAAATTGAATTACTATTCATACATTGATACAGTAATAAAGTGAAGTAGGTACACCGGTCATATCATAACATTCTAACGCGAATTTTGTCAACATTCGCTTTTTCTGGTCTGAATGTTTAAGGCTGTCACTTGAAATAAATTCATTTCGAAATTGAAATGCTAACGAAAACACTTTTTGTAGATGTACACACTTTTTTTTCAATATTTTATTGGGTTCGTCATCTTTGGACATTACCCGTTATATCAGTTTATTTATATAACCGCTGAAACTCAATTTACGTAAACAAATAACTGGGGACAAACGTCCATGTCTCACCCGGGATTCGAACCCAGATCTCCCTAGTGAGAGTCCGTCACTCTCCCACTACTGCACAGAGACGACATGTACAATTATGTTGGACTTTGACCAACGTGGACGTACGTCACAATTGCTTTTTAAAATTGTTGAAATCTAGAAAACAGTGTTCTGTTACCATTATAACTAGCTGTTTCAAAAAATGTATGCAAATTATTTTGTTCCGAAGTTGTGAACGAAAATTGATGAACATAAAATGATATATAAGAGAATACCAACAGTGCTGCTACCTAGAATTAAATTCAATATACTTTTAATATACTCTTATCTATCCATAGAACTTAAGATGTATCACACATTTTTTTTAACATCGAAAAAAATTGTTTACGATGTACTTTGTTACCTCGTTGATCATTACTTTGTAATAATTCATCTTCTCTAAACAATAGTTTCCAGAAGAGTTTCTCAACATTGTTTTTTTACTCAAACTGAATAGAAAATGTTAGATTTATTGAATAAAAAAACTTGGTTTGGTTTCACAAAATGTATAATGAATACTTGACAAATATTTCGAGGTGTTACCCCATTCAGTTTGAATCAGTTTAACTTTCGAAAATGGAGTAACACCCTGAAACAATTGTCAAGTAATCATTAAAAATTTTTTTAACCAACCCAAGTGTTTTTTATTCAATATGTTAAATAATGTTTTTGAAGTTCTGGTCTCTTTTTTACTTGCAGTTGCAGTTGAAACTTCTTTGCTAAATTTTGAAATAATCAACGTAGTTTCATTCTTATCAGTATCATTGAAAAACTTTATATTTCACTGCTATTTGAAGAAGACTAAGTTCTCTAGGAACCCCCTAGGAAGCTGTAATCACCAAATATGTTCACTTGTATTAGATTTAATTTTCAACGATAACTCATTCGACTTACCCTCTCATTAACCTATTTCACTTAATTTACTGACTACCTCTGCAAGATGGCGTTGCAGAAACATTTCAGCGCTGGAAACAACAAATAAGTGTATTTGTTTTGGATTTAATTTTAAAGGATAACTTATTGCACCTTGTATTTGGGCGTCATTATATTTCCCGCATTTCCTGGGATTTCGATACCTCAGTCACATAGTAGATGGCGTTAATGATATGTACTTTACAGTTACTTCCGATCTTCGTATAGCAAAATGTAGTTGAAAGAAAACTTGGTAATCATTCCTAGTCGAAGGACGGACAAGACTGACTAGCCCCTCGAGGTGAAAATATAGCTGCATAACACTATGATTTGATGAAAATTAGGCAGGTATAATTGTAAGTGGTTCTTGCGTTCTTTTAGACATTCTGAGGTAACTCTGATTCAACAGAACGAGAATCGTGTAGATATCTTCTTGGGAGGGTTGTCAGATGGATTTCGATTATTTGAATGAAATTTCTTTTTTGAAATACGCGTCAAATATGTGTTTTCGGATTTTTTTCTGTTTATTAGTGAATTTCGTTCCCTTTGTTGAATATTCGACGTTTATAAAATTTCAAAAGATTTCATAAAATTTTCATATTTCCCTAAAATCTTCTTTTCTCCCATTCCGGAGAGTAGAGACGCGGGAGCCTGAAATGTGTCGATTTCCTTCAGTGGAGTATCTGTTTCTTTCTTGTTTTTCCTTTTCCAGATTCGTACAACTTGAACTTGGCTACGCCGTTCTGAGGAGAGTCAAAAAGCTAGAAACACGTCTCAACGGCTGCTACCAATTGTGGGATATGCCATCAATATTCACATTGACGTGAAATAATCCAATAAACACACGATTTATTTCAATAAAATAATCACAGGAAGCAGAGGATATATTTATTTGCACTGCCCTTTATAGTCCGTCTGTGGAACCGATTAGGTAGACCTACGTTTCAATAGGACGTATAACAAACGGCGAAAATTGTTTCTTCATATCTCACTAGATGTCATTCCAAAAAAATTATTTGCAAAAAAGTTATGAATTAAAAATTAATGAAATAAACATTACCTATTGGACCGAATTGTCAATTTCAATCATTTTCCATTCCTCTGGAATAGACACAATGAATTGCAATGAAATCGGTGTAACCCTTCTGTTACTTCTGTAACTCTTCACAAAATGACTTCAGGACATTTATATTTCGGACAATATGCAGTCCTTCATCAGGATGCTACACAATTTGAAATTTAAATGAAAAAACTATTGAAAACAGTAAAGGTTCAAAAAGAAGAACATGAAAAAACATAGAGCTGACGCAAAACTTACAGGAACAAAGCGCATGGAGATTCCAACCTTTAACGCCAATATGTTTGCAATTCGTAAGAATTGCATAAGAATATATATATATATATATATATATATATATATATATATATATATATATATATATATATTGTAAAAATATTTTTACAATAAAAATAAAATATTATATAATAATATAGATATATATATATATATATATATATATATATATATATATATATATATATATATATATATATATATATTCATTCACTATTCGCTATCAGGCAACGTTGCTTCGCACCTCCAAGCGTCATGTGCAATAGAATGTTGTTTATTACAGATAATACCTTAAATGGAAGCAAGTTTATTTCGTATCCACGCATGACAACGATTCACGCTAGAATAAATTATAATATCAATTATAGAGAGCCGGCTTCAATTTAGTAATTTGCTGATATTAATTATGAATGCATGAGGAGGAATTTAACAGGTGTTGAAACGTAGTTAGTTGCAAGCAGAAAAATATACTAGTATTCCTAAGGCGTACTGCCACTAATAATGTATGGAAATATATAATACCCACCCTGTTATAGTATATAAATATAAGAGGGTGTGTTATAAAAATCAACAACACCTAATTACCCTCTAGTGAAGGAAATTTGAAGCAATTGTAAAAAACTTTAATTTTCAATCTTAACTTTTCTTTTGGATAGTCAAAGACTTCTAATATTGATGACTCTGCATTTTTCGATAATAATTTCAATTCGATATTGCTGAAATGGGATAATTTCAGGAGCCCATTTCAACATAGGTACCTACTCTGATAAAAATTCTCTTCATTTATTCATCATTCATTCATTCATCAATTTTCCAATAACAGTTTAATATTCATCATTACAGCATCAACGTGTCTATTTTCGAATTATCTTTGTCTAAATTTGTAGAACCATTGTGTAGAACACTTCACACAATATATAGAACATAATTATCAATCGAAAAATCTTACACTGATGAATTCAGCAATACAAAATCTATTTGAAAACAAAAAATGTTTGAGTCTACGGACCTGAATTACCTCGAGCCAAAGGTTTACAACTCCTTACCTACCGAAATAAAAACTATAAACTATCAGAAACAATTTACACCGAAGTGTAGAGAGTTTATTCATAGTATCAAACAGGAAGTTATTGTTGTGTAATTTACAAGGAATGCCCTTTGGCTATTCGAAATCGGCGTTATCTGTGGATCCACTCAATTGAAAAAAATACGAATACGAATTCGAAAACAAGATGTTGAAAGGTATTTTTAGTGATATTGTTTGAGCATATTACATATATTTAATATTAAATATATTAAAAGTTAAGTTAAAATTTTTTTTCTGTTTTATTTATCAACATAATCTCCATCAACAATGATATAATTTCCATAAAGGTGTTCTAATTTAGTTATACCACTTTCGAACGTATATTCATCAAGTTTCTCAAAATATTAATTTTTAGTTTCGATAACTTCTTCGTTGCTCTCAAATCTTTCACCGCCAATCCATTTTTGAGGTTAGGAAACAGGTAATAGTCGCTGAGGGCTATGTTTGGAGAGTGCTATGGATGCGGCATCAATTCAAACTTCAATTCGTGGATTTTGGACATGGCAACAATCGACGAATGCGCTGGTACGTTATCGTGATGAAACAAAATTTTTTTCTTCGCCAAATGAGGTTGTTTAATTTGCACCTCGTCCTTCAAACGTTGCAATTAGTCTGCCTAGTATTAACCAGTGATAGTCTTTCTCCTTTTAAGATAATCAATATTTATAATTTCTCTAGCATCCCAAAAAACAGGTTATTAATCAAAACCTTGCTTGGGGCGATAAAATTGTTTTTGCCTTCTGTGGAGTTGGTTCCCCCTGTCCAACCCACTGTTTTGACTGTTCTTTATTTTCGGGAGTGTAGTAGTGAACCCAAGTCTCATCAACAGTTATGAATCAACGCAAAAATTTGTTTGGATTGCGTCTATACATCACCAAATTTTCGGTAGAAATGCTTTTTCAATCAGTTTTTGGTCGAGAGTTAGCAAACGCGGCACCCATCTTGCACGCAGCTTTTCCATGCTCAAACGGTTGTGTTAAATATTGCGCAAATGTTCAGCTAACACCTTACAGGTCTCGGCTATCTCATGCACTATCAATCTGTGGTCTTCCAATACTATTTGATGGATTTTCGAAATCATGTCTGAAGTTGTGACCTCAACGGTCCGTCCTGAGCGAGGCTCGTCAGAGGTGCACACACGACCCACCCATTTTCAATTGAGAAACCCACGGCTTATTAGTTGAATATGATGGGGAGGGGGTTCCTAGTGTTGAATCCATCTCATCTTTTTTTTTTGTTTTGGTGAAACCTTTCAAACAGAAGTACTTGATGACAGCGTTTCTCCAATTTTCCCATTTTCACGAAAACAATGGAAGCGTCTTGTGCAATGTGCTTTCCAACGCAAACTAACAAAGCCATTGGGCTGAAAGTTTACATACAAGATCAGTAGGACTGGTCCTGTAGGACGCCGCTCCAAAAGTTGACCTAGTGGCACCATCTCTTCGTCAGGGCGGAAACTTCCGCCCTGACTGGAGTCGCAGTATTTACTTTATATATATATATATATATATATATATATATATATATATATATATATATATATATATATATATATAAATACGATTTAGATTTTGTATACAATGCGGACGAAACAGGTCTTAATTGGAAATCTCTACCAAGCAGATCATTAGCATCGCGTCGTGAAAATGCAGCACCGGGGCACAAAGTGAGTAAGGACAGAGTTACAGTTATGGTTTGCGCAAACGCTAAGGGAACACATAGATTGCCACTGCTACTTATTGGAAAATCAAAAAATCCGCGCTGTTTCAAAAATGTTAAAATGCCGTTAACTTACGCTAACCAACAAAAAGCGTGGATGAACACAGATATTTTTCTTACTTGGTATGAAAATACGTTTATTCCTGAGGTGAAGAAATTTCAAAAGGAAGTGGGAAAAGAAGGTGATGTATTGTTGTTATTAGATAATGCACCAACGCACCCTTCCGCTGAAACACTAAATCGAGAAAATGGAAAGTTCACGGTTAAGTTTTTGCCCCCTAACGTAACATCGATATTGCAACCTATGGACCAAAGTGTCATTGAAACTTTAAAACGTTTATACAGAAAGCAGCTACTGCGTCGCCTTTTGTCGGTAGATGATAGTGAAATAGAAACGATGTTAAAGTTTTTTAAAGAAATTAATTTAAAAGATTGTTGTTATATGCTGGTAGAAGCGTGGAACTCTGTGGAATCGCAAACATTGAAAAGGGCATGGAATAAATTATTAAAATTAACTCTATCTAATTCTGCAATAAAACCACACGACGATTTTGAAGAAATAACAGAAATAATGAAAGTTCTTAGCATTGGTGAAGGGTGTGATGAAGAGAATATCAAGGAGTGGCTGAACTACGATAGTGAAGACCCTGGATTCCAAATATTAACTGATGAAGAAATTATTGAGGATTTGAACAGTAACGAGAGAGAAGATGAAGAAGAGACCGAAACTGAGGATGTAACTCACGTACCATCTCATGCAGAAGCTTTTGAAGCTCTGGATGTTGCTTTTAAGTGGTTTGAAAGACAAGATGAATCGGATCCCATACAGTTGTTACAATTATATATATATATATATATATATATATATATATATATATATATATATATATATATATATAGAATTTAGTTATATTTCTATTTTAGTCAATGACTCTCGATGAATGTTTAAAACTGAAACAAGCATTTATTCAATGAATACGGTATTAACTTAAGTCTAAAGTATAACAAACACGAAACAAGAATCGAGAATTAAATGTCAATTGAGTATTAATCTTGAACTCTGCGTCCACAAAATATACAAACAGAATATGAGGTGGTTAAAAGAATATGGCGCGCCTAAAATAATGTAAGAGGGTTCACAGAATAATATAAGGATCACAGAATATCTGATATGGTCTCTACCGTAACATAATACACTAGAGTGCCATAATATTACTTCATAGTCTACTAGATGGCGTTACATCCTCCTTCCGGGAGTCACTTTGTGTCGGGAACAAAACTTTGATGTTGTGTTTTCTTTTTCAAATGTTTATGTGACTGGAGCTGCAAAAGGTGATTCCGATTCTTCAATTAAATCCGCATTTGATAATCCTGAAATTTGGTTTCCTGTTTCGATTTGATCTTGAATTGAACATCTGTATGGTTTCATTGATCTGAATTTATTTTCAAGATGTTTGACATAAGCTTCATGAGATTTTACTCTACCAACATCGAACTTGTTTTTCGCATATTTTTTTATCAAGGAATAAATCTTTTCTTTGTTTTCTTTATCCAGATGGTTTGTTTTTTTTTCAACATTTTCTGTAACTATAAAATCATTAAAATTAATTTCTATTTCTGGATCTAGTATGTTCAGAGAATAATATAAGTATCGTAGACTATATGATATGGGTTTAGAGTTAGTCACGGTGATAACCGTGACTAACTCTAAAATTGGGGAGACGTATAAATTCACCTGATTTATGTGGAATATATACAGTGAAACTAGATAATTCTGCTAGAAATTTATATTGATGATCTTTTTGAAATTGAAAATTTCTGAAATCAATGAAAACTTATAAAAGGTGAAGATAATTGGGGACAAAATCAATAATAAAGAGAAAAATCGAGATTGAAAATCTCTCTTATCTTCGATCCAGATTTCTTCCTGCTTGATCAGAATATCAAGAACATTTTACCTATGAGTTGTGTTATTAATGTATATTTTAGCTTAGTGTATAGTCATTTGTCATGCAATATTTTACTCTGGGGTAGTAGTACTGACCTATCAAGAGCATTTGTAGCACATAAACGAATTCTACGTGCAATATTTAGCGTCAGTCCATTGCAATCGTGTAAATCACTTTTTATTGAGAACAAAATATTAACCCTACCTTGTATATACATCCTCAAATGTTTAATATATGCTAAGGAAAATAATAACAACTGGATAAAATTGTCGAATCATCAAAAATATGTTACGAGAAATACGCAAACTTTGTTGTTACCCAAACATAGGACCTACAAATTTGAATGCTCTCCATTATACCGAAGTAGCAAGCTATTTAATCATTTACCAACATTTATAAAATCATTGAAATTAAAATTGTTCAAAAGGGAAATCAAGAATCTACTTTTGAAAAATGGCTTCTATTCGGTAAATGAATATCTGTGTAAACCCTAAGTTCAATAAAACAATTGTTAAACTGATTTACACATATATTAAAAATAATACTGCATGACGTACGTTTCGATGAGATTCACCTTTTTCAAATGCTACGTGCAGACTAATGTGCAGACTACGTGCAGACTTAGTCTGCACGTAGCATTTGAAAAAGGTGAATCTCATCGAAACGTATATATATATATATATATATATATATATATATATATATATATATATATATATATATAGTATATATTATTTTTAATATATGTGTAAATCAGTTTAACAATTGTTTTATTATGTTTATCGATTTACATCAAGTATCGGCCTCATCAATTATTAAACCCTAAGTTGTTTAAGTTCATTGAATTTGTTGAGTTGTCCTATACACAATGTAGTGTCTAAAGGGATTAAATAAATTATTATTATTATTATTATCTATTTACACTTTCCAATTATTCAGATTGGATATAAATGATGGAATCCAATTCTTATAGAGCCACTTGTGATTTGGTGAACCTTACTTTTAACTCAAAATCTATAAAAGTGTAAGAATTATATTTAACAACTAAAAAAACCTGATTAGTCAATTTAATATTTGCTACGAGATCTCATTCAGAAAACGAAAAATCGGAATCTAATATCAAAATGAATAAAATTTATAACCGGATATACTCTGTACTTACATCGGTGCATTTTGAACAACAATTTTTTCATGCGACGCAGTCTTAACAATTATTTCTTCAACCTGTGTAAGGTCTTTCAAAACGTTGCAATATATATATATATATATATATATATATATATAAAATATATTATATATTATTATTATTATGATTGTTCCCCATGAGGAGAGCGACTGAACTTGAATTCGCATCGCAGTTATTAGGACTTTAGCTTCATCTTTTTGCCTCCCAAAAACGCTTCATCCTCTCTGACTGCTCTTTCTTTCGTTCATCTGTCCATTTTACTCCAGGTTGACGATTTGACTTTTGCTCAAATTTCACATGTGCGATTTTATAGCGACATTTAGTGCGATCTTCGAGATTTTTTATATTGATCTGTTCTAGATCCTTTGGGACCTCTTTTAGTCCCTCTGTTCCGCATTTACTATTCATAATCATATCGAGTAGAATATCGAATCTCTTCGGTATTCTGGACTGTTTCATTCTGTAGACATATGCATAGAACTTTGCTCACCGTTTTCTGATTTCTTCCGTTATCGTATTTGTCTTTTGATGCCTTTTCTATATATATATATATATATATATATATATATATATATATATATATATATATATATATATATATATATATATATATATGGTATCTTTTATTATCTTACTTCATTACTGATGTTGAAGATCTTTGTTTAAATCTCTATAATAATCAGAGAAGGCAATTTTATTTCGAGAAATAACTACTTGCGTTGCGTGTGTGTACAACATTCCTCAACAAAGGAGTGTCGTTTAGATTCATTATTTTTAAAGAAACCTTTATTAAGAGAGCATGGCCATAAGTTTAGCCCACTTGATTCTTCGAAATAAACGAGTAAGTAAGCATTATATGGCGCTCAATGAGTAAATTGAATCAACATTGACTGTTTCTTCACTCGACTCGAAACACGAGATGAACATAATATATATATATATATATATATATATATATATATATATATATATATATATATATATATATATATACAAAAATGAATCGCAAAATGTGTTGGTAAGCGCATAACTCAACAACGCCTTGACGAATTTTGCCAATTCTTTTTTTAAAATGTTCGTTGAAGTCCAATGGTTTTTACGACAAGAAAAATTCAAATAATTGCCGAGGAAAGCCTAAAAACAGCCCATTTCTTTTTCCCATACAAACGTTTTCTAACTAAAATATAGAGTCAACGGCTGGACCGATTTCACTATTTTTTTTGTTGTGTTTGTTAGCCAGAAAAAAATTTAAAAAACTGAGTGTAAATTCAAAAAATATGAGAATACTCAATTAATAATATAAGTAGGAAATAATTATTAATTCTAAAAAAGAGGATGTAAGAAAACTGAATATCTTATCACACATTTCGGTTATTTCAGAGCTACCACGACTAATTTCGAGACTTCCATATAATATAAAATTTTGATAAGTTTAAATAGACTAACATACACGTTACTAACATAGCACGTGGTATATTTGATTATAAAGAAGAATACATAGTTTTCTTTAATTTAGAGTTGAAATTTCGATTTTAAAAATGCTAGCTATTAGATGTACAAACTTAAGTCGCAGAACTCGCAATGCAGCAAGTCAAAGATAAAAGAGCAAGTCAAACTGACGAGCAACGCGAAGGTCGGAATGAAGTTGAACGGAATCGATGGAATCAAAATTAACAATATGAAAATATTGCGTTTAACTCCTATCGATCTGCATTCAATTATATAGCGTTGAAATAGATTACAGTTCACAGCAAATCGTTGCTATTGGACCAATGAACGTTGTGTGTCAAAATTGCAAGGCAAAGCTTAATTTTTATTGATGAGAAAATACTACTAGAGACGCGGCAAAATATTGCGCGAAGAGTCAATTCAAATAGACGCTATTGGTACATCCACCAGAGCCACTAATGGAATGGGAATGTACTAAATTCTGAAAATTTTTTGACTTATATCCAGCAAATATCTCATATAAATAATTAATGATGACATATATGGGACAAGTTGATACGAAATTAGGAACTTTCAACTATAGAACGGACAGGTTAATCACTATCAATATATCAAACGTGTTAATATATGAATTTTTTTGATGATTCGACTGATTTGAAATGACAGGAAGTATTGCACTCCCTTCGTATGTGAGCAAGTCCCGGGCTCCAGACGGGATAAATATTAAAAACAACAGTGTAGCACAAATAGTAGAACATGTCCTTACGTATTTTTGAAAAATCTTCAGATGAAGATATATGGGCGTACAAAGTATATATATATATATATATATATATATATATATATATATATATATATATATATATATTCTTTTTCAATATATGGCTCACAGGTTACAAAAGACCAATTATAACGTATAATCAAATATAAATAAATAAAAATGGATGAAAAATATCAACCTTACACCCATTAATAACAACAGCTACACACACACACATATATATATATATATATATATATATATATATATATATATATATATATATATATATATATACATATATATATATATATATATATATATATATATATATATATATATATATATATAATCTCGAAGTTTATTTCACTCAAGAATAATGTAAAGTTGGCCAGTTCTGATGTTACCGGAAGCCATTTGTATTACTATACCAAAACTGAAGTATGAAATATGATATAAATTGTCATCTGTCAATAGAGATTTCCTAGGCGGAATAAACAACTTGATACACTCCTCAACCTTAAAACGTTGAAAATCATGATCGTATCGTCTGAAGAAGACATTCACATACATAGAAATCAAGTTCTTTAATTCTCTGTTGTTTGATTCCTTCGAATAATCTCTCTCGCATACCTGACCTTCCAGAATATAATCATACAGCAATCCTTTTACCGTATAAGGAAACTACCACCGCCTCCAGAAAATAGCCGCCCTCGTGTTTTAGAGAAACAATCCAAGTATTCTGTGCTATTTGTTGGACTTTCGAGTGTTTGAACAAGCCTCGAAAATGCATAAGCAAATATACAGAGTGATTTGTTTGCGTGATATTTACAGTATCTTTTTTGATAACCAATATCATTTATTCAAGGTGCGACTGATTCTCAAATTTAAAAACCAACGATGTATCAGAAAATGTTACCATTTCAATGGAAGTTTTAAATTTAATTCAATTAATTCAAATTTCAATATCAATTGATTGTTTGATTTTTGGCTTTACAAGTAATTTCATAAATGAGAGGTAATAATAAATACTTGTCTAAAAATCACTGACTGGACAATTTTTATTCGACTAGTTTCGCCTTTTACGGCGTTATCAAGAATGATTCTTGAAAAAATTCTTGATAATAGTTGTCTTAATAAATACTTGTTTAAAAATCACTGATTGAACAATTCTTTATTCGACTAGTTTCGCCTTTTACGGCGTTATCAAAAATGATTCAAGAAACTATTCGATTATTATAATCTTTTTACTACGAAAAGTATAAATATTTGGCGACTTGAATTATTGGTATATTTAAGGTACATACATATTTTTTGTCCTCCTTTATCACCAAGTCTTATATTGAGATTTATATTGCGAAATGAGCTGGTATCGAATTTGTCAGAATGGTAAGGAAAGGAATTATCAGAGTGGCCCAGATGTGTATTTTAAAGTGTTTCATCATGATATTTATTAAATCAAACTGAATATTCTGCCCACATATGCGAACTTTATATACGAACCAATACGATTTACATACCTTTTTGTCAAGCCGTTTACCATTAAACTGTACTATTTGGTATTGCTAGGTAGGCAGTCGAACAACCGGTCTGAAAACCGCAATATTTTACATGCTCAAAGATAGTCCGTATTTGGACATCCGTGGGATTTTTCTGCAAGGCTCGTGCTCATTCTCAATCGGTAATTAAGAGATATTGGTTTTCACAAACTATTTTTTGGGACATTCTAGATATGGCGATACGAAGAACAGGAATTCGAAAGGATTGGCGGTTATCGTAGATCAATTTGTTGGATTTTTATTGGGAATAATTGGAACAAATAATGACAAATTAGATTTTTTCTGAATAAATAGTGAACGTCCAAGTTGTAAAAAAAAACGATGAAGCTTATCTCGAAGAGATATTGGATAAATAGTGAATATATAACAGGTTAGTTTTAAGTGATGAAAATTAATTATAATTGCTATTGGTTGATGAAAAGAATAACATTATCAATTAATTGTCTAATTGCAGTTATAATTGTAACTTGAGATTATCACGAAGATGTTTTACAGTTCATCAACAAATTGACCTCCTCATCCTTCTAATTACTTCTATCAAGAAGGATGTTTCGTAAAATTTGTATTTCCAAAATATCATAAACATTCTTATAGGGAAGTCATAGTAAAGGTTGTAATATTTCAACTTATATTTACATCAGAAACTCCTAAGTTAAATTCATAACGTAGGTAAATATCAGTTCAAATGAGACGGTTTGCTTTTATTATGACTGTAACAAAGAATTTTTTTCATTCAAATCAACTTATCTCTTCAAAAGGACGAATGAAACCACGAAACAATTGAAGAGCTATTGAAGAATACAGGACCCTGACATTATTTCGATGAGATAAGGCCTTGCTGAGATTGGAAAAATATCGACACTTGATTTTCTGATATCATGCCACTGAAGATTTCCAAAACAGAATGAAACATTGCTGCAAGGCTACAGACAGAGCTCACTGAGATTTTATTTGAAATATTTCAATCAAAAATCGCAGTGTGGACTAACTATGAAACATTCATGAATCTCGAAACTATATATATATATATATATATATATATATATATATATATATATATATATATATATATATATATATATAAGAAAATGAAATTTTTTTGTGCTTATGGCACTGAATGGATTATTTTTTTCTAATTTTTTCTTTGAGAGAAGGACGTCTAGACTCCTTTTCTTTTCTTTGCAGAAATGAAGTATGTGATACAATATCTTGGAATAGGCTTCTAAATGGTTCGAATTGAAGTCAGTTACTTCGAAAAAGAAGGGCTTTGTGAATGAATCAATTTGTTGGATCATCAATTCTTTAACATTTATAGAAAAACCGAACGAGTTGTAACTTATTTTCGGTATTTGAAAATTAATCTCTGCTATTTGTTGGAATTTTTGTGAGATGATTTGAAATCATAATATCGTTTGGCCTTTAGTCCATTTAATTGACTCGTAGGTATTTTATCGAAATATCATATTTGTCAAACACAATATCTCATCGTTTTACATTCTACTGTAAGAATATATTATTGATTCTTTTGGAGAATACCTTAGCAAAATTGTCAAATGTGTTGAAATTTTTTTATTAAATTCAATTAACAAGCTTCATACCACCAACGATATACATTTTTGAAGAATGCACAACTGATAAATACATCTTGCCGACTTTTTGTAGCATATTTGTGATTACTTTCATTTTCTACAGCTAGTTCCAATTTTGGAGATTTCATGTGAAATACTTCTTAATTAATTAGACGATATAAATGCTTGTTGAAAAAGAGCTGTATCCGTTACATTTTGCAATTGTATTGCAAGTTGTTTTGTTGTATTGTTTTCATGTATATTTTTTTGTCTGATACAACTTTGATATACCGTTGCCTTCTTTCGAAGAATTATTCAAAAGGTGTCAAATTCTTTTTATTCAATTGGATCGGAAAACTTTCAACATTTCAGAACAAATCGCTCATTTTCGAAAGTACTCAACACGACATCTCCATTCTCTATTTGACTCAGGAAACTTGCGAAGGAGATTTATCAGCAAGTACATCCGTGCAAATACATATATATATATATATATATATATATATATATATATATATATATATATATATATATATATATATATATATATATATATATATATATCGATACGTATATCGAAAAGTGTACGAAAATATATCGAAAGGGGAAAAATATATCGATTCAAGCATTAAATTACTGGACGATATTTTGATTCTGTTTTACTTTTATTCATCCTGGATTGCGATCATTTATTTGAATAATTAATGTCACATGACGAGTCAGTTTGTATTCGAGATGAAAAAAGTGCCGGGTTAATACTGTTACTGTGGGGCTATATGAGCGGGTATCTTTGCATCGAATTTTCATTTTGAGTAATATCGATCAAACCTACAGTCACAGCAGAAGATCGGTTTTGAGACTACTCTAATGACAAGTCAAAACCCACTGCATTGGGTCTTGAAACAATCGGTTCTAGTGAAGCCTGTATTCTTTTTTATCTTTTCAAGAATATCATGATTGAATATAAACTTAAATTAAAATACTTGAATTTATGATTTACACTTTATTGACTACATAGCATGACGCGTTTCGTCATTACAAACGACTTCTTCAGATGCTTACAGAATAATTGAAGAAGTCGTTTGTAACGACGAAACGCGTCAATGAATAACAAATCATAAATTCAAGTGTTTGAATTTAAATTTATATTCAATTATAATGGATTTACATCAGTGAACGCCAACACTATCAAATATCATGATTTCTTCGATCTACCGTTCTTTGAATGTTTATGAACTATTCTAGTTGTGGTGTTCATCTGATTGCCCATTTTATTACAAAACAAACACGAAATTCGTTCAAGTGCTCCATTCTTTATATTTATCACTTGTAGCGAACTTGTTCACGTTTTTCTTTCAATTTAAACACTAATCAAACACTCAAGTACCAGAAATTTTATATTTTATTGCGTAAATACCAAAAAAATTGCTATAACAGGAAAATGGACCAGCACAGGTCCTGGAAACATGTGTTTTCTTGTTATCTGAGGTCTCGGGATAACGAATCTTAGCTTAGTTGCCGGTCCTCATGTTTTGCATACTCAACTCCCTTTGGCGCTATAACTTGATAAAAAAAATATTTTGAAAAAATACTAAACAAAAAAAATTCTTAACTCCTCGAAACTAAAATAATCTTGATATTAAACGTTAAATGGCCGTTGAATAAAATTGATAAATAAAAATGTATTGATTAATGTAATTGATTCTGCTAGTGTTGAACAGTGAATAACAAAATATAGATTATCAACTATTCAAAGAAATTTAACTACATTGACATATTATCAAATGGAGCTAATTATATCTACAAAAGTAGATATATTCATGTTTAAAATCTTACATAATAAAGTAAAATGCATGAAATTTGACTTTCGCGAAATCAGTTTAAAAGCTTAAAAGCATAGAAAAGGTGATCCTTCTGTAGTAAACAACTACAGGCCAATATCCATCTTATCAAACTTTTTGAAATTGTAGTCTATAATGCGATATATCCAGCAGTCACAAACAGCATCTAAATTGAGCAACATGGATTCATGTCACTGAGATCTTGTTCAAGCAATCTAATGCTGTTTTCCCCTTACGTTTCTGAAGTACTCGACTCCACCGGTCAAGTTGTTGTGATTTACACAGATATTCAGAAAGCCTATGATGAAGTTGCTTATGCGCTCCTTACACAGAAATTACGCAACAAATTTGGATTCTCTGATAGCCTCACCAAACTTTTTCATTCTTATCTGGTTGGCCGACGTCAATTCGTACAGCTGGAGGATATAGAGTCGTCCTAGTTCATATCTACCTCTGGAATTCCTCAAGGCTCTAATCTTGGACCACTGTTATTTAGTTATTTATTCTGTTCGTAAATGATCTGATGAAAAACATTCACTAACATCCATATTTGATGCTCACGGACGATTTGAGACTATATCATTATATTAGACTATATTATATATCAAATTAGATCACAAGAAAACTGTGTTCAACTTCAGCTCGCTATGGATCATGTTGCTAGTTTGTGTGAGGATAATTATTTGAGTTTCAATGTGTCAAAGTGTAATGTTGTCTCTTTCACAAGGAAAAGTGATCAAATAGTGTGATTATAGCGTCGGTGGTAAGGTTCTTTCTAGTTCTGATAAGGTGAGAGATCTTGGTAGAGTCGAAGAATCCATTGCACACATCACCAAACTTATTTCATCTGCTTCGAAAATATATGGATTCGGTATACGCAATGGCAAATATTTCAATAACTCCTCAACATTCATAGGACTATTTAATACCTTATTCAGTAGCAAGTTGGAGTATGGTAGCATGATCTAGCATCGTATATATAATGTGGAAGTATATTCTAGGTATAATATGGAAGGCCTGATAATATTCTCGATAGCCTCAGTAAATTTCCAATCGTTTCAGACCACGATACTCGTACACAAGGCTTTATAAGCGTGGTATACCCCGCTTTCGGATTTATTCGGACGAACCGTTCTAATTTGATTATCAAATTTTCCGAAAGGTGAGCTATAACATCCTTTCAAACCACGAACTTCATATGACAGCAAAAGAATCCAGTAGAAATAGATCAGATACCCCACTCGGCCATTTCATGAAGTGAGACTATTGCTTTTGAATTCGCGAATTTTCATCAGGAAGTGTAACACTAACCAACCGGTTGATTTTGAAAGTATCTTTCTTTCTGTAATAGCAGTCCGTAAATATATAGTTTCCAATATACTTATTTCAGATATGATGATTACATAGTATAGAGTTGCCAATTGTCCTGGTTTCCCAAAACATGTCCTAATTTTTCAAGTGTAATGAGTTGTCCTTGACAATTTTTACAGTTTTTACATTTTTTAATTTCAATAGTGTACTAGCTTTTTTTATTACGACCTGAAATCATTCTTTCAATTTTAGTAACTCGTTTTCTCAAAATTTTTATTATTATTTGAAATTTTTCAACTAATTTTTACTACAGTAGTTGGGACCATTTCCATTATCTAATTGACTGTTTGATTGTTTCGACATTTTGATAAGCGTTATCATGACGTTTTCAGGGTAGTGGCCCTGAGAAGGACCGGTTTAGGTTAGGCCCCTTTTTTTAATGCTTGACGAAAAGTCGGAAACATAGAACCGCTAAATAGATAATGGAATTGCCAAATCAACCCTACTACAAATGATTCGATACTGAGAATATAACATTCACAACTATTTTTAGTACATACTAGTTATATATATATATATATATATATATATATATATATATATATATATATATATATATATATTTCTTGAAATTGATTTATTGCCTGTTTAAGATATTTTATTTTGAAAGAGTTTAGCAATAACAGGCTTTTTTTGATATGAAAAAGTTTATTTTTGTTGACGTTTCGTTGTTATATTACAACTTTGTCAAAAACTAATGATTAATTATTATTAATTATTAATAATTATTAATTCATTAGTTTTGACAAAGTTTAATAATATAACAACGAAACGTCAACAAAAATGAACTTTTTCCTATCAAAAAAGGCCTGTTATTGCTAAAAACTTTCAAAATAATATATATATATATATATATATATATATATATATATATATATATATATATATATATATATATATATATATATATATTTTGAAAGTTTTTAGCATTAACAGGCTTTTTTAATATGAAAAAGTTTATTTCTGTTGACGTTTAATTAGTTTTGACAAAGTTGTAATATAACAACGAAACGTCAACAGAAATAAACTTTTTCATATTAAAAAAGCCTGTTAATGCTAAAAACTTTCAAAATAAATACCTCAAACAGGCAATAAATCAATTTCAAGATATATATATATATATATATATATATATATATATATATATATATATATATATATATATATATATATATATATAAATATATATATACATATATATATATATATATATATATATATATATATATATAGAAAAAAGAAACTTACGGTATAGATAACGTAACCATCAATTTTTTTTTACCAGGGGGGGGGACATTGCGGAAGTTCCAGTAGTGGGCTTCGATTTTCAACACAGCTTTATGAAAGATGGCTGCTTGCTTGTGCGTGCAGAAATTATAATCACAATTTTGACCTGGGATTTTCGAAAAACGTCTTTAAAATATTTGGCATTTATCAAGCTCAGAAAATAGTTCTTCATCATACGCTGTAGATGTGAAAAAATGAGTATATTGTCATTTTGATGCATTTCAAGTCAACAGGAAGACAATCAGTAGCAGTTTTATGAACTATATGGGCTGCCATTACTATTCCAATGATCTGCCGAGTAACTCGTTCAATATTAAATAAAATTGAATTCGAGGAAAATACATTTTAAATTATCATTTGATCTGTTTGTTAAAGCGGGACTATATCGACCTCGCTGGGGACAGCAGGACAGACTGACTGAAAGCGGTACTGTCCCACCCAAAGTGGACGTATGGTCACGTTAGGTATAGACCGTAATTCTATTTTTATGAATGTACCTATGCAAACTTTTTTGAATTATATATATATATATATATATATATATATATATATATATATATATATATATATATATCCTGTAAAAAAAAATTTGCCGAGTTGAGCGCTGCTACACTTTGATCTAGGTTCGATTTCCACCTATGCTATGAAAATTTGTGTATACCTTTGAGATAATATAGGATGTAATAAACTTAATATTTGGGATTAACCATAAAGTTATGCTACAGGTTAGTTGTCATTTCCAATTTAGAACTCGTTTCTTCAATTATATCAAAGGAGATTTCTCAGTTGACAAAATAGGTAACTACATTTGATGCGTAGGTGACTTCGAGGTTGTTGAATTGAAACAGGTGTACATTTTGACTTGTTTAATTCTTACATTTCCTAGAGTAAAGCAACTGTCTTCTAATCAAACTTATTTTCTCAATAAAGTTATATGTTATTGCTAGTTTCGAATAAATTTAGAATACCCAAGAAAAGACTGAAAAATATAATATTTTCTGAATATCTTGGAATTTGGCAGTATTGTTCAGATATTTGGATTCACAAATACCCAGATAGCATATAGGCATATACTTCAAAGTTATAAAATTCCCCTTTTCACGTCTGGGTTCGAAAAAACATTCAATGCATCAATTAATAATAAATTGATTTCAACAAGAAATTGGCGGATGCGCAGAATGAATTGTAAATTGAATATACATTTTAAATCGATGAAACCATTGAACTGAGAAATCGGACAGGAACACAGACATATAATGAATTTGAATCAAGTTTCCGATCATTTAAATCAGTGAGGTTTTTGTGATTTGTCTATTGGAACACATGGAAATATTATAAAAGCAATGGTAATATGGTTATCTGTGTTTACCTTGAGATGGTATCTAGTTGCTTACTATATAATATAACATCCATTTCAGTTTTTAACTAAGAATAAAAATCATAAAAAAACAATAAATTATTACAATAATTAATTACATTTATTACATCAATCAAAGAAAATAATACATTACCAATTAATAGTTCTCAGTCAAAATTCAGTCGAGTGTAGGTATTATACATGACTTGTTTCATAAAATAAACTCAGAAAGTTTAGATTGGTGGATGCCTAGAGCAAATTTCTCGACAAAATTTTTTTTTAAGATTTTCCAAGGGACACGACTGTGTTGAGTTGAATATTTACCTAAATGATTAATAAATTAAACGCATTCAAAGAATTTTGAAATTATCATAGGAATATATATATATATATATATATATATATATATATATATTTATTTATTTATTTATATTTATTAAGGTTGTTCCCCATGACGAGAGCGACTGAACTTGAATTCGCAATTATTAGGACTTTTGCTTCATCTTTATTAGCTTCCAAAAACCGTTCATTCTCTCTAAATGCTCTTTCTTCCGTTCATCAGTCCATTTTACTCCAGGTTGACGATTTGACTTAAGCTCAAACTTCACGTTGATCACAAACATCAGTGCGATCTTCGAGATTTTTTATATTGATCTGTTGTAGATCTTCTTGGACCTCTTTTAGCCACTCTGTTCCGCATTTACTACTCATAATTATATCGAGTAGTTTCTTTAGTATTCTGGACTGTTTCATTCTGTAGACATGTGCACAGAACTTTGCTCGTAGTTTTCTGATTTCTTCCGTTATCGTGTTTGTCTTTTGATACAAGAGCGGTATGTTATTGAATGTCTTAGTAATACATAATGCGAAATATTTTAATAATTCCTCAACATTGATAGGACTATTTAATACCCTAATCCGTAGCAAGTTGGAGTATGGCAGCATGATCTGGCATCCTATTTACACTTACCATCAACGCTATCTTGAGGCTATTCAGAGAAGTTTCTTGAAATTCTTAGTTTGGAGGGAGGATAAAGTTTATCTACAGAGAGGAGTCAATCACAACGAAATTGAGTCGATTTAGTTTAATCTCATTGCAGAGCAGGAGAGAAACTTTATCATTCAAATTTTTGTACAAATTACTACACAATAGTATTGATTGTCCTCCTCTCTTGTCCGCTTTGGAATTTCGCGTTCCTGGGCAAAATTCTCGTAATACAGAATTATTCCACCTAGAGACTCCGAGGAACAACTCCCTAATACAATCCCCCATTTGGTTTATGGAGTCTACATTCAATAGAGTTGCCAATAATTGTGACATTCACTTTGACTCCATAGAATTTAATTCAAGAATTTTATCAGCAGTTATGTGAACAAAAAAAATTTACTAAAATGAATTGATTTAGATTGAGTTATTTGTAATATTTCATTGAATGCTATAATGTTGTTATAAAATACAATTTTTTTAGATTAGATTGAGCTCTTTGTTATATCTTTTTCATTTTAATTATTTAGTTATGGTCAATTCGGTTTGGAGGAAGCGGTAATTTATAATTCACTGAAGCAACTATAATTTTCAATTTAGATTTTATTTTATTAAATTCTTGTTGCCATTTTGTTTTTGAAGATGATTCTTTATCAATGATTGACTGTAGAAAAAAGATGCATGTAACGTGATTGTATTTACTTGTAGTATCTGGGTCTGATGCTGATTGAACTGCAAGATTATCAACTTCCTCGTTTATTTTGATGTCCATATGTGACGGGACCCACATGAATTTTATTATTATATTTCGTTTTAAAAATTGCGGGTTCTTCTTTAATTGCCAATAATATATACAGGGTTTTTCGTGAATAAATGTTGTATTGATTGTATGGCACTATATGAGTCAAATATTATAATATTTCGACCTTTAACTGTCCTGCATAGTTTTAACGCTTTCAATATAGCAATTATTTCCCCAGTATATGCAGCAGTGTAATAGTAAGCGGACAGAAAGTTTGATGTCATTCATTATCACAGCCGCCTCACAACTTCGAGTTGATCATTCGAATTTAGATATTGGTTTCAAGAATAATTTTTGATAATATGTGGACGATTCTCTGTGTTTTGTGTATTGTAACTAGTGTTTTTTAGAGGTATAGAACTTTAAGTTGGCATTACTGTTGAAGATGACGACCGATTCAACAGCTGAGAAGTGATTTATTCTCAGTTTGGTTTGGCAATTCGTCATGAATAAACTCACGCCTGAAAAACGCTTGCAAATAATGTAATTTTATTTCGAAAATAGTGGTTCTGTGCGGAATACGTATCGCGCACTACGTCCATTTTATCGTCGACAAAATCGTCCATCAGTGCAGTTAATTCGATTAACCATGAAACGTTTTCTCACCACGTTTACTCTTATTGATAACTCGAATCCCCAGAGACGCCGTACGGCGAGCACAGAAGAAGCTATTACTACTAAAGAGCGTAGCATTGAGGAAGACCCGAATGAGTCCATCCGCCATCGAGCACAGGAATTGGAACTGTGTCCATCCACATTATGGAAGATTTTCGGAAGGATCTTGGTTTGCGTGCTTACAAAATTTAACTCGTGCAAGAATTGAAACCAAACGATCATCAAGCAAGGCGTAGATTCGTCGAATGGGCCCAAAACGAGATTGCCCTTGTTTCCGATTTTCATAAGCGAATTTTGTTTAGCGATGAAGCGCACTTCTGGTTGAATCGCTACGTCATCAAACAAAACTCTCGCATTTGGAGTGAAGATAATCCTCAAGTGTATGTCAAAACAACGTTACATCCAGAAAAACTGACTGTTTGGCGCGCTTTATCGGCTGGGGGAATCCTTGGTCCGTACTTCTTCAAAAACGATGATGGCCAGAATGTTACAGTCAATGGTGATCGGTATAGAGCCATGATTACTAACTTTTTCATTCCTGAATTGAACAACCATGATGTCCAAGAGCGGCGGTTTCAACAAGACGGCGCAACATGTCACACAGCTCGTGCCACAATCGATTTATTGAAAGACGCGTTTGGTGAGCGCCTAATTTTACGTTTTGGACCTGTGAACTGGGCTCCAAGATCTTGTGATTTAACACCGCTAGACTACTTTCTGTGGAGCTATGTGAAGTCATTGGTCTATGCGGATAAGCCACAAACGCTCGACCATTTGGAAGACAATATTTGCCGTGTTATTGCCGATATACAGCCACAAATGTTGGAAATAGTCTTCGAAAATTGGACGTCCAAATTAGACTACATCCTAGCCAGCTATGGCGGTCATATTCCAGAAATCATATTTAAAATGCAATGCCACAAGATTATCTTTCAAAAAAAAAAAAAAAAATTCGTGTCAATCGAATGATCCATCGTTGTTTTATTGCAATTTAAAGTTCTATACCTCTAAAAAACACCCTTTATAAAGGAGCTCCTCATATTGTTATGTTTCGATTTTCATTTTGACCTCATCTGTGCAAGCATTGTTAGTTTGTCATATGTAAAAAACCACGATTAAAACATAATAGAACCGGATTTTCTTTAGCACTGATGTAGAATCTTTGCTAAGCACTTGCTTGTCAAGCGCAAGAACCTTGAAATTTTGATGTAGCATTTCGCTTTGAATAAAAATCTGATAGTCTTGCTGAATATACCGCGTCTATTTTATTATTATTCGAGGAGTGGAGGTCTTAGATTTATGAAGCACTGGGTATTAAACCCAGCAGCACCAATAATTCGTGAGCATTATAGGCCGTGAGACTGCTGAGCCTCACTATAAGAGTGATGCCCCTTCATAATTCTCAAATGAGTTGCCCGATTTTTTCGGAAATCGAGTGAATTATACAACAATGAGAGGTAATAATAAAAACTTGTCTAAAAATCACTGTCTGAACAATTCTTTATTCGACTAGTTTCGCCTTTTTACAATTCTTGATAATGCCGTAAAAGGCGAAACTAGTCGAATAAAGAATTGTTCAGACAGTGATTTTTAGACAAGTATTTATTATTACCTCTCATTTAAATATGAACTATCACAGAGTAGATTCATCTTCCATTGAATTAATTATTATATAACAGTCTATTTTGAATTTTTTGACTTCCGAATAGGGATGACTTCTGGTTTTACTTATAAAGAATGTAAAAATTATGGATTCAAATGATATTGCCTGTATGTTTTCATATATTTCGATTCTGCGGCTCCGAATTCAGAGAAATTCAAAAAAATTATGTGGCTATTTTAATTATTTTAAAATCATCGCTGGCCACAAGTTCATCTCAGCCATAGAATTCGACTCAAAATTGCGTCAAAAACTTTCCAGAGTAAGTGTACAATTAATTCCTCTTTCAAATCATAAACAAATTTTTCCATGAAAAAAACGACCAGTCACCCTTTATATTCAATATGTCAATTTTGCATAAATTAATAATTAATCAAGGAAATTTCAATCATTTACTGCTCTTGAAACCAATCATGTTTGAGCAATAATAACATAATTTCGAATTGAATTACTGAATCGGAAAATATAGCTACAAGTACATAATAAGGATTGAATTCATATGACAGCTAATTAAAAATCATGTTTTCAAACTTGATCGCCATTACTCTCGATTTCATCTTATACGATATTGCATACCATAAACAATATATAAATGAAATTGATGAGTAATTATTAAGACAAGTAACTCTAGTACACTTGAGCCAAGTTTCAAGTTATGTATTGCATGTACGTTTGTATTGTTAAACTATGTAAACACATACAGACGGTTTAAGTTTAATATAGCTTTCAGTGAAATGGGAACTCGACCATATTATCCTCGCATTTCAAAAATTTCTGAACTGAGTACAGATGAAGTGAAATTCAACCAGATTTCAATAAAATCGAACTACATTTCCACCCATTATAATATAATAAACGAATAGAGAAGTAGAAGTTATATGATATGTTGTAACATCTTTTATTCTGAATGAGATAATTCAAAAATGAATTTGAAGATGAATTTGAAATAAAATAAGGAAAACTAAAAATTATTTTGAATAACTTTAAAAATTTTTTTTTCAGAAATAATTATTTCTGAGAATATTGAAGTTCTTGACAAGTACAGCAGTCAATAAATAAACGTACCTATAGATAAAATCAAATTTACATTGTATTTTCATTTCTTCGAAAATATCTCCTTTCGCAAAAGGGTTGTCATAAAATGAAGTTTGAAACTTCATTTTGATCTGTTCTGTGGATAAGGAAGATTTGGAATTTTTGAAATTTTAATGACGGTCCCAAACTATCTTGGATTATTTGATTACCTACTGTGTTATAAGAATTATTTACCCTTCAATATTTCTATATAACTATAGGAAAGGATTAAATCCCTTTCCGAACTTGGGTTGCTTAACGTTCAGGTAAATAATTATATAAATATATATATATATATATATATATATATATATATATATATATATATATATATATATATATATATATATATATATATATATATATATATATATATATATATATATATATATATATATATAATATTAATAAATTATTATCCAAATCATTTGCAATGTTGAAAAACAGAGCGAGTATAATTCACAATAAATGAAATATTCAAATCAAGTTCGGAGCTTCAATATTCATTTCATATCTAAGCAAAAATTTCTGAATTATGATATAGCCTCACCGCACACCGATTGAAATTATATCGAAATAAGTGAACAGAATTGAAAAAAAAATTCCAAAAATTTTATTCAATTCATAATATGGAAAATAATGGATCATATTGATAGTCAAGAGACAATAATTAAATTCTTGATAATACTAAAATATTATTGAATGAATCAATTCTTTACTAACATCATAAATTATAAGAACTGAAACGATATATATGGGAGAGAAAATGTAAGTGTCAGAAAATAAATATAATTATCAATTCTATAGATAGTAAACATAAAAATTTGTCAAACGCCACTCACCAAACAAATATCACGATCGATAAATCATTAAAATAATAATAATAGAACTTTATTAGTATTACATTACAAAATTCATACATACATGGGGTTGCTAAAATTTTTCAACATACTTTATTCAAATGGGATTGGTATAACTTCACAAACTTCAGAGTACTAAGGGGTGGTATACAGCAGAAGCTGATTAATTCAACCGAAATAAAACAAAAAAAGTATTTCTCAACAATTTTCTGCATAATAAAGAAAGAAAAGAATGAAATAAATTGAAATAAATAAGACAGGAATAGTGATTCAG
>JARQZJ010000103.1:2850000-2896942 GCA_030704895.1 Henosepilachna vigintioctopunctata
CATAGACAGATGCATCCTTGTAGTATCACTTATACTTAAATCGTTTATGTCAGAATTTCTCAAAAATTTCTCATATTTTTCGATATGAAATTGATCTGTGAAAGCTAGACATCTAAAGCCGTCGGCAAGAAAGAGTAGGAACATCTCTTTGATGTTAAATGTCCTTTGGTGGTTTAATTCAACATCTTACCGGAAATCATAGATGGGATGAGAGTTGACATGCCTTAAATATTGTATCTTTTAGGGTATATTTCTTCCGATGTCCCTTTAGGGAAGCAAGAACAAGAAAACAGTCAATGAAATTGTGAGAACATAGAACGAAATGTAATTCCAACCACAGATGCAAATGGAGTTGGCCCATTATTTTAAGGATTTGAATAAATCGGAATGAATAGTAGTTTGAATATTTTACAGTCTACAATTTTCACGGTTCTGCTAAAGGTTTCAAACAAAACTGAAACATTTACACAAGAGTTATTAATCGACTGGCTGCTTTGAAATTTTTTCTGTAACTAAATGTCATATGCATATCGTTTAATTTGGTTGAATTTATCTAAACATAGGCCCTGACTATGCAAGATTTAAAACTTGAAGATTTCAATTGGAAACAAGATTAGGTATCAAATGGTGAAGGGGCCAGTTTATAAAGTTCCCTTTGTGGTATACTTACTTTGAGATAAAGGTATTATTAAATTACTTTACACAGGGAGACAGAACAAGAGAAATGGATAGACAAAGTGTGAAAACATGTGGTGCCCCAAATTTCTTGACGTAACATTTCCAAATTCCAATATCAAATTAACTATCAAAAGACACAATCCAATTCTCACAACATATAATGAATTTATTATATAGTCAAAATATAGTGATGAAAAACAAAAAGTATTTTTCCTTAATATATTACTTGCTAAGACAACTCAATTCATATTATTATATGACATGAGTAATTTGCTTCTACAGGTTATTATAGTTGGCCTTAACTTTCACAGGCCCTCATAATATGTATATTATTATGAGGGCCTCCTTATTAACATTAATAAATTATTATTAACTTCTGAAAGAATTGAAGCCAAATGACCTATCACAACGTCTTATTTTTGGTGAATGAGCCTTAGAAGCTTAATGAAAATTCGCTATTTTATCGAAAAATTCTGTTAATCGATGCCCATTTCTGGTTAAACTGATATATAAATAAACAAAACTGTCGCATCTGGAGTGATGAACAGCCACATGCCATACAAGAATTTCCGATGCATTCCGAAGAAACGAAAGGTTGGTGTGGTTTATGGGCTGGTGGCATCATCGGTCCATTTTTCTTCAAAGAAGACCGTGGAAGAAACGTTACCATTAACGGCGAACGATATCGAGCCATGATACGCAACATTTTTGCCCCATTTGGCCAAGTTGAACTTGGTTGACATCACAACTCGTGAAACAATGGACATGTTGAAGGATCAATTTGAAGAGAAGCTCATCTCTCGAAATGACCCTGTGATTTGGCCGCCAATATCTTACGATTTGACGTCTCTGGATTATTTCTTGTGGGGTTATGTAAAGTCATTTCAAGCCGAACACGATTGAAACCTTACAGGATAACATAACTAGCGTAATTCGTGGGATACAGGCCGAAATGCTCTAAAGAGTTACGCAAAATTCGACCATCTGAATGGACCATTTGATACGGAGCTGCGGACAACATTTACATGAAGTAATCTTAAAAATGTAAATGGCAAAGGCCAAGTTATTGATTTCAATAGAAATTTTAAATATATGATGCAAATTGAGTGTTTCATTCCATTTAAAAAAAACTACGCTTAAAAATTCACCCATTATAAAATTATGATATAGTAAAAATATTGTGATTAAAAACAAGAAGTATTTTTTAATATATAACTTGTTAAGAAACTCAAATTGAAATATCATATTATTACATGATATGAGTAACTTTCTTCTACAGGTCATTATGGTCTTCACAGGCCCTCATAATATTTATATTAACATTGTGGGTATAAAATTATTGAATATAAAAGAAATATACTGAGAACGCAGCTTGGTAAAATTCCATAGTACACATTATATGTTAATAATGATAATACTCTTATTAACTATAAAATACATCTATATAAATTGTTGTTTGTTATATCACTACCTTAGAATTGAAATCAACGAATTTGGGTTTCATAACCAAACTCTCAAATGAATGAAGGTTAGATTTTTCTTGTTTCATTGCAAATTATCTTGTCGTTTTTCCAACATTTTTTTAAGAGGATGATATCAAGGTTTTTTCATTGATCTTTCGCAACGTTCATTAATACTCAACTTTATTTCCAAACATATTAGAAAGGTTTATTTTCCTAATAAATGATAATTTTATGAGGCAAAATCTTTCATACAAAATGTTGAAGGTTTTATGAATTCAAAGAATTGATTTGACAAACAGAGGTTTCATAATTTCAAACTGTATTTTCTATTTATATCCAAGAAGGCAAGTGTTATAATAACCATATGACATATGAATAATATCAGATGCTTCGTATTCGTCAAGATATGGCCTTTGTTTTATTTATACAGATATATTATAGTTTTCATTTTATTATGTGAAAGTTGAGGCGTACATGCCTTTCAAAATGAATGAAGAGTGTATACATCTCATTTATTTTAGTGGTATCATGGAAAAGAACCGAGTACCTATAGAAGCGAAGCAAAGGGTAGTACGACTTCGTGGAATTAACTATTCTGAACAGATTCAGTAAAAGATTTCTACCCCATTATTTACTACAGGATTTGTGTTGTCTTCGGTAAGAATAAGACAGATAAGATGTCATAAATAAACTTCAATGAAAATTGCCAAGTTCAACAAAATTGCGGAGGATCTTCTGGAATACCTGTCCATAAATCAATTCTTGTTACAAACAAGCTTGAAGAATTATTTATTTATGTCATTCATTTAGTATATATGCCCAATAATTAGGTGTAATTGAATATTTGTGATATATATATATATATATATATATATATATATATATATATATATATATATATATTATATATATATATATATATATATATATATATATATATATATATATATATATATTTGACAATCTATCTGATTCGTGAACCATTTTATTTATATTGTAAAAATTCGAATCTTGGGTTTTCTGGTTCAATTAAAACAAAATGATGTTAGTTTATTACCAAATTACGTTTCGGTTATTATTTCAAACTTAATCAAAGTTAGATAAACTTTGATTTTCTGATAAACTTTCGATATAATACAATTGAAATTACCCTGGACTCTATGGAAATAATGTCTGTTAAACAGAGAATACACTTGCAACATATTTCTTCACATTTAGCTCAATTTCTGTAACCGTTGAATCTCTCATTACATATGTAAACATCGATGTCTTACCCGGGATTCGAACCCAGATAGGGTTCAATTCATAAATGTACCATTTTAACTATGTAGAGGACTACAAATATCAATATTTGTCAAGTTTCGTGAAAAATTTGTAAACATATATTACATGTTTGAGTGAAATGAATGGATATAATACTGAAAATTTTCAGTTTTTACATCCAGGGTGTAGGCTTTTTAAATCTGAGAGTATTATCTTAATATTATGAAGGTGTTAATGGTTCCAATAATTTGCTTAATTTATTGAAAATAAGAAATAATGTTGAGATATTGAAGAGTAGATTAAGTGAATTATATGCAACAAGATAGTTATGTAATCAATAATGTTTGCCTTTTCACAGTACGCAACATTTTCTGAATAAAAATTATTATTAACATGAACATTTTATCAATACTAATCATATCTGTTCAATATTTAAAAAGTCTATGTTTTAAAGTGAAAAGTTTTAATTGAAAAGTGTTCACTATGAGATAAGAAGAGATTCAAAGACAAAAGAAGAGGAAAGTTTTGGACCAAAATTTAGAGAATTTTGGAACCACCAAAATTTTCTACCTGCTCAAGAGCCTATATATTGAAGTACTTGTCAACGCAGCTACCACATTTGCATCAAGAGTCAAGACTACATGACATTGAACAGTTTGAAATCATATAATCGTATAAGTGTTTGAATTATAACATATCAGTTAAAGATGTCTTTCTCCAAAGCAGATCGTTTCTTCAGCTTCAAAGGTGAGCTCCAAATACCATTTCTTTATATGCCAGAATAAATTAAAGCTTGTGAATATAATATGTAGTTGGTTAGTTATTTCAGGAAATGCTCAATTTGAATTCGATGGAGATTAGATCTCTATTTATGTTAATATGTTGAGATGCGATGCTTACTTATGCCTAAAATAATTATGAATTTAAAACATTGAATTCGAATAATTTTTTAATATGGTCAGTTCTTCCAGTGATGTTTGCAGAATTTTATACCCTAAAATTTTGATTAAAATTTGATTTTTTTACAAACAAGGGATCACTCTTGTTTAATTTTCATATTTTCGTGTTTTTTTTTCCTCAGTTACTCCCACTCCAGGGCCAGGGCATTATGACGTAACCTTCGATCCTGAGAAAAGAGGCACGATCCATCGAAAAGTTTGTGCTTCACCTCGATTTTCACAGAAATGTAGTTGTCATTTAGGAGCCAGAAGGTGCTCAATGGTGAGTTCACAGAATATCGACCACTCTAACTACATCGCGGAATATATATATATATATATATATATATATATATATACATATATATACTTTTCGTACCTAGCAAACACACAAGTTCGGCCTGGTACATGCGCAGGTACTTACCTTAGGGATTGGACCTTTTTAATTCCTTCTCGTACACCGTAACACTATCGAAATAAAATAAGACCTACATATATAGGTGGATAGAAACATACGAAATTGTATTTGTAGCTTCTTTTTACATTTTAAGAATGATAATATTACATTTTCGTATCCTCGAAAGAAAAGTGAACTATGTCACAAAAGGTAAATTTTTCAGTGAAGACAAATGAAATTTACAGTTTTTATATGCTTCTCATAAGTTTTTTTTAACTAAAATCTGTTTTGCATTCATTTTTACTTGTTTAACTCACACTCGGTAATACATTTTATATAGAATTCAAAGCGTTATGTAAGATAATACCAATTCATCATTTTCAAAAATGTTGAACTATTCTTGCAGAATACACATTTGTAAATGACTGATATTCTACCATCTCAAACGACTTGAACCTATTAATTTATATGAGTTTTTTCATGATGAAATACAAAATAGGAGAAAGGTGAAGTGAAAGAGAAAATGCACATACGACTTTGATAATTTGATATAACACCATAGATGTAATAAAAAATTTGAAATCAATCTGGAAAAAAATTGACAGCTTATTCATAAAAATATGGCAATAAATTACTTAGACCTAATCAATAAAATACATTAACAGTAACATTACATGTGGATAACAATAGTCGTAATATAATTTTCATACATTTAACAAATGCGTGTCAAGTTAAGAAAATAAATAACTAAAAACGGAATATGTGAAAACAGTAGTCTTATAAAATATATATTTAAGCATTATGAACAAATTCGTGTCAAGTTACCTGCTCTAATCAGCCGAAAGTGTATAGATAATAGAAATTTGGTGGTCCGGCCGAAACTGAACATTTTAATCATACCTAAATCGGATTAGGGCCGTACTTGTATTCTCCGATTACAAATTTGTCAAAACTTTTGAGAAAATATAATAAAAATATTTTTTCTCAAAAATTTTACACAGTTGTGATATACAAAGAAAAGTCAACGGAAATGGAGCTTTTAACATTCAAAATAGCCTGTTATTGCTTCAAACATAAAAATAAACAATCTTGAACCTACAGTAAATTAATTTATATATATAGTTTATATTGTAAAATTGTTTCGCCAACACAGTGGATCATCAGCATCTGATGAAGTCGCTGTGTTGGAGAAACATTATCGTTATGGTTTAAATTAATTATAGTGAAAAAAATCCTAACATGATAATCACTTCAGTTTCAGTGTTCAAAACGAGGAAATATCTTAAGAAGACATTCAATGAGTTGGTCACGCTATACTACTGTTGAAGATTTGTCAAATTTGGGTAATCCTACAGATACAAACTCAAATGATACTATTCGGTCAGGCCACATTGAGAACGCTCACCAAAATACTAAATGTTTGTCAAGAGCAACAACTTTTGTAGTTATCAATGAATAACGTGATGTAAGCGCGGATAAATAATTTATTTATTTGAATGTTATGTATTTATATTGTTAATTTTTGTGAATAAATAGTTCCTGTTGAAAATATATCGTAATATTTAATAATATAACTACACTTTGGCATAACACTTTGGCAATAACAAAAAAAGAAAACCTGAATTCAATGGAATATATGAGAAGATATTTCGAATACAAAAAAATTAATCAGAATTCTCGTTTATAATTTTTTTTATAACTATAATTCTGGAGCTAGGTGTTTTGAGTGGTGAGAACACATTTCTGATGAGCCATCTGAATATTCTGAAAGAATTAATATAACCATAAATTTGAAAACTGAGGTGAATGTCAATTTTTTTTTCAATATAATGTACATAATTTAAACAATATACATACCTTATCACTTATTATTGCTGAAAATAACTTGCAAAATTCTATTTGTTATTATCAATATTCGCTGTACATTTCAGACAATTTGTTTTTAAGTTTATCATTTTTAATTCGGTGGGTGATGAGTTGTAGTCCTTTGGCTTGAGGTTATTTAAGCGTTTCCGGTTGAAATTTTTTGTGCTTACTGGTATTATCAAATTCAGTAGTGTCTTGTTCTTCTTTTGATGGTCATGTTCTACCGAGATATTATTTGAAGTGTTCATCATAATGAATGATTTTTAAGTTTAGGCATATTATATCTCCATTTGCTGTTTTGCTGATCTTGATATCTCTATAATGAGAGAAAATACAATATATTAATTCTATTGAGTATTCGTGGTAAGTTTTTCATTATTCAACAAATCCTGGCGCCAATAAGTTCTCTCTCTACTATATTTTGAATAGCTGAAATTTTAAAATTTTTGTTAAAAAATAAAAAAGCAGAATTTTCAACATATAAATCGAACCGAGAATTTTATCTGAACAGAACGGTTCAACCAGAGAGGAAATTCTGAAATTCGAAGGTCGGAAAAAAGAACCACAATACAGCCAACAAAATCGAAACCCGTATACACGGATGCACCATTCTACTAATTACTTACTCTAAAATCGTTTACATCATAACTTCCTTGAATATTTTCTGATATTTTTAGATGTGAAATTCATCTCTGAACACTAGAGATTAATAGCCATCGGTAAGAAAGTGTAGGAATATGTATTTCATGTGCTTTTTGGTTGTTTAATTCAAAATCTTACCGGTAATCAAAGTTGGTATGAGAGTTGAAAAGCCTTGAATATTGTAAATTTTAGGATATATTTCTTCTGATACTCATATAGGCGAGCAAGTACAAGAAAACAGTCAATGAAACTGTGAGAACATGAAACGAAATATATTTTCAACCACATATGCAAATGGAGTTAGCTCATTATTTTAACTATTTTATTTTTTATTTTACTAAATTTGAATGAATATAATTTGAATGAATATTCAACAGTTTACAATTTCTACGGTCCCGATGAAGGTTCCAAACAAAACCGAAACATTTACACAAGAGTATATGGTTATTAATCGACTGGCTGCTTTGAAATTAAATCAGTAACTAGATGTCATATGCATATCGTTCAATTTGGTTGACATCTATCTGAACATAGGCAATGCCTATGTTTACCTAAAAACATTGAAGATGCATTGAACTTTGCGGGAGATTCTGCATATAAATCAAACTAAACATAAATTTTGAATTGGAAATAAGATTAGGTATAAAATGGTGAAGGGGCCAGTTTATAAAGTTCCATTTGTGGTATATGTACGTACTTTGAGATAAACGTATTCTTAAATTATTTTCACAGAGAGACAGAACGACAGGAATTATATAGTAAAAACATAGTGATGAAAACAAAAAGTATTTTTTTCTTTAATATATAACTTGTTAATGCAACTCAAATTGAAATATCATGTTATTATATGACATCAGTAGGTAATTTGCTTCTACAGGTCATTATTGTTGGGTTTTACCTCCACAGGCCCTCATAATATTTATATTATTATTGTACGTACAAAATTTTCGAAAAGAATTGAAATATTCTGAGAACTTGGTAATATACTTGAAATATAATGAGAGCTTGGTAAAATTTCATAGTATAAATTAGTGGGAGTTTCCAATTTTTATAAATGTTAATACTTTCATTAAAAATAAAATATACCCATATAAATTATTTGTTGTTTCCTCACAAAATTATAATTGAAATCAAAGAATTTTTACCAAACCAAACTCTCAAATGAATGAAAGTTAGATTTCTCATGGTTTTTCCATTTTATATCTAAGAAGACAAGCGTTAATGTAATCATATGACACATGAATAATATAATCGATGCTTCCTATTCGTCAATATATGGAAGCATGCCTTTGTTTTATTCATGAAGATAACATGTGAACTTCTACCTATTTCTATAAACCATCCCGAATTCAAAATAATATTATCGTTTTCAATTTCTTATGTGAAAGTTGAGGCGTATATGCCTTTCAAAATGAATGGAGAGTGTATGCATCCAACTTATTTTAGTGGTATCATAACAAAAAACCGAGTACATATAGAAGCGGAGTGGAGGGAAGTATGCCTTCGTGGAAATAACTATTCTGTATAAAATCGGTAAAAGTTTTCTACCCCATTATTTACTGCAGGATTTGTGATAATAAGACAGCTAAGATGTCATAAATAACCTTCAATAAAAATTGCCAGAAAGGATCTTCTGGAATACCTGTACATAAATCAAATTTTGTTACAAACAAGCCTGCAGAATTATTTATTTATCATATTCATTTAATATATATGCTTAATAGGTATAATTGATTATTTCAGTTGATTATATATATATATATATATATATATATATATATATATATATATATATATATATATATATATATATATATATATAACTTCGAAACAATATTTGTATAATCAGGAATTTCTTGGAAGTGACATAGGTATTATGGTCAAATGACACTCTTTCCCTTTGATCTTCTCAGAAAAGGTAATTTTCATGATAGTGGATAATATAACGATCATGGTTTATGAAAATCTCTGGATTTTGTTTATACCTCTTTTCGGTTTACAATTCCCCTCACCCCAAACTAAGTAATAAGTATAAAAACCAAAGATTGAATAAATACTTCATCAGTTTCAGTCAAGACTACTTTAAGTGAAGTTCTTCAGGACTAAGTTTCACCTTATTTTCAATCAAGTGCATTCAGTGATAATGTCTTCTTCAGGAGCAGAGCATATTGTGGATCAGATGGTAAAATTTTGAAATTATATCTCGAAATTATAGTGTTGAAATTGTTATAATAACATGACGAATATTATTGTAAATGAAAATTATTTTTATAATAAAACAAGTGTTGAACTGATTTACACATATATTAAAAATAATACTGCATGACGTACGTTTCGATGAGATTCACCTTTTTCAAATGCTATGTGCAGACTAATATTTGCAGACGTGCAGACTGCATTTGAAAAAGGTGAATCTCATCGAAACGTACGTCATGCAGTATTATTTTTAATATATGTGTAATCAGTTTAACAATTGTTTTATTATGTTTATCGATTTACATCAAGTATCGGCCTCATCAATTATTAATTATTTTTACACATTATATTCGAAATGAAAATGAAAATATGCTTAACTGGTTACATTTTTAAATTAAATTTTTTTAAACTCTTCAATGGGTAAGTTGACAGAATGTGTCTAGAATATAAAACAATTTTTTGGAATTAAGCCAATTGTTTGTTGAATTCTGTAGTAAAATTAACAATCTTCATCGAATATACGATTACATACGAATATATATATATATATATATATATATATTATATATATATATATATATATATATATATATATATATATATATATATATATATAGTAAAAATTCGAATCTTGGGATTTTGGTTCAATTCAAACAAAATGATATTAGTTTATTTCCAAATTACGTTTCGGTTTTCATTTTAACCCTGAAGAACAAAATAAACATTTTCGAAAGCTTGGAAAATACTGAAGAGGTAACTGATTTTCCTGTCCTAGACTGCAATCCCAATTAAACACTGAAAATAAAATATATATATATATATATATATATATATATATATATATATATATATATATATATATATATATATATATATATTAGTTTTTAGCAATAACAGGCTTCTTTTGATATGAAAGCTTTATTTTTGTTAACGTTTCGTTGTATATCACAACTTTGTCAAAACTAATGAATTTAATTTAATTTGCACATGATTTGTAAACTCAGAGTAGACAAACACACACACTGACAGATGTTGAAGCCGAAGACGAGTCAGACGTCAATAGTGTTGCCAGTATATTCTATATAATTAAACATCGATTATAACAAAAACAATTATTAACGAACGACTATTTTGTATCTGAATTATGAGGATTTATCAACGAGTCTTTCAATTTTCCAAGATGACTTAATAATATGAACAATGTACCTTAAATTGAAATAAAGTGGAATGGAGTTAACGTTAATTGTTTTCGAATAATTTACAAAGAAAAGATACAATTTGAATACTTAATGTATTGAGAAAATACGAACACTGCTTAACGCTTCAAATATATTGGCTTATTAATTCTGGGATTCATATATTTGCAATACACATTGAAAAATTTTTCAGAATATTTTGTGAAGCACAAAACATTTTTGTTCCGCATAATGGACGTCTTGCTCTTACAAAATTAAGTTGGGTCAATAGAGAGAAAAGTTTGACACGTTATTCCATAGATGAAAATAATATCACTTATTATTGGATGAAAAGATGATTTGCAACGCTCAGTTGCGAAGTTAAAATCAAAATAGGCAATGAATATTCTGCGTTGAATCCACCGAAAGAAATTTTGATTCACAATAACTATATCATGTACTATTATGGTATTTCAATGAATTGTTTGAAAATTTATATAACCAAAGATTTAGACTAACAATTTTGTCAACATATTATGTCAAATGTTTCCGAACATGATACCAAACTTAGTTCTGCAAGTATAAATTTCACATCGAAAACTGTGATAGTACATCTATTGGTCAGCTTATTAATTTATTTATTTCTTCATTCGAATCATCTGAAATCAAGTAGTTTTACAGATGAATGATGAGCTGTCGAAATGCTTTTAAATGGGCTCGTAGTCTTTGTGTGCTACTTTGATGTAACATAATGATTCGACGTTTCTTCGCCGTGTTGTTTAAATCTGCGTTGACGAGAAATTGTATTTGGTCTAGTGTGTATAAAAATAGAAAGTCTTTTGTGAAAAATGATTGCAAGAAATGTTGTTTCGTTAAGTTTGAGATGCAATTTTAAATTGATTGCACGTCGTTTTAAGAAAAATTGGAGTATATTCGATTGATCTTACTTCAAATGAAAATTGTTCTTGTCATAGAAGTTCATTCAGCAAAATATTTGATCCGATCTTATATAAATCAAGTATTTTTCATAAAAGCCATATATTATTTGCAGACTTCCAATGCCGACAACTCGTCCACCTCGAGTAGACATTTTGGTGACCAAACCATGGATGACAGTACAGATCTAAGACGACTATACTCGCCCAATTCAGATTTTATGTCATGGTTCTTCGAAAATTCTAGTGATTTATCAAGCATAGTTCCTTTGATATCTGATTTCAGTTCCGATGAGGGAAATGCTCGTGCAATGCAATTTCTGGGTTGGCCACTGCCTCTTATGACTTCCACGGACGTTCGGGAAGAAAATATAAATGATGACAGAGAAAAAAAAAAGTCACAGAAAATAATTCAGTGGAAATAAATATGTTCGACCTCTTAAGTGAGTCCTTGCGACGAGCAATTTTCAATGATTCTCCAGACGATTTTCAGGAACAAACACGAAATGAGCAAAACGATGAAACAGGAGAATATTCTGAAGATGAACTGAGAGGATCCATATCAGAGTCTTCTATGGAAATAGAGTTACCAACAAGTAGTTCATCGTCTTCTGAGGACGAAGAGGAATATACGGACGCATTAAGAAGCTGTTCAAGAAAATATATGAAGGAGCTGAACCCGCGATTTCAATCGGCTCGCTTCATAGATGGAAGGGTTATTAACGTCCACTCAGTAGCATCATCCTCAGCTCGTCGTTGTTCAGGAAGATTACCCCGTCATACTGGAAGAAATGTTTCAGTGAGTTGTCCGCCTGCCTCATTTTGTCCTCCATCGACTGTAAATGAAGAAGGACTTAATTATAATCAAAAAGAAGATGTTATGCGAAAAATTGTAAATTTGCAAAGCATTGTCAACAGAAACAAAAGTGAACTCACACAAATAGAAGAATTACTTAACGATCTTTACAGAACTGTTGACGCTATGCAAATTCATAGTTGAGATGAATACTGATATGTATTATAATTGTCCGAATCTACACAAACTTTTGACTATCACTTTTTAATGAACATTTCGTCGAGTTACCGACTACTTCAGACGTTCCATACTAAACTACACGATTTTTGCCTGAGCAAAATCAACATTGGTAAGTTATTTAGTAGAAGTGAAAATCAAAAGTTATACATGGGTACTATGACCACACAGGAGCAAGACATCTCAACGCGCTCAATGTAGATTATAAGGAGAGGTTGCAGCAACAAACTGTTGATGATTCTAGGAGATTTCCAAGAATATTCAACGCACATGACAATGAAAAAGATATTAGCACAATGCATTGTATGTGGTACACCTAAATGGAAGTTGGGGGAGAAAAAATTAATGAATAGTTAGCAGAAATGAACGAAAATAGAAACGATTTAGCAACAATAAAGATAGCAATTGATTGTTCAACAGCCTTCCTGCAAATGGACAATTTTGATAATTCAAAGGATGAGAACTATGGAGATACACAGAACGGGAATTATTATGAATCAGAAAGCATTCTTTAAGACCAATTAACTAGATCCATATTAGATTCCTCATTAGATATAAAGCTTCAGCCAGCCATACCTCTTCTGATTACGAATAGATGGAGGGATTGAGAAGCAGACCAAGAAGAAAACAGTAAAAGCTGAACTGACGAATTCCATCACAGCGCTAATAAATGGAAGAATAATTGAGTCGTTTATTTCAGAAACCACCTAAGTGCGCTTTTTTTTCAAAAAAACTGTTTTGCAGCTTAAGTATAGGTATAGTCTCCTTCAAATATTTTTTTACCAAATAAAAAACATGCTGTTGAAATAATCTATTTTTTGTTGAATAACATTTTCCTTCAAGTTTTTCAGTTATAAATTTTTAAAAATTTATAACTCAATAATATATTTTTGTCACTTAGGTGGTTTCTGAAATAAATATAAGCTCCTTGCTCTTATTGTTTTTCAGAAATTAGGAGGAATTTCAATGATAATATTCATTTTATTATGTGACTAAACTATTTCAATTTTCAATTATTTCAATATATTTTTTCAATTTGAATTTTTAATGATGACCTTCACAAGAAATATTGTTTTTCGAAATACGCAGTATTATTGTATTATGAGCTTAAAATTTCGAGGATTCGTCTGAATAAAACTTCAAGTTTATTGAAACGTTTTTTTACTTTTTATTACCTGAAACTCTAAGCTAGCTGAATGAAAATGCAATCATTTTTGCTACTTTATTATAACAATACATAAAGTTAACAATATCATCAAATTTTAAATTTTTGTTTCAAATTGAAACAAAAATTTTTTGTTTAAAAAAAACAAAAAATGTAGATTATTTCCAGAAAGGTTCACATCACTTATAATGATAATTCTATTCATTTCAAGGAAGACACGTCAGAATGGGCAATATTTAATATTGTCAGACGTCTTAGATGTTGATATGTGCAGTGTACCTGAGAAGGATCTGTATTTTATTTTTGTTTATTTTGGTTCTCTCACAGTTTTCATTCGATGCTTCGACCCGTTCTCAACATGTCAATACAGACATGCAATAACAATGTCTGTAATGTGCCCTCGAATATTTGTATGTTTCACCGATGGTGACTAGTTCCATTCAGAATTTTTTTATATCTGTTTTATACCCGTTGAGAATAAAGAACTTGTTATTATTATTATGATTATATTTCTAAATAATTTCAAGTTTTCAATTTAGTAAATTTATGTATTATATATATATATATATATATATATATATATATATATATATATATATATATATATATATATATATATATATATATATATATATATATATATATATATATATATATCTTGAAATTGATTCATTGCCTGTTTAAGATATTTTATTTATAAAGTTGTAATATAACAACGAAACGTCAACAAAAATAAAATTTTTCATATCAAAAAAGCCTGTTATTGCTTAAAACTTTCGAAATAAAATATATATATATATATATATATATATATATATATATATATATATATATTTATACATTCTTTAGTCTCCATCTGAAAAAATTATAGTTATTCATTCTGTGATATTTCAACAAAGTCACTACTGCTTCTCCAACATTGTCATTCTTACCAAACTAACATGAAAATCAATTCAGTTTCAGTGTTCAAAACGAGGAAATATCTCTAGAATACATTCCGTGATTTGGTCACGTTATACCGCAGTTGAAGATTTGTCAAATTTGGGTAATCCTAAAAATAAAAACTCAAATGATGCGATTCGCTCGGGCCACAATGAGAAGCGTTAACAAAATACTAAATGTTTGTCAAGAGCAACAACTTTTGTAGTTTTTAATGAATAACGTGATGCAAGCGCGGATAAATAATTCATTTATTTGAATGTTCTGTATTTTTATTGATTATTTTTGTGAATAAATATTTACTGTTGAAAATTTATCGTAATATTTAATAATATATATTCTGACAGTTATATTCAGGGGTAACAAAAGAAGAAAACCCGAATACAATGGAATATATGAGAGAGTATTTCGAATACAAAAAAATTAATCAGAATTCTCGTTTATGATTTTTTTTATAACTATAATTCCGAAGCTAGGTGTTTTGAGTTGTGAGAGCACATTTCTGATGAGCATCTGAATATTCTGAAAAATTAATATAGCCATAAATTTAAGAAACGAAATGAATGCAAAATTTTCTTCAATATAATATACATAATCTAAACAATATATATACCTTATCACTTATTATTGCTAATCATAACTTGCAACATTCTATTTGTTACTATCAATATTCTCTGTACATTTCAGACAATTTGATTTTCAGTTTATCATTTTTAATTCGTTAGGTGATGAGTTGTAGTCCTTTGGCTTGAGGTTATTTAAGCTTCTTCGGTAGAAATTTTTGTGCTTACTGGTATTATCAAATTCATCAGTGCCTTGTTCTTTCTTTGATGGTTATGTTCTACCGAGATATTATTTGAAGTGTTCATTATAATGAATAACTTTCAAGTTAATGCATATGATTTTTCCATTTGTTGTTTTGCTGATCTTGATATCTCTATAATGAGACAAAATACAAAATATTAATTTTTTTGAGTATTCGTGGTAAGTTTTTCATTATTCAACAAATCCTGGCCCCAACAAGTTCTCTTTCTACTATATTTTTAATAGCTGATATTTTCAAATTGTTGTTAAACAATGAAAAAGCAGAACTTTACACGTACAAATCGAATCGAGACTTTTATCTGAGCAGAACGGTTCAACCATTCTGAATTTCAGAAGAAATTTTAAAATTCGAAGGTCGGAAAAAAGAGCCACAATGCAGAAAACAAAATCGGAACCCGTATAGACGGATGCACCCTTTTGCTTATGACTTACTCTAAAATTGTGTATGTCATAATTTCCCTAACAATTTTCTCATATTTTTAGATGTGAAATTTATCTCTGAACACTAGACATTAAAAGCCAGTAAATAGACAGTTAAGAAAGAGAAGGACTATATTTTTGATGTAGTTTGGTTATTTAATTCAAAATCTTACCGAAAATAATAGTTGGTATGAGAGTAAAAAAGCCTTAAATATTGTAAATTTTGGGATATATTTCTTCCGATACTCATATAGGCGAGCAAGTACAATAAAACAGTAAATGAAACTGTGAGAACATAAAACGAAATATATTTTCAACCACATATGCAAATGGAGTTAGCTCATTATTTTAACAATTTGTATAAATATAATTTGAATGAATATTTTACAGTTGACAATTTTCACGGTCTCGATGAATGTTCCAAACAAAACTGAAACATTTACACAAGAGTATATGATTATTAATCGACTGGCTGCTTTTAAATTGAATCAGTAACTACATGTCATGTGCATATCGTTTAATTTGGTTGACATCTATCTGCACATAGGCACTGCTTATGTTTACATAAAAACATTGAAGATGCATTGGACTTATCGGGAGATTCCGCATATAAATCAAACTAAACTTGAAGAATTTAATTGGAAATAAGATTAGGTATAAAATGGTGAAGGGGCCAGTTTATAAAGTTTCCTCTGTGGTATACGTACTTTGAGATAAACGTATTCTTAAATTACTTTTCACAGAGAAACAGAACAAGAGGAATTATATAGCCAAAACAAAGTGATAAAAATGAGAAGTATTTTTTTTTAATATATAACTTGTTAATGCAACTCAAATTGAAATATCATATTATTATATGGCATCAGTAATTTGCTTCTACAGGTCATTATTGTTGGGTTTTACCTTCACAGGCTCTCATAATATTTATATTATTATTGTAGGTACAAAATTGTTGAATAGACTTGAAATATACTGAGAATCCAGCTTGGTAAAATTTCGTAGTAGGTGTATATTAGTGGTAGTACCACTTTTCAATAATATTAATACTTTCATTCAAAAATATATCCATATACATTGTTTGTTGTTATCTCACAAAACTATAATTGAAATCAACGAATTTTTACCGAATCAAACTCTCAAATGAATGAAAGTTGGATTTCTCAAGGTTTCTCCATTTTATATCTAAGAAGACAAGCGTTATAATAACTATATGACAGAAGAATAATAATAGATGCTTCCTATTCGTCAATATATGGAAGCATGCCTTTGTTTTATTTATAAAGATATCGTGTGAACTTCTACCTATTTCTATAAACCATCTCGAATTCAAAATAATATTATAGCTTTCAATTTCTCTTGTGAAAGTTGAGGCGTATATGCCTTTCTAAATAAATGGAGAGTGTATGCATCCGACTTATTTTAGTGGTATCATGACAAAAAACCGAGTACATATAGAAGCGGAGTGGAGGGAAGTATGCCTTCGTGGAAATAACTATTCTGTATAAAATCGGTAAAAGTTTTCTACCCCATTATTTACTGCAGGATTTGTGATGTCTTTGGTAAAATTAAGAAGGCTAAGATGTCATAAATAATCTTCAATAAAAATTTCCAAAGAGGATCTTCTGGAATACCTGTACATAAATCAAGTTTTGTTGCAAACAAGCCTGCATTGCAAGAATTATTTATACATCATATTCATTTCATATTTATGCCCAATGAATAGGTATATATATATATATATATATATATATATATATATATATATATATATATATATATATATATATATATATATATATTTATAGTAAATACTGAGAATCTTAGTCGAAATATTTCAGATAAAATCCTCAGGAAGCTCTCTCCGCTAATGTCGACAACGACGATAAACCCAACACTTTCGAGGATTAATATTTATAGGGTTTCGAAAACTTCATCCATCTTGTTGAATGATAGTAGAATACAATTGTTTCATCAATATTATATATCATCAGTCCATTATTATCAGACCAGATTAAGAGTCTCAGTACTTACTAGTATTAAATGATTTGTGAATCTTTTGAAACCATATATATATATATATATATATATATATATATATATATATATATATATATATATATATATATATATATATATATATATATATATATATATATATATTATTCTTTATCTATTTTTTATCCTCTGATAATGAAAATTTCCTCAATTTCACAAATCTTTCTTTAAACTGATTAGTGCGAGAATCATGGTCTATGGGTAACATCTATGGGTTCGTTTGTTTAGGACATGCGCATCTTCCGATGAATTCTTATCTTTGGTTTCATGGGCATGCATTTGTTGGCTTTTAAATTTTATTTTATCAGATTATAGTATATAGGATAAAAAAAGATATGAAATATACTATAATCTCATAATATAAAATTTGAAATCCAAGAAATACTTGCCCATGAAACCAAAGAAAAGAATTCATCGGAAGATGCGCATGTCCTGAACAAACGAATCCATAGATAATACCCATAGACCATAATTCTCGCACTATTCTGTTTTACGAAAGACTTGTGAAATTGGAGTCAATTTCCAAATAACATGAATCTGTAATTTTTTAAAAAAAAGACTAGAGCGAAACATATGCGGAATAAACAATTATTCCATCAATTATAAACCGTGCTCATTCCCAAGAAACTAATATATATATATATATATATATATATATATATATATATATATATATATATATCTTGAAATTGATTTATTGCCTGTTTGAGGTATTTATTTTGAAAGTTTTTAGCATTAACAGGCTTTTTTAATATGAAAAAGTTTATTTCTGTTGACGTTTCGTTGTTATATTACAACTTTGTCAAAACTAATTAGTTTTTAGATTAATTAGATTAGTTTTGACAAAGTTGTAATATAACAACGAAAAGTCAACAGAAATAAACTTTTCATATTAAAAAAGCCTGTTAATAAAAACTTTCAAAAAAAAAAAAAAAATATATATATATATATATATATATATATATATATATATATATATATATATATATATATATATATATATATATTATATATAATATATGTATAATATATATTGTTATAGTAGAGCTAGATATGTGAACGTTTACTATGTGATGTCTCTTGAAAGACATTGATGAATGAATTATTTATTGATTTTTATTTTTCATCAGGGGTGGCATAAATTTTATATATATATATATATATATATATATATATATATATATAAATATATATATATACATATATATATATATATATATATATATATATATATATATATATATATATATATATATATATATATATATATATATATATATATATATATATATATATATATATATATTTATATATATTATTATTTCGATTGTTCCCCATGAGGAGAGCGACTGAACTCGAATTCGCAATCATTAGGAATTTTGCTTCATCTTTTTTGCCTCCCAAAAACGCTTCATCCTCTCTGAATGCTCTTTCTTCCGTTCATCTGTCCACTTTACTCCAGGTTGAAGATTTACTTTCTGCTCAAACTTTATATGTGCGATTTTATAGCGGCATTCAGTGCGATCTTCGAGATTTTTTATATTGTTCTGTTGTAGATCCTCTTGGACCTCTTTTAGCCACTCTGTTCCGTATTTACTATTCATAATTATATATATATATATATATATATATATATATATATATATATATATATATATATATATATATATATATATATATATATATATATATATATATATATATATATATATATGTATATATTTGTAATATTTGAGCTCGAAGTGTATTTACTATGTAATAGTAAAGTTTTGTTCACAACAAAAATTTCACGAACAATGATTCAAAAATGGAGTTTAATATCAGAAAAATCATCGTCATCGTTTTTTCTAATCAGTATAATATGAAGTGTGTTTGACGTTGATAGTTCCTCAGAACTCCTCTCAGTTCCTATGAGAGGAGTAACTTTCTGAAAATTCAGTTACATGACATGTTAAATTATTTTATATAACTCTCATACGTATTTCATATAAACGTGTCTATATATACAAAGCTTTGAAACCAACATATGACCGCATAAATTTAAAATAGATATTTTTTAAATTGATTTGGCAAATAAAAATTGATATTTTTTATATTCAAAGTTTCTTGATAGTGTCGAATATGCTTTTCTCAACTTTTCTGCATTTGCGGCCCAATTATTGAAAAATAATTCTCATCTCGCTCACCTCCTTCACTGAAATTTCATGAGATTATCGCTTATTTTTTGAAAAAAAAAATTCACTGAAATGATCATGAGAAAATCGCTTATTATCAAACCTATTTCAAATTCAAAATTAAGTTGATATTAATTACGCTTGTTATAATTGCATCATTTATCAGCGTGAACGTGCAATTTAATGTTGAACATACAATAATATATTTCCCTTTTTTCAATACATTTGTTTTTTATTAATTCACGTTCATAATTATATTTGAAGTAACGTTATTAGATCGATTTTGTGCAAGACAAGACAACTTCCTTCAGAACACTTTATTTCAAAGGATATTGTCGAACTATTCTTAACATTCCTCTTTCCTGGCGTACTTACATAAAATTCGAATGAAAATGTTCAATAATTGGAAGAATAGGAGTTGATAGAATAAAGCCAGTGATATTGAGTTTCACTATTTTTTTGTCTTTTCATTCTTTTTTCATTCATTTTTTATTTGGAATTTTTGTCTTTCATTATTCCATTAAATATATCAGTTGTATATTTCTGTTCGAGAAACATTGAAATGTCAATTAGTACCATGATCACTGAAAAACAATTTGAAATATTTACAGAGGAATAATAAAAATACCAAATTTGCATAAGCGCACATGATTTGTAAACTCAGAGTAGACAAACACACACACTGACAGATGTTGAAGCCGAAGACGAGTCAGACGTCAATAGTGTTGCCAGTATATTCTATATAACTAATTAAACATCGATTATAACAAAAACAATTATTAACGAACGACTATTTTGTATCTGAATTATGAGGATTTTTCAACGAGTCTTTCAATTTTCCAAGATGGCTCAATAATATGAACAATGTACCTAAAATTGAAATAAAGTGGAATGGAGTTAACGTTAATTGTTTTCGAGTAATTTACGAAAAATAAAATACAATTTGAATATTTAATGGATTGAGAAAATACAAACACTGCTTAACGCTTAAAATATATTTGCTTATTAATTCTGGGATCCATATATTTGCAATACACATTGAAAAATTTTTCAGAATATTTTGTGAAGCACAAAACATTTTTGTTCCGCATAATGGACGTCTTGCCCTTACAAAATTAAGTTGGGTCAATAGAGGAAAAAGTTTGACACTTTATTAAATAGGGGAAAATAATTTTACTTTTTATTGAATTGAAAGATGATTTGCAACGCTCAGTTGCGAAGTTCAAATCATAATAGGTAATGAATATTCTGCGTTGAATCCATCGAAAGAAACTTTTATTCACAATATCTATATCATGTACTATTATGGTATTTCAACGAATTGTTTGAAAATTTATATTACCAAAGATTTAAACTAAAAATTTTATCAACATATTAATTTTTATCCATATTTCAATCTGGTACATATGAGAAAGACATTCCAATCACAGGTCTGTGATTGGAATAGTCAGTGAACGCCCTTTATTGTTTTCGCTCTTTCCAAGTATACCATTAACACTGTAAAGTGTCTTGTAATGTAATCACGAATTATTTCATGCTCTGTGGTACAGAAAATGTTTCCGAACATGATACCAAACTTTGTTCAGCAAGTATAAATTTCACATCGAAAACTGTGATAGTACATCTATTGGTCAGCTTATTAATTTATTTATTTCTTCATTCAAACCATCTGAAATTGAGTAGTTTTACAGATGAATGATGAGCTGTCGAAATACATTTAAATGGGCTCATAGTCTGTGTGTGCTTATACTCTGATGTAACATAATGACGTTTCTTCGCCGTGTAGTTCACATCTGCGTTGACGAGAAATTGTATTTGGTCAAGTGTGTTTACAAGTATAAAGTCTTTTGCGAAAAATGATTGCAAGAAATGTTGTTTCCTTGAGTTTGAGATGCAATTTTAAATCGATTGCACGTCGTTTTAAGAAAAATTGGAGTATATTCGATTGATCTTACTTCAAATGAAAATTGTTCTTGTCATAGAAGCTCATTCAGCAAAATATTTGATCCCATCTTATATAAATCAAGTATTTTCCATAAACGCCATATATTATTTGCAGACTTCCAATGACGACAACTCATCCAACACGAATAGACATTTTCGTGACCAAACCTTGCATGACGACCACACATTGCATGACAGTGCAGATCCAAGACGACTATACTCGCCCAATTCAGATTTTATGTCATGGTTCTTCGAACATTCTAGTGATTTATCAAGCATAGTTCCTATGATATCTGATTTCAATTCCGATGAGGGAAATGCTCGTGGAATGCAATTTCTGGGTTGGCCACTGCCTCTTATGACTTCCACGGACGTTCGGGAAGAAAATATAAATGATGACAGAAAAAAAATAAAAGAGACAGAAAATAATTCAGTGGAAATAAATATGTTCGATCTCTTAAGTGAGTCCTTGCGACGAGCAATTTTCAATGATTCTCCAGACGATTTCCAGGAACAAACACGAAATGAGCAAAACGATGAAACAGGAGAATCTTCTGAAGATGAACTGAGAGGATCCATATCAGAGTCTTCTATGGAAATAGAACTGCCAACAAGTAGTTCATCGTCTTCTGAGGACGAAGAGGAATATACGGACGCATTGAGAAGTTGTTCAAGAAAATATATGAAGGAGCTGAACCCGCGATTTCAATCGGCTCGCTTCATAGATGGGAGGGTAATTAACGTCCACTCAGTAGCATCATCCTCAGCTCGTCGTTGTTCAGGAATATTACCCCGTCATGCTGGAAGAAATATTTCAGTGAGTTGTCCGCCTGCCTCATTTTGTCCTCCATCGACTCTAAATGAAGAAGGACTTAATTATAATCTAAAAGAAGATGTTATGCGAAAAATTGTAGATTTGCAAAGCATTGTCAACAGAAATAAAAGTAAACTCACACAAATAGAAGAATTACTTAACGATCTTTACTATTACAGAACTGTTGACGCTCTGCAAATTCATAGTTGATGAGTACTGATATGTATTATAATTGTCCGAATCTACACAAACTTTTGACTATCACTTCTTAATAAACATTTCGTCGAGTAACCGACTACTTCAGACGTTCCAAACTAAACTAAACGATCTTTGCCAGAGAAAAATCAACATTGATGAGTTATTTAGTAGAAGTGAAGATCAAAAGTTATACATGGGTACTATGACCACACAGGAGCAAGACAACTCAACGCGCTCAATGTAGGTTATAAGGAGAGGTTGCAGCAACAAATTCTTGATGATTCTAGGAGATTTCTTAGAATATTCAACACACATGACAATGAAGAAGATAACAGCACAACGCATTAAATGTGGTATAACCCCATGGACGTTGCAGGAGAAAAAAATAAATGAATAGTTGGCAGAAAATAACGAAAATAGAAACGATTTAGCAATGATCGATTGTTTAACAGCCTTCCTGCAAATGGAAAATTTTGATAATTCAAAAAGATGAGAACGATGAAGATACACGGAATTGGAATTATTATGAATTAGAAAGCATTTTTCAAGACCATCTTACTAGATGCATATCAGATTATTCTCTAGATATAAAGTTTCTAACCTGCCATACTTCTTCTGATTATGAATAAATGGAGGGATTAAGAAGGAGACCAAGAAGGAAACGGGAAAAGCTAAACTCACGAATTCCATCACAGCGCTAATAAATGGAAGAGTAATTGAATCGTTTATTTCAGAAACCACCTCAGAAACCACCTTAGTGCGCTTTTTTTTCAACTTCCAGAAAACTAAAAAAAACTGTTTTGCAGCTTACGTATAGGACTAGTCTCCTTGAAATATTTTTTCAGCAAATCAAAAGCATGCTGTTGAAATAATAATTTTTTTGTGTAAAAAAAATTTTCCTTCATGTTTTTGAGTTATAAATTTAAAAAATCTATAACTCAATAATATATTCTTGTCACTTAGGTGATTTCTGAAATAAATATAAGCTCCTTGTTTTTTATTGCTTTTTCAGAATTTAGGAGGAATTTCATTGATAATATTCATTTCTTTATGTGACTAAACGCTTCCGATTTTCAGTTATTTCAATATATTTTTTCAATTTGAATTTTAACTGATGATTTTCACAAGAAATATTGTTCATCGAAATACGCAGTATTATTTTATTATGAGCTTAAAATTGCAGGGATTCGCCTGAATAAAACTTCAAGTTTATTGAAACGTTTTTTCAGTTTTATTACCTGAAACTCTAAACTAGCTGAATGAAAATTTGATCATTTATGCTACTTTATTATAACAATACATAAAGTTAACTTGATCATCAAATTTTTTAAGAAACATGGTTTCATTTCGGAAAACTTGCTGTTTATGTATATTGATTAGGAATTAGAATCTCGGAAAATGAAAGCAAATATAAATGCAGATTATTTCCAGAAATGTTCACATCAATGATTATGATAAATCTAGTCATTTCAAGGAAGACACGGCAGAATGAGCAATATTTAATATTGTTAGACGTCTTAGATGTTTATAATTGCAGTGTACCTGAGAAGTGACATGTGTTTTATTTTTGCTTATTTTAGTTTTTTCACAGTTCTCATTCGATTCTTCGGCCCGTTCTCAACATGTCAATACAGACATGCAATAAAAATGTCTGTAATGTGCACTCGAATATTTATATGTTTCACTGATTGTGACTAGTTCCATTCAGAACTTTTTTATATCTGCTTTATACCCGTTGAGAATAAAGAACTTATTATTATTATTATTATATTTCTAAATAATTTCAAGTTTTCAATTAAGTAAATTTATTTTTATATATATATATATATATATAAATATATATTTATAGTTTATATTGTTTTATTGTTTCGCCAACACAGTGGATCATCAACATCTGACAAAGTTGGCGAAATATTATTGTTATGAAATTAATTTTTTTTCATTATTATTTATCTATCTTTGACCTTGATTTAAAAATCATTCAGTCATCATCTTTTTTATTATATACAGATACTATTTAACTACTCTATATTTAAATCATTACCAGAATAAAAAAAATTTTTTTTTCTAAAATTTTAATCAACTAAAACAATGAGCAAATTTTTTACATTATTAAATGGTTTTCCTACAGTTTTTCAGAAATCGGAATAGAGCCTCATAAACTTCAATAATACCAACTCGCATTATTTCGAGAAAATTAATAGGACCTCCCTTTATTATTTCATGTATCTGTTGTAACATGACCTGTCTTTCTTTAACATGAGCTGGACAACTTAGAAATATATGTTTCAACATCCCCACATTCGCATTCTGGACTCGATTTCAGACCTATTTTATGCATATGTTTCGCATATAAACCGTGTGAAGATCTCAGCCTTCCTATCGTAACAATAAATTGACGTTGCTTATCAATATCGTGAAACCATGGTTTGTTCAATGGTTTATCTTCGACTATAACTTTATAAGACAAGCCTTTCTTGTCATTTCGAAATATCTCAGCCCACTCATCAAAATATTTATTTTTATTTATCTTTGAATATTCGTATTTGGGGCATTTAATGTCGAGGTTTGTATCGTCAAAGATGTTGCTTTCTTAGCAAGAAAATCCTCTACTGTATTTCCTGGGATACCTTTATGAGAACGAATCCAAAGGAAATCTACATGTTTTCCAGATTGCTGAAGATGGTAAAGATCACTTCTCAATTTCATAATTAAATGTGTATTCTTTGACGAGAAGCTGAATCTTTTTATATTTTGTAAAACACTTTTTGAATCTGAAATAATTATAATTTTCTTTTCTCTTATAGTGCTACAGTACTTTAAAGCTTCTATTATAGCTATCAATTCACAAGAAAATATGGAAAAAGTAGAAAAGACGCGCAATTGCTTTCTATAGTTATATTCTGGGTCATATACCGCACAAGCTGATTTTCCTTCAATGACGGATCCATCTATATAGATTTTTCGACTACCTTGATAATTTTCTGATAGAAATTTCATAAATTCTGTTCTTATCAAAACATCGTCGCATTTATTGAATGATGTATCTAATATAACCTTTACTCTTGGGAATAATGATGTATATTCATGCTGAAAATTAGGGTGGATGGGATGCGTATAAACATCATCCCAAGAGTTGGAACCACTTTTAATAGTCTCAACTAACGGAAGACATTTCCTTTTTCTCCAATATGGATGTGTTAAATTGAGAATTCCTAGATTGAATATATCACCGAAAATCTTGCTTTTTTTACTTTCAAGGTGAATAAGGAATTTATTGGATAATATTCTGGATCGCTGGAATAGAGGCATTTCTCCGGTTTCTGATAACAGGGTCGATATTGGCGTTGAACGTATTGCACCCAAACACTGTCTGAGACACTTATACTGGAATATATTCAAGTTTTTCAAGTTGGATTTAGCTGCAATTCTGTAGAAGAATGACCCATAGTACATGACTGATCTAATGCATGCTCTGTAGAATACAAGGCAGATAGCTGGATTAGCTCCCCACTCCCCAGCTCTAATTATGTTAAGCCCCCTTTCAGTTTTTTGTAGAATATTTGTGATATGATTTTTGAAGGTCAGTTCCGAGTCCAAATGAATGCCAAGGAATTTATTCTCAATTTTGTGAGGAATCTCTATTCCTCCGGGATTGAAACTATGTGGAAGATTTAATTTATGTCGATGAAAAAACATTACTGAGGATTGTTGTGGAGCGATATTCAAATTTTTTGACTCTAGGAATGATAGTATTGATTTTAGGGGTTTAGTTATATTTGCGAATGCTTCAGAAAATGTTTTACCTCTTGAATATAGACAAATAACATAAGCATATTGTATAATGTCTGTTGAATTTGTTACTTCTTTTTCTATGTTTGCCGTATACAATGAATACAAAATTGGGGCTAGTATATCTCCTTGAGGGAGACCACGTGAAGTGGTATAGGTGTCTGAATGATGCCCATGAATTCTCAGTGAAATATTCCTATTGAAGAACAATTTCAGTATGTTCGATACTATAATAGAAGGAATCTCCAATTTAATGAGGTCATTATAAAGGATGTCAATGAGAACATTATCATAAGCTCCGACAATACCCAGAAAGCAGACTATTATGACTTGATCCTCTGCCAAACCAAGGTTTATTCCAGAGATCAATTTTGCAATACCTTGCCGAGTTGAAAATCCCCTCCTGAATCCATACTGTGTTATGGGCATTAGTTGTTTATGTTCTAACCACCATTCTAACCTTGCTTTGATCATACGTTCATAAGTCTTCAGCATGCATGAACGAAGAGATATGGGTCTGTAAGAGGATGCTTTTCTGGCGGCTTATTTGATTTCAATATTGGAATGACCAATGTATTCAGCCATACCGTAGGTAGATTTTTACCATTCCAAAACCTATTGAATATTCCTAGAAGTATATTTTTACCCTTTGTTGGGAGATGGTCAATCATGGAATAATGTATGTGGTCTTCACCTGGAGCTGTATTATTATGTGATAGTAATGCAGCACTTAGTTCGTCCTGAGAAAATGGTTCTATGGGTTATTTTTATTCGAATAATTGGGTAGAGGCTTGTTAATGGATGGTGGTGCTAAATTATTCAAAAACTCTTCGGACCAAACTTCGAACTTAGTTGTGAAGGTATTTGCAGGCCTGTTCATATCATTTTTCAGTTGTTTTATTTGGTTACATATTTCCCTTATAGGGGTTGATTTATTTATTCGATTGCAGTAATTTTTCCAACTATCTCTGCGTGCTGAATTAGTTATCCTCTTCACTAAAGCGTCTGAAGCTTTATAAGCTATATAATTTTCTATAATTGGTCGCCTTCTGAATAGAAGTAATGCTGTTTTACGATTCTCAACTGCCCAGGTACATTCATCATTCCACCAACTTTTCATTTTACTATTCATCTTTATCACCTTACCAAAATATTTGTTTTGTACAGTGCTATGTTGTTATGCAGTATTGATTTTTGTCATGAATTCTTCATAGGAAATTGTATTATCGCAATTTTCCAGAAGCATTTCCAGTTGTTCCGAATACACTTTCCAATTGATTTTATTCATATTCCATTTTTTACTTCCAATTGATTGTGTTATTTGAACATTCGCATTATTCATTTTTATACTAATTGGGTAGTGATCCGAAACCAATAGGTCATCTACCACCAACCAATCAAAATTTGTAGCCAAGTCTGCAGATGATATAGTAATATCAACTGCTGTATCTCTTCTGTTCCATCCACTGAAAATTGTCTTACTTCTATCATTACGAATTATAAGATTTTCATTTTCTATTGGTTTAAGGAGTTCTTGTCCCTTTATGTTATTAAAATCGTTTCCCCAACTTATATGATATGCGTTGAAATCTCCTCCAATAAGAAATGGCTTTGGTATATTCAACAAGAATTTATCCCAATTGTGAGAATTAATTGACAATCTAGGATTTACATAAATTGATATTAAAAGTATATTATCGTTATTTGTGGTTTTTACTTTAATAGCAATTGCCATCACCCCATAAGGAATGAATTGCAACGGGACTCTGTTGAAAACAAATGATTCTTCAACAAAATTGCAACTTCTCCCTTTCCATCTGATCTGTCTGCTCTTACTATATTATAATTCTTAAATCCATAAATTGAATCTTCTTTGAACCAGGTTTCTGATACCAAAGCAACGTCAATATTTTCCTTATGTATAAAATTTGTGAAAACTGATTTATTTGCTACTAATGATCTAGCGTTCCATTGTAAAATGTGCAAATGTTGAAATACATTGTTGTTTATTTTATGTAGAGAGAAAGCGAATTTAATTACAAATAGATTCTGAACTGGAAATAGAGAAGTCTGAGTTTGCTCCGTTACCAATTTTGTTTTGAATTATTTTTTTCACTTCTAACTCATTGCTTATATTGATTTTAGTTGACGTATTTTCATTAATAAACTCTAAAATTATATTTACTATATTACCTAAATTTAAATTATATAACAAATTTTCCGATTCTTGATATAGAGTTTTATTGATACATGTGCCTCGTCTATTACTCGTGCTAGGTATAGCTAGGATGTCATTATGCGCTTTTCTAAATTCATCACTGATATTAGGCGTATACTGTGTTATTCTACGTTTTCTTGGGGTGAGCGGAGTTGATGTATTTCTTTCTGAATTTGATCTGACCGCTGATGCATAACTATTATTCTCTATTGTTATCGCTTCTTTGTATGATAAATTTTCGACAGCCATAATTTTTTAATTCGTTTCTGTTTCATAAATTCTGTACAATTTATATTATCTGTACTTAGGTGACTACCGTGACAATGTATACATAGTGGTATTAATTATTGACAATTTTGAAAATTATGTTCTCCGCCACATTTTTTGCATCTCATTTTACCCCTACATTGTTCATATCTAAGACATTTGAAACATTTTATCACTCTTTGTACATAAGGTTCTACTGCACATGCAACCCTATATATCGTAACCTTGTCTGGTAATTCTTGACCTTTAAATGTGACTAATATCACAGGGATAGGAATTTTTACATTAGTAATTTCATTTTTTTCATTTCTCATTCTCTTTACCAGTCGTTTCACCTCTAGTATTTTAAATTTTTCAAAGTTCATATCGTTCAAATGTTCAAAAATTTCATTCTCCGTTAAGTCAACTGCTACATTACGAATTACGCCAACACTTTTGATAAGGAACTGAGAAATATATGCATTTAAGATCTTTGATTTAATAATTTCATTGTGAATGATTTTGTTAGCGCTTAGAGCTGTTCGAGTTACGATACAAATTCGATTTCTACCTAATTTGGATATACTCACCACGTTCTCACTTACCATTTTATCGATATTATGATATCATATGACCTATACTCATTGGATGTAATGAGCCGATGTTAGCGTCTTTACTTTCAATATAAATTTCGAATGGACCTGTATCTGTTAATTCATACGAACTTATAACAGGACTTTTTGAACTTATTTGTGAATTTTGTACATTATTAGATTTAATGGAATTTTGTGATGAAGCTGATTTTAACGAAGTCAAATCTTTTGAATTTTGTATTGTATTTTTATTTTTATTTGTTAAATTATTCATATTTAATAGTGTTGGCGTTTACTTGATGTAAATCCATTATAATTGAATATAACTTAAATTCAAACTCTTGAACTTATGATTTACACTTTATTGACTACATAGCATGACGCGTTTCGTCGTTATAAACGACTTCTTCGGATGCTTACAGAATAATGTTCTGCATTATTCTGTAAGCATCTGAAGAAGTCGTTTGTAACGACGAAACGCGTCATGCTATGTAGTCAATAAAGTGTAAATCATAAGTTCAAGTGTTTGAATTTAAGTTATATTCAGTTAAATTATTCGCTTGCTGTGAACAAATATTAAACATTTCCGAGTTGTAATCATCATTTTGGATACTTTTATCGTTAATAAGGTTAATAGATTGTGACAATAAATTAGGTGTTATGCTTATTAGTGATAATGGTTCTTGATACTTATCGGTTTTTGTTCCTCCCGGTTCGTCTGGAGGTGTATTGCTATTGAGTATATTCCATTCCATCTCTTTATCAGACATTTCGCACTTATAAATTCTCGATAAAAACCTATGAAAACACAGATGTGAAACAACCGCTTCTCAAGGAATCTTCACGAGTACTGATGAAATTAATTATAGTGAAAATCGAAGACAATTCAGTATTATTTAAATTATTATATATATATATATATATATATATATATATATATATATATATATATATATATATATATATATATATATATATATATATATATATATATATATATATATATATATATATATATATATATATATATATATATATATATATATATATATATATATATATAAATCCAAGTGTTGATCTGATGAAATATGAATTCTTTAGTCTCCATCTGAAAAAATTAAAGTTTTTCATTCTGGGATATTTCAACATAGTACTGCTTCTCCAACATTGTCATTCTTACCAAACTAACATGATAATCAATTCAGTTTCAGTGTTCAAATTGAGGAAATATCTCTAGAAGACATTCAGTGAGTTGGTCACGTTATACCGCTGTTGAAGATTTGTCAAATTTGGGTAATCCTACAAATAAAAACTCAAAAGATACGATTCGCTCAGGCCACAATGAAAAGCTTTACCAAAATACTAAATGTTTGTCAAGAGCAACAACTTTTCTGGTTTTTAATGAATAACGTGATGTAAGCGCGGATGAATAATTTATTTATTTGAATGTTTTGTATTTATATTGATTATTTTTGTGAATAAATATTTACTGTTAAAACTTCATCGTAATATTCAATAATATAGAGTTTGATAGCTATAGTCAGAAGTAACAAAAGAAGAAAACCCGAATACAATAGAATATATGAGAAAGTATTTCGAATACAAAGAAACTAATCAGAATTCTCGTTTATAATTTTGTTTATAACCATAATTCAGAAGCAAGTTGTTTTGAGTGGCGAGAACACATTTCTGATGAGTCATCTGAATATTCTGAGAAATTTATATAACCATAAATTTAAGAAAAGAAGTTAATGTAAAATTTTTTTCAATATAATATACATAATATGAACAATATACATACCTTATCACTTATTATTGCTAAACATAACTTGCAACATTCTATTTGTTACTATATTCTTTGTACATTTCAGACAATTTGTTTTTGAGTTTATCATTTTTAATTCTGTGGGTGATGAGTTGTAGTCCTTTGGCTTGAGGTTATTTGAGCTTCTTTGGTTGATATTTTTTGTGCTTACTGGTATTTTCAAATTCATCAGTGCCTCGTTCTTCCTTTGATGGTTATGTTCTACCGAGATATTATTTGAAGTGTTCATCATAATGAATAACTTTCAAGTTAAAACATATGATTTTTCCATTTGTTGTTTTGCTGATCTTGATATCTCTATAATGAGACAAAATACAATATATTAATTTTTTTGAGTATTCGTGGTAAGTTTTTCATTATTCAACAAATCCTGGCCCCAACAAGTTCTCTTTCTACTATATTTTTAATAGCTGATATTTTCAAATTGTTGTTAAACAATGAAAAAGCAGAACTTTACACGTACAAATCGAATCGAGACTTTTATCTGAGCAGAACGGTTCAACCATTCTGAATTTCAGAAGAAATTTTAAAATTCGAAGGTCGAAAAAAGAGCCACAATGGAGCCAACAAAATCGAAACCCGTATAGACGGATGCACCCTTCGCTTATGACTCACTCTAAAATTGTTTATGTCATAATTTCCTTAACAATTTTCTCATAATTTTCGATGTGAAATTTATCTCTGACAACTAGACATTAAAAGCCAGTAAATAGACAGTAAGAAAGAGAAGGACTATATTTTTGATGTAATTTGGTTATTTAATTCAAAATCTTATCGAAAATAATAGTTGGTTTGAGAGTAATGAAGCCTCAAATATTGTAAATTTTGGGATATATTTCTTCCGATACTCATATAGGCGAGCAAGTACAATAAAACAGTCGATGAAACTGTGAGAACATAAAACGGAATATATTTTCAACCACATATGCAAATGGAGTTAGCTCATTATTTTAACAATTTGAATAAATATAATCTGAATGAATAATTTACAGTTGACAATTTTCACTGTCTCGATGAATGTTCCAAACAAAACTGAAACATTTACACAAGAGTATATGATTATTAATCGACTGGCTGCTTTTAAATTGAATCAGCAACTACATGTCATGTGCATATCGTTTAATTTGGTTGACATCTATCTGCACATAGGCCCTGCTTATGTTTACATAAAAACATTGAAGATGCATTGGACTTATCGGGAGATTCTGCATATAAATCAAACTAAACTTGAAGAATTCAATTGGAAATAAGATTAGGTATAAAATGGTGAAGGGGCCAGTTTATAAAGTTCCCTCTATGGTATACGTATTTTGAAATAAACGTATTCTTAAATTACTTTTCACAGAGAAACAGAACAAGAGGAATTATATAGTAAAAACAAAGTGATAAAAATAAAAAGTATTTTTTTCTTTAATATATAACTTGTTAATGCAACTCAAATTGAAATATCATATTATTATATGACATCAGTAATTTGCTTCTACAGGTCATTATTGTTGGGTTTTACCTCCACAGGCCCTCATAATATTTATATTATTATTGTAGGTACAAAAATGTTGAATAGACTTGAAATATACTGAGAACCCAGCTTGGTAAAATTTCGTAGTAGGTATATATTAGTGGTAGTATCCACATTTCAATAATGTTAATACTTTCATTCAAAATAAAATATATCTATATACATTGTTTGTTGTTATCTCACAAAACTATAATTGAAATCAACGAATTTTTACCCAATCAAACTCTCAAATGAATGAAAGTTAGATTTCTCAAGGTTTCTCCATTTTATATCTAAGAAGACAAGCGTTATAATAACTATATGACAGAAGAATATTAATAGATGCTTCCTATTCGTCAATATATGGAAGCATGCCTTTGTTTTGTTTATGAAGATATCGTGTGAACTTCTACCTATTTCTATAAACCATCTCGAATTCAAAATAATATAATAGTTTTCAATTTCTCATGTGAAAGTTGAGGCGTATATGCCTTTCTAAATAAATGGAGAGTGTATGCATCCGACTTATTTTAGTGGTATCATGAAAAAAAAAACCGAGTACATATAGAAGTAAAGGGAAGTATGCCTTCGTGGAAATAACTATTCTGTATAAAATCGGTAAAGGTTTTCTACCCCATTATTTACTGCAGGATTTGTGATGTCTTTGGTAAAATTAAGAAGGCTAAGATGTCATAAATAATCTTCAATAAAAATTTCCAAAGAGGATCTTCTGGAATACCTGTATATAAATCAAGTTTTGTAACAAACAAGCCAGAATTAAAAGAGTTGAATATTCATCATATTCATTTCATATATATGCCCAATGAATAGGTATATATATATACATATATATATATATATATATATATATATATATATATATATATATATATATATATATATATATATATATATATATATATATATATATATATATATATATATATATATATATATATATATATATATATATATATATATATATATATATATATATATATATATATATATATATATATATATATATATATATATATATATATATATATATATATATATATATATATATATATATATATATATATATATATATATATATATATATATATATATATATATATATATATATATATATATATATATATATATATATATATATATATATATATATATATATATATATATATATATATATATATATATATATATATATATATATATATATATATATATATATATATATATATATATATATATATATATATATATATATATATATATATATATATATATATATATATATATATATATATATATATATATATATATATATATATATATATATATATATATATATATATATATATATATATATATATATATAGTGAATACTGAGAATCTTAGTCGAAATATTTCAGATAAAATCCTCAGGAAGCTCTCTCCGCTAATGTCGACAACGACGATAAACCCAACACTTTCGAGGATTAATATTTATAGGGTTTCGAAAAATTCATCGATCTTGTTGAATGATAGTAGGATACAATTGTTTCATCAATATTATATATCATCAGTCCATTATTATCAGACCAGATTAAGAGTCTCAGTACTTACTAGTATTAAATGATTTGTGAATCTTTTGAAACCATATATATATATATATATATATATATATATATATATATATATATATATATATATATATATATATATATATATATATATATATATATATATATATATATATATATATATATTTTATTTTGATTTAATTTCTGATTCTTGGGGTAGGTCATATATTATATTATACTAAAAGAAGAGAATTCTTCTTTAGGTTTTTACAATAAAATTCTCCTTTACGCGTTTCGGCGATGAGCCATTTTCAAATTGTAATTTAATTGTCTGAAACAAGAACAGCCAATTTCATATAAATGTCAATTAATTAGGCATTAATACAACTTACAAAAAAAATTCATCTAACAATGCACAATTTGATGTGATGAGATTTGAACAGAACATCAATCATTCATTGTTTTAATTTTACTGGCAGCATTGAGAACTGTGGAATAAAAGTCGGTCGTATTAGGATAACCAGTTTTTATAATATCTATATTTATTCAACAGTTCTCAATGCTGCCAGTAAAATTAAAACAATGAATGATTCATGTTCTGTTCAAATCTCATCACATCAAATTGTGCATTGTTAGATGAATTTTTTGTAAGTTGTATTAATGCCTAATTAATTGACATTTATATGAAATTGGCTGTTCTTGTTTCAGACAATTAAATTACAATTTGAAAATGGCTCATCGCCGAAACACGTAAAGAAGAATTTTATTGTAAAAACCTAAAGAAGAATTCTCTTCTTTTAGTATATATAATATATACCTACCCCAAGAATCAGAAATTATATTATATATATATCATATATATATATATATATATATATATATATATATATATATATATATATATATATATATATATATATATATATATATATATATATATATATATATATATATATATATATATATATATAGTGAATACTGAGACTCTTAATAAAATATTTCAAATAACAATCCTCATCTTGTTGAAGTAGGATCTCTACATCAATATTAATGTCGACAACGACGATAAAGTCCCAACACTTTAGAGGAAGAATATTTATAGGGTTTATATATAAATATATATCGATCTTGTTGAATGATAGTAGGATACAATTGTTTCATCAATATTATAAATCATCAGTCCATTATTATCAGACCAGATTAAGAGTCTCAGTACATACTAGTATTATATGATTTGTGAATCTTTTGAAACCACATATATATATATATAGCAATAACAGGTTTGCTTTCAAAACTTTATTTTTGTTGACGTTTCGTTATATATCACAACTATGTCAATAATAATATGATTGAGATAACTAATATATTATAATTAGTTTTGAAAAAGTTGTAATATACCAGGAAACGTCAACAAAAATTGAGTTTTTAACATTAAAGTAAGCCCGTTTTTACTGAAAACATTGAAAATAAATTATCTTAAACAGGCAATAAATCAATTTTAAAGATATATATATATATATATATATATATATATATATATATATATATATATATATATATATATATATATATATATATATATATATATATATATATACACTCATAATTGGAATAATAAACACTATTTATATAATCAGGAATTTCTTGGAAGTCACAAAGGTATTATATTCAAATGACAGTCTTCCCTTTTAATCCTCTCAGGAAAGGTAAATCACATGAAAGTAATATAATGATCATGGTTTATGAAAATCTCTGGATTCTGTTTATACCTCTTTTCGGTTTACAATTTCCCTCACCCCAAACTTGGTAACAAGACTGAAAACCAAATATTCACTAGGTAAGGTACTTCATCAGTTTCAGTCAAGACTACTTTGAGAGAAGTTCTTCAGGACTAAGTTTCACCTTATTTTCAATCAGGTGCATTCAGTGATAATGTCTTCTTCAGGAGCAGAGCATATTGTGGATCAGATGGTAAAATTTTAAAATTATATCCCAAAATTATAGTGTTGAAATTGTTACAATATCATGACGAATACTATTGTATATGAAAATTATTTCTACACAATATATTCAAAATTAAAATCATGCTAAATTGATCACATTTTGAGATTAATTTTTCTCAATTTCTTCAATGGCTAAGTTGACAGAATGTGCCCAGAATATTAAACAATTTTTTGGAATTTAGCCAATGTTTTGTTGAAATTTAACAATCCTCATCGAATATTAACGAACATTATTGAATATATATATATATATATATATATATATATATATATATATATATATATATATATATATATATATATATATATATGAACACTAGAACATTCATTTGAAAAATTCAAATTAATCAAGAGCATGTTATAGTAGAGCTAGATATGTGAACGTGTACGATAAGATGTCTCCATTATCCTTCAAAGGATAAATGTTAGAGAAATATTGAAATCGATTCCACACCTGATGGTAGTGCGAGACATATATGTTTCGTTCTGCAAGGAACTCGTCAGTCGCACTATAATAATTAATATATATTTAAGAATTAGTATAAGTCTAACATTTATCCCTTGAAGGATAATGGAGACATCACATCGTACACGTTAAATATATATATATATATATATATATATATATATATATATATATATATATAATAATATAAATTGTTCATCTTCTTGAATATTTCATTCAGTGCCATAAACACAAAAAAATTTCATTTCCTTATATAGATATATATAAATATATATATATATATATATATATATATATATATATTGAATTGATATTTATATATAACTCCTTTAGTTTTCTTGTGCTCTGCTTAATAACATAAGTGTGAAGGTTTCTTGAGAATGAGCACTGTTTAAAATTGATGGAATCATTTTTTATTCTACATATGTTTCGGATCTAGGCCTTTTTCAAGAGTAAAGTACGTTCATGCTATTTGGAAATTGACCTCAATTTCACAAATCTTTCTTTAAACTGATTAGTGCGAGAATTATGGTCTATGGGTAACATCTATGGGTTCGTTTGTTTAGGACATGCGCATCTTCCGATGAATTCTTATCTTTGGTTTCATGGCCGTACATTTGTTGGCTATTAAATTTTATTTTATCAGATTATAGTATATAGGATAAAAAAAGATATGAAATATACTATAATCTCATAATATAAAATTTGAAATCCAAGAAATACTTGCCCATGAAACCAAAGATAAGAATTCATCGGAAGATGCGCATGTCCTGAACAAACGAATCCATAGATAATACCCATAGACCATAATTCTCGCACTATTCAGTTTTACGAAAGACTTGTGAAATTGGAGTCAATTTCCAAATAACATGAATCTGTAATTTTTTTAAAAAAGGCCTAAAGCCGAAACATATGTAGAATAAACAATTATTCCATCAATTATAAACTGTGCTCATTCCCAAGAAACTATATATATATATATATATATATATATATATATATATATATATATATATATATATATATATATATATATATATATATATATATATATATATATATATATATATATATATATATATATATATATATATATATATATATATATATATATATGTATATATTATATGTATAATATATATTGTTATAGTAGAGCTAGATATGTGAACGTTTACTATGTGATGTCTCTTGAAAGACATTGATAAATGAATTATTTATTGATTTTTATTTTTCATCAGGTGTGGCATAAATTTATATATATATATATATAATTTATATATATATATATATATATATATATATATATATATATATATTATTATTTCGATTGTTCCCCATGAGGAGAGCGACTGAACTCGAATTCGCAATCATTAGGAATTTTGCTTCATCTTTTTTGCCTCCCAAAAACGCTTCATCCTCTCTGAATGCTCTTTCTTCCGTTCATCTGTCCACTTTACTGCAGGTTGACGATTTACTTTTTGCTCAAACTTTATATGTGCGATTTTATAGCGGCATTCAGTGCGATCTTCGAGATTTTTTATATAGATCTGTTGTAGATCCTCTTGGACCTCTTTTAGCCACTCTGTTCCGTATTTACTATTCATAATTATATATTATATATATATATATATATATATATATATATATATATATATATATATATATATATATATATATATATATATATATATATATATATATATATATATATATATATATATATATATATATATATTTGTAATATTTGAGCTCGAAGTGTATTTTCTATGTAATAGTGAAGTTTTGTTCACAACAAAAATTTCACGAACAATGATTCAAAAATGGAGGTTAATATCAGAAAAATCATCGTCATCGTTTTTTCTAATCAGTATAATATGAAGTGTGTTTGACGTTGATAGTTCCTCAGAACTCCTCTCAGTTCCTATGAGAGGAGTAACTTTCTGAAAATTCAGTTACATGACATGCTAAATTCTTTTATACAACTCTCATACGTATTTCATATAAACGTGTCTATTTATACAAAGCTTTGAAACCAACATATGACCGCATAAATTTAAAAAGAGATATTTTTTAAATTGATTTGGCAAATGAAAATTGATATTTTTTATATTCAAGGTTTCTTGATAGTGTCGAATATGCTTTTCTCAACTTTTCTGCATTTGCGGCCCAATTATTGAAAAATAATTCTCATCTCGCTCACCTCCTTCACTGAAATTTCATGAGAACATCGCTTATTTTTTTGAGAAAAAAATGCACTGAAATGATCATGAGAAAATCGCTTATTATCAAACCTATTTCAAATTCAAAATTAAGTTGATATTAATTACGCTTGTTATAATTACATCATTTATCAGCGTGAACGTGCAATTCAATGTTGAACATACAATTATATATTTCCCTTTTTTCAATACATTTGTTTTTTATTAATTCACGTTCATAATTATATTTGAAGTAACGTTATTAGATCGATTTTGTGCAAGACAAGACAACTTCCTTCAGAACACTTTATTTCAAAGGATATTGTCGAACTATTCTTAACATTCCTCTTTCCTGGCGTACTTACATAAAATTCGAATGAAAATGTTCAATAATTGGAAGAATAGGAGTTGATAGAATAAAGCCAGTGATATTGAGTTTCACTATTTTTTTGTCTTTTCATTCTTTTTTTATTCATTTTTTATTTGGAATTTTTGTCTTTCATTATTCCATTAAATATATCAGTTGAATATTTCTGTTCGTGAAACATTGAAATGTCAATTAGTACCATGATCGCTGAAAAACAATTTGAAATATTTACAGAGGAATAATAAAAATACCAAATTTGCATAAGCGCACATGATTTGTAAACTCAGAGTAGACAAACACACACACTGACAGATGTTGAAGCCGAAGACGAGTCAGACGTCAATAGTGTTGCCAGTATATTCTATATAATTAATTAAACATCGATTATAACAAAAACAATTATTAACGAACGACTATTTTGTATCTGAATTATGAGGATTTTTCAACGAGTCTTTCAATTTTCCAAGATGGCTCAATAATATGAACAATGTACCTAAAATTGAAATAAAGTGGAATGGAGTTAACGTTAATTGTTTTCGAGTAATTAACGAAAAATGAAATACAATTTGAATATTTAATGTATTGAGAAAATACAAACACTGCTCAACGCTTAAAATATATTTGCTTATTAATTCTGGGATCCATATATTTGCAATACACATTGAAAAATTTTTCAGAATATTTTGTGAAGCACAAAACATTTTTGTTCCGCATAATGGACGTCTTGCTCTTACAAAATTAAGTTAGGTCAATAGAGAAAAAAGTTTGACACTTTATTCAATAGGGGAAAATAATTTTACTTTTTATTGAATTGAAAGATGATTTGCAACGCTCAGTTGCGAAGTTCAAATCAAAATAGGCAATGAAAATTCTGCGTTGAATCCATCGAAAGAAATTTTTATTCACAATATCTATATCATGTACTATTATGGTATTCATAATAGTACATATTCATTTTTATCCATATTTCAATCTGGTACGATTCCAATCACAGACCTGTGATTGGAATCGTCAGTGAACGCCCTTTATTGTTTTCGCTCTTTCCAAGTATTAACACTATAAAGTGTCTTGAAATGTAATCACGAATTATTTCATGCTCTGTGGTACAGAAAATGTTTCCGAACATGATACCAAACTTTGTTCAGCAAGTATAAATTTCACATCGAAAACTGTGATAGTACCTCTATTGGTCAGCTTATTAATTTATTTATTTCTTCATTCAAATCATCTGAATTTGAGTAGTTTTACAGATGAATGATGAGCTGTCGAAATACATTTAAATGGGCTCATAGTCTTTGTGTGCTTATACTGTGATGCAACATAATGACGTTTCTTCGCCGTGTAGTTTACATCTGCGTTGATGAGAAATTGTATTTGGTCTAGTGTGTATACAAGTATAAAGTCTTTTGCGAAAAATGATTGCAAGAAATGTTGTTTCGTTAAGTCTGAGATGCAATTTTAAATCGATTGCACGTCGTTTTAAGAAAAATTGAAGTATATTCGATTGATCTTACTTCAAATGAAAATTGTTCTTGTCATAGAAGCTCATTCAGCAAAATATTTGATCCGATCTCATATAAATCAAGTATTTTTCATGAACGCCATATATTATTTACAGACTTCCAATGACGACAACTTATCCACAACGAATAGACATTTTGGTGACCAAACCTTGCATGACGTCCATACATTGCATGACAGTGCAGATCCAAGACGACTATACTCGCCTAATTCAGATTTTATGTCATGGTTCTTCGAACATTCTAGTGATGTATCAAGCATACTTCCTATGATATCTGATTTCAATTCCGATGAGGGAAATGCTCGTGCAATGCAATTTCTGGGTTGGCCACTGCCTCTTATGACTTCCACGGACGTTGGGGAAGAAAATATAAATGATGAGAGAGCAGAAATAAACGAGACAGGAATTAATTCACAGAGAATAAATATGCTCGATTGCTTGACTGAGTCCTTGCGACGAGCAATTTTCAATGATTCTCCAGACGATTTCCAGGAACAAACACGAAATGAGCAAAACGATGAATCAGGAGAAACTTCTCAAGATGAACTGACAGGATCCATATCAGAGTCTTCTATGGAAATAGAACTGCCAACAAGTAGTTCATCGTCTTCTGATGACGAAGAGGAATATACGGACGCATTAAGAAGCTGCTCAAGAAAATATATGAAGGAGCTGAACCCGCGATTTCAATCGGCTCGCTTCATAGATGGGAGGGTAATTAACGTCCACTCAGTAGCATCATCCTCATCTGGTTCTTACTCAGGAAGATTACCACGTCATACTGGAAGAAATATTTCAGTGAGTTGTGCGCCTGCCTCATTTTGTCCTCCATCGACTTTAAATGAAGAAGGACTTAATTATAATCTAAAAGAAGATGTTATGCGAAAAATTGTAGATTTGAAAAGCATTGTCAACAGAAACAAAAGTGAACTCACACAAATAGAAGAATTACTTAACGCTCTTTACAGAACTGTTGACGCTCTGCAAATTCATAGTTGATGAATACTGATATGTATTATAATTGCCCGAATCTACACTAACTTTTGACTATCACTTCATAATAAACATTTCGTCGAGTTACCGACTACTTCAGACATTCCATACTAAACTACACGATCTTTGCCTGAGAAAAATCAACATTGGTAAGTTAATCTGTAGAAGTGAATATCAAAAGTTATCCATGCGTACTATGACCACACAGGAGTGAGACAATTCAACGCGCTCAATGTAGATTATAAGGAGAGGTTGCAGCAACAAATTCTTGATGATTCTAGGAGATTTCTTAGAATATTCAACCCACATGACAATGAAGAAGATAATAGCACAACGCATACCTCCATGGACGTTGGAGGAGAGAAAAATAAATGAATAGTTAGCAGAAATTAACGAAAATAGAAACGATTTAGCAACAATAATGATAACAATGATCGATTGTTCAACAGTCTTCCGGCAAATGGAAACTTTTGATAATTAAAAAGATGAGAACGATGAAGATCACGGAATGGATTCTTCTCTAGATATAAAATTTCTAACTTGCCATACCTCTTCTGATTATGAATAGATGGAGGGATTAAGAAGAAGACCAAGAAGAAAACAGGAAAAGCTAAACTCACGAATTCCAACACAGCGCTAATAAATGGAAGAATAATTGAATCGTTTATTTCAGAAACCACCAAAGTGCGCCTTTTTTTCAACTTTTGGAAAACTAGAAAAAACTGTTTTGGAGCTTAAGTATAGGTATAGTCTCCTTCAAATATTTTTTCACCAAATCAAAAGCATACTGTTGGAATAACCTTTTTTTTGTAAGAAAAAATTTTGCTTCAAGTTTTTGAGTTATGAGTTTTTAAAAATTTATAACTCAGTAATATATTCTTGTCACTAAGGTGGTTTCTGAAATAAATATAAGCTCCCTGTTTTTTATTGCTTTTTCAGAAATTAGGAGAAATTTCATTGATAATATTCATTTCATTATGTGACTAAGCACTTCTAATTTTTAGTTATTTCAATATATTTTTTTAATTTGAATTTTAACTGATGATTTTCACAAGAAATATTGTTTATCGAAATACGCAGCATTATTGTATTATGAGCTTAAAATTGCAGGGATTCGCCTGAATAAAACTTCAAGTTAATTGAAATGTTTTTTCACTTTTTATTACCTGAAACTCTTAGCTAGCTGAATGAAAATTTGATCATTTTTGCTACTTTTTTATAACAATTCATAAAGTTAACTAGATCATCAAATTTTTTAAGAAACATGGTTTCATTTCGGGAACCTTGCTGTTTATGTATATTGCTTAGAAATTAGAATCTCGGAAAATGAAAGCAAATATAAATGCAGATTATTTCCAGAAATGTTCACATCAATGATTATGATAAATTCATTTTGAGGAAGACACGGTAGAATGGGCAATATTTAATATTGTCAGACGTCTTAGATGTTGATAAATGCAGTGTGCCTGAGAAGCGACCTGTGTTTTATTTTTGTTTATTTTAGTTTTCTCACAGTTCTCATGCGGTGCCTCGACTCGTTCTTAACATGTCAATACAGACACGCAATAAAAATGTCTGTTATGTACACTCAAACATTCCTATGTTTCACCGATGGTGACTAGTTTCATTCAGAACTTTTTTATAACTGTTTTATACCCGTTGAGAATAAAGAACTTATTATTATTATTATTATTATATTTCTAAATAATTTCAAGTTCTCTATTTAGTAAATTTATGTTGTCAAATCTCTTGAAGTCTCCAAATGAGAGACAAAAAAATTATCGTATAGCCTACAATTGGAAATAGCTGTTCACACGAGTTCTGAGCTTATTTCTGAGGGGGTACTTTTCGACTATAAGCTGTCCTTCTTGGTACATATATCTTGTATTACGGCTTCTGCTTCTAGGATGCTGGGTTATTTGGTCCAAAATTGGGGCAGCTTTGGTATTCTTGACACGACTGATACTACTGAAGTAGTATCAGTCGAATTCATTTAACCGTTATAGAAATATAAAAGCAACGACTGTGATTTAAAATTGTAAATATCGAAAATATGGGATTTTATCAAGACATCGCTGCAACACATGGACATGAAATCGCAGCAAGACTAAAGTGATGGAGTACTAATAACATCAAGCTTGCAAGTTCACGAAATAGGAGAATTTTTCTACTGGAATGTAAAAGAAAGAGTGTAGTTCCAAATCATGTAAACCATAGCCTAAAAGGCGTTCAAAAGCTTTTTGAAGTGAAAGGAGGTGAAAGATTAAATGGAAAAATAGACAATTTCAATAATAGATTAACTAGGTCAATAACTCGCTTAGAAATAAACCATGTAAATCTAAAAATGAAGAATTTGGAGAGAACAAATAAGGAGATACTGACGTCATTAGAGAATGTGCTATCACCGCATACATTGAGAGAATTTAAAAGAACTCAACAAATACTCTATAATAAGGAATTCCATTCTGTGAAGCAAACAAATATAGACAAATTAAACAGACTAGAACTGGCTAGTCGACAAAATGTTGAAAACCAAGAAAAATGGTTGAAAAACATCTCTTCTACACAGATTCCAGAAGATGTGGAAGTTTTTTCATCATTTGGTTCTAAATTCAGTATACCTCAACCAGTGAAACAGATCTCCATAGATCACCTTATCACTGACATAGAAGATATGATACAAAAAACACCCGAAAGCACTAGAGATCTCTATAGAACTAAAATTTCAAGTAAAGTTACTAATTACATACATCAGAATAGAGACCTTACATATCCTACGGAGAAATCATATAAGATCACCAAGGAATTTCTGAAAGCCAATAACAATTTAATAATATTAAATAGTGACAAAGGATCAGTTACGGTAACGATGGATAAGGAAGACTATATTGAAAAAATGCATACTGTAGTCATCTCTGAAAACTTTAAACAGATACCTCGAGACCCTGCTCTAACTTTGCAGAATAAATGGAATCAATATATGTCTACACTTGCCAAAATAGATAAAATAGATAAAGTTAAAGTAAAAACAATGAAATGCTACAATTCGGTTTGCCCAACGATGTATGGAAATCCCAAAATACACAAAGCAGGATATCCACTCAGATCCATAGTTGCAAGTATACCGAGCCCAATGTCAAATTTAGCAGAATTCATAGCGAACATCCTGACAAGCGCATATAACAAAGACAATACCTATTATATAAAGGAAACATTCGAGTTTGCTAAATACATGAACAATTTGATAATCCCCGATGATTATGAATTGGCCTCACTAGATGTGATTAATTTATTTGGCAATATTTACATTGAACTGGTAATACAAGTGATCAAATTAAAGTGGTATATAATTGAAGAACATTGTAACATACCTAAAAACCTATTTATCGAAATGATTCAGTTGATTTTAAAAAACAACTACTTTTCTTTTGAAGAGAAATGTTATGTACAAACCTTTGGCAGTGCCATGGGCTCAAAACTCAGCCCAATCCTGTCACTGTACGTCATGGACCATTTATTAGATGTTTGCATACCAAAACTGACATTTGAGTTGGCATTCATAAAAAAGTTCGTAGATGACTTGATAGTTGCTACCATCCACAGGAGTGGATGAAATCCTTCGTGTATTTAATTAATTTGATCCTCATATTCAATTTACGATTGAAAAAGAAGATGAAGACAAGACTGTACCCTTTTTAGACACAAAAGTGTGTCGAATGGACCACTTCATTGAATTGGATTGGCATCGAAAAAATACTAATTCTGATAAAATCATCCACTTTCAGTCAGAACATTATATTCAAATAAAAATAAATTGTATAAAAGAAATGAAAAACAGGATCGAAAATATCTGTCACCCAAAATTGAGTGAAAAATTAAAAAACTATTCACATAATTCCAAGATAATGGTGACCCAAAGCAAATGTTAAGTAAGCTACTTTATGAAACAAACATTCACCACAGAATGGAAACTGAACCCGGAACTTACTCTAATGTTGAAGAAAATAACATCATAAAATATGGTATTTTACCAAATATCAGAAACCTGACAAACAAAATTAGAAATTGCTTCAAGAATGAAAATATCAAGATAGCAACATATAATATAAAAACTATCTCTACCGTATATAGTAAATGGAAAGACCGAACACCCAAATTACTTAAATCTAACATTATTTATAAAATAAAATGTACTGAATTCGAGAGTACATATGTGGGACAAACAGCACCTTTGCTAAAAAGTCGATTGGCACTTCATAAAAGCGACATTACAAAAAGAAACCCCAGATGTGCATTAGCCCTACACTCACTGGAAAAAAACCATAAAATAGTTTTCGAAAGTACTGAAATATAAACAAATACAACAAAAGATTGATCCTAGAAACGATAAATGTAAGAAGGTAGACAAACCCAATAAACAGAAAGAACGACACACAAGGGTTGAGCAATGTTTATACCTATCTTTTAACATATCCAAACAAAACAAACAACTCCTTCGATGGACCCCTGGATGAATAGCGCCATCTATCAGAC